>OX359250.1:9981574-10534760 GCA_947179485.1 Allacma fusca
TACACTAACGGGGATTACAATAATTTGTTGGTTCTCCTCATTTTATCCAGACTAAAGCCGAATGTTGGGCTCAAGTGGTTCGTAATAATTGAGGAGAGAGAGAGAGAGGGAGAGAGAGAGAGAAACAGAGATATGGAGAGTGGTAAGAGAGCTGAGTTGTTTCATCACGTTTTAATTTTAAGCGCTTTAGCTAATTAAAGTGAAAGTACGTCATTTATTGTTGGAGTAAGTGCATCATTTGATTAAGCCCTCTACTTGTAAATTCAATCAAGAAAACGGTTTGTCCACCACCCACATTGCCAGTCAACCGTTAGTAGCCCAAGTATATCGTTTCAAATGAAATTTAATTAAATCTGACCGTGGAGTGCAAAAGGGAAGGAACTTCCATGCCCCCATCCATTTGTTCCGTATCGAGTAACAAAATTAGGATGTTAATGCAAATTATGTGTATCGCATGAGAAGTGTGTGCAATTCTTGGGCTATACACCTCTCTTTCTCACTTGTCTCTCTCTCTCTCTCTCTCTCTCTCTCTCTCTCTCTCTCTCTCTCTCTCTCTCCCTGACTCTCGCCCTCTTTTCCTCCGTCTCTCCCGAGACCAGCCTGGGACAACTACTTACTCATAATGGTAACAAGTGTGAGGGTTTTTTTCCCCCTAAGTTCTGATTGACATCACACTATTTTCAATTACTTACTATTTTCCTTGCTACAGATTGAGCGGGCAGTTCGAGTCTGAGTGTATATACTCGACTGATATCGTTAAGGAAGGACTTCAAGTCCAGTGTCCATGGTCGTTGTGAAGGTGAGGGTTTTGAGAGAGAGAGAGTTGTTGGGCTCGGGTGGATTTACTAGTGTTCCTGGAGAGTTGACACACTAGTACTCACATATGAGGGAGGGAAATTATTATGGTACAGTGTTCCAAAACGAAATATGTATCTATTTGTACGTACAGTCAAATGACTGGAGGTCTCCAGGAGTTCGTGATGGGATATGGTCCCCTCCTAGATTCCCTCCCTCTTTCACCTTCATAGATTGAGCAAATTAGGTTAATTGTAAGATATGAACCGGGCAGCGTCCGAGCCTCACATGGAAGGAACCAAATGCAAATGTGAAATGAAGGGAAAGATTGTTATAGTCGAGAGCTGAGAGACAATAAAGATTGCTTTTCTAATAGTTACAGATCCGAATCCAGATCACCAGAAAATCGTCACGACTAGTCGTCTTGTTGTCTTCTTTATCGCTGTCTCGCCGTCGTATATGATCCAATAAAAAAACTTGGTCTCACGGAAATTACTCTGAGTCACTTTCTCACATATAATTTTACATGTAGAGATTCTACTTGGATGTGTGTAGCCCTCCCTCCCTCCTCCCCACTCTGTATCCTCTTATCGTTTATGGAACTACCCGGAGTAACTTTCTCGGGTAACTTTTATGTATTATCAAGTATCTATATCTATCTCCTGTCTGTAACTTGTTCCCTCTTATGGAACTTCCTATAATGGGAGTGATGGTGGGGAAAGAAAAGTATAAATTGAGACAATTGAACTACTTTTTACCTGTTTATGGTTATATTTGGATGTGATTTGGGAGAACCTCTGTTTAAAACCTTGTCCCTATGTATTTCAGATGTCTGCCAGTAACCACTTAGTTTCATTTGAATGTGGATCAGTAAATCCTTTCAGATTCCCCTCCCTCCCAAAGTCTCTGTATATACTGATCTCTCTCTCTCTCTCTTTCTCTCTCTCTCTCTCTCTCTCTCTCTCTCTCTCTCAACGACTCTGAGTTTCTGTATCCATGTCTACTCTGACTCCTTGTGTACAAGTGTAGCTCTGAGCACTATAGATTTTGTTTATTTTGGAGCTTTTACGGTGGTTTAGTTTGATCCGAAGGGAGCATTACGATGACGTTACTCAAAACGTAAATAGTCTATGTACTTTTGAAGATGATGGAATTTGAGAGTTGGAGCGGATGAACAAAAGAAACTTTCCATTTCCATCTATTTTCGGTTTCAATTTACTACCCGATACAATAAAGGATTATTTTAAGCGCTCAATTTGTTTTGGCCTCAACAACGGTCCTATTTTTTTCCCCCTACACATCTTGGGGTGGGTTGCAGTTGAGATGTTACATCCGAAATTATTTCATTATTCCTGTATACCTAAACTCCTTTATGTTCTACCTGTGTGTGTGTGTGTACATGGAGATATGTACACATCAAGAGAATATAAAATTCTCTTGATATAAAAGAGGGTTTGAACAGACAGGAGCTACTTATACATCCGTGTATCTATATGTGATGAGTCTGAGAAGGATTGTATACAGCGTCATTGTTTCTCGATGGATAAATGCATGTGCTTGGTCATCAGTGTTGGACACAGTCATCTACCCATCCTTGAAGATTTTCTAAACAAGATTGTTTTTGTCTGTTGATTTGACATGATGTTGTTTTTTCCATGATGAGAGGAGTAACGAGGCAGGTTCATAAACAAGTTGATCATTATGAGATGGCGGAGAAGTGTGCTTTCTCTGGATTTGTCCTAGTGGTATCTGTATACAAACATTGGGATGTCGACTGTTTGGTCGGAGTTCCTATTTCCAGAGACTTGGTTCGAGGTGGTATTCTTATTTACTGGGGTGTCGCACCTCTTGTTCCCGAGGAGGAAAAATTGGTGGAGGTATATGTGAGGAGCCTGGTTCCGGAGACAGATGGTTTACATTCTTCCTGTGCTCTTTATTGGTTGTTTTGAATTTTTGGTATTTTCTACATAAAATTAATGAATATAGTGCGGGCGGGTGTGTGTGTGTGTGTGTGAGTGTGTAATTTTCTGTGTAGTAGTTCCACTTGTCCAAATGGACGCTGTATAATAAAAGGGTTTACCTTGGAATTTCCTCTCACACAAGTGGAGGATAGGATATGGCTCCTGTGAATGATTTATATGTAGTCACCAGTGCGTACGTAAGCCCTGTACTCTACCAGGGACACACTTTTCTCATCAATGACGACAGACTTGAAGTTGCTTTCTCTTAGGGACTCCGGCCTCAGTAATACTTTTGGGGCATGATTCAAAGTATCTAGATATTGGTGGTATTAGGTTGAGGCGAAGTGTATGCACTCATGGTTGTGTGGGGTGGGGATATTTACATGAGTTACATATCTATTTGTTTGTGGATTGGAAGATGTGTGTAGATGTGATTGTGAGTTTTCTTCAAGCTGGGTGTTGTGTGTCTGTGTCAGCTTATGGGTTGACTCTCTCTCTCTCTCTCTCTCTCTCTCTCTCTCTCTCTCTCGTTGCAAGTAACTTGGCTATATATCTATTTAATGGAGGGACTGACGTCAGCGCACCTCACTCCTCTTGCTCCCGTCTCAATTCTATTTTAAGGGTGGGCAAGGATTATTTTCAGGAATCTTTTATTTATAAATAAATCCTGTCTATGTTCACTTGAGTTGAGATTATGAACAAGAAAAGTCACTGCTAGTTATAGTTATAATGGTGAGAGTCAATGGGGAAATTTAACTTGGGGAGAGGGAGAAGGGAGTAAATCGTTGACTTCAATCTCGTCCTCCCTCCCATTGGTTTGAGATGGGTTTTTTTTTTCTTCTAATTCTCTGTCGTCATATCGTCCTCAGAGATCCCAACTTGACTTCATCTTATACTAATTCTATCAATCCTCTTCAGATGTGGGTGGATAAAGAAAAATTTGCCGTCTACTCCTTTATTTACTTGAATTTTATTAGTCTTTGGAAACGCTTTCCGCCGGTAAATACACCTCAAGGCACTTGTCCCTTGTACTTACTGGTAAAACCAACTTTGTCCAATCTCCGCCTGTTGTCCTCCTTGGCATTTTCCTGTGTACATACTTTTTTTTTCTTTAAATTGCAAACCCATCCTTTTGTGTTCTCTCTCCCGTAAGTAAGATTTTTCCCTTCAATAACAATCTTTTGTTTTCCTTTTTGTTTCGAAGAAAAAAAAACAGGAAAAAAATCTCTAAATTTATTTCCCCTCAAATTCACAATTTTTTTATGTAGAATTTACAATAATAGATACATATATTGATTCATCATAATTTGATAAAGGCCAGAAATGCACATGGGTGCGACACTTTTTTTATTTTTAAAAGGAAAGGATACCAATGATCTCTGTTGGCACACACGGGTAAATCCTCCCCTAGACGACACACATAGGAGGAGTTCTTGCAAAGACTGGTTTAATTTTCTGATAAATGATGAAATGACAAGAAGGTGGAAGTTCAAGATGGGGGATTTCAGTTATCAATCTAATGGTCGGGGGGGGGGGGGGAAATGAGCATGTCATTGTAATTTTATGATTTAATTTTGGAGGACATTTGTAACGATGAAAGGCTTTTTGGAGTCTCGTCGAGTCTACGAGATATTGGGGAAGGCTTGTGAGGAGAGTTGAAGAAATATGCCTTAACCTTCTTTATCTCCCTCGCCCTGTATCTGTCGCTATTGGAAATGTGATACTTGGGAGGAAGAGTTGTGGAGGTAAAACGTCGGCCTGCCTCTGTCTTCTTGGAATTCTTTCACCGATGTCATTGCTAGAAGGTTTTTCTTCATATATAGGAACAATAGCCGAAGAATGGGAAGGAAACATCTAGGTATGTTTGTTGTCATGAAAGATTTGTCGAAATCGGTCGTCGAAAACTATGGACCCTGTAGGTATGCATGCGGGAGAGGACGGAGGGGGGGAGGGGAGTGGAGGGGGTGGGAGGGGGAGAGCTAAAGAAAATGTCACCAATGTGTAAATAGTGTTTGGTCTCTAAACTGATGGGCCCGTTGGTATTTTATTCATAAACGCTCACAGTTTGATAATCTCTGACTCCCTTTCTTCCCCCTATTACTGGACTAGTATATCCCGGAATTCCATGCATGCTCCCTCCCATGTATGTACATATATGTATGACTCCCCTGGTTCTGTCCATGCATGGAGGAGTGTATGAGTGAGAGTGGGTTACATTTTGTCTACAGAGCCGGTAGGGACGTATGTATAATTATTATATGACCATGCATATGGTACCACTCCAGGGTTCTTGTTCCTTCCCAAAACCCTCGGAAAAAAAAAGCTGTAACATACTAAAGTTTTGGGAGTCTTGACTAGTAGCAGTGTGGTACTGCTGCTGCTCTTGTTCTGCCCCTGTCAGAGCTCTAGTGCTGCTGGGAAGAATGAAGAATCGATAACCCATATTCAGCCAGCTGAGAAGAAAGAAACCTCCGTCCTCCCAGGCTTTCCTATGTACATGTATCTATCTATGCATGCATTTCAACGAGAGTCGGTCAGTCCGTACAGTTTTCTCGTAGTGTTTCCTTGGAACTCTCTACTTCTTTTCTCTCGTTTTTTTTTACTTAATAAATTATGTGGGGAAAGCCACTACTAGTAAAGCATGGCCTGCTCCTGCTACTACTACTCCTGCTACTACTACTACTACTACTACTGGCTTCTGGTAACTCTCTGGTATGACTGCAAGAGCTACTACTACTACTACTGCTGTAACTCTATACTGTAGTTAGTTATGGAGACAGTGGATATCTGTGTCAGGAAGTTTTTTTTCCCCCTGGAGTTTAGTTGTCGTCCTAGGGTCTTTCTCCCTCTCCTAAACTACTGACTGGTAGTCATAAAATATTTATGCGCCTGCATGCTATGACGAGTCCGATGAATGCATGTAGGACTTTCCTGTCTCTATTCAGTATTCATGGCCTTGTGTACTTGTTATGACTAGTAGTCAGAGATGATTGATACGTTTAGTTTACCTTATGGACTTGAATGAATAAAAATATTTATTTAACCTTTATTAAGACATATGAAAGTTTCCATGTAGTCAAGTTTGTCTCTTCACTTCAAGTATCTATCTATCTATAGGTGTATGTCCTGGATGGGCTTCTCTCTCTCTCTCTCTCTATTTGTCTCAATAGGACTTGGACACTTTTGTGGACACACTTGCGTATGGGCCTTTTCTTCATCCTTCCCTCACTCTTTCATTCAACTCTCATTTCTCGGAATAATGCTCACACCACAAGGCTCTCAAGTTTTTCCCATATGCCTGTATACTACGGACTACAACTCAATACAGCTATAGAAGTAATTATACCTACAGTTGTAGTTGTGAGACAGTCCTTCACTACAGCTGGGAAATTTCCCCTTCCTATATCGGATATGTCTTTACCCGATGACCCCTTACATTTATTTGACAGGTGCGTACTATCTATAGGTAGATACTTGGGCTCGATTTATTTTCAAATATAGACAGATAGTCAAACTCAGTCTTGGAATCTATGGCTGGGTGATTATATTTCTGGGTTTTACAATTGTCTTTAAAAATCGGAGTAGCAAATGTAGTTAGAGTCAAGTGGGGGATCTTGAGCCGATTGTACCTTGTGGTTGTAAACGTTAAGTACACTTGAAAGAGATGGATATTAATTTAAAGCCTCCGTGACGTCATGCTCTCATGTCGTCCAATCTAAGAGTATTAATAGCATTGACATTACCAAATTATTCAGATGGGAACTTATGAAATGAGGAGTGAGGTACTACAAGTGTTCAGATGTAGTAAGGGTGTTTGGGATCGTACGAAATAGGCCGGTCCTTCAAGGTTACGTTCCTTCAAATTCCAAACGAGTGAACCATAGGGAATAATATAATTATATGTATGATTGAATTGGTGGAGTTTGTTTTGAGCGATGAGTGTTGCCTACACACCTTGGGAAAAGAAAAAGAAAAAAAAACTGTGCGTTTGCTAGCATGTTATGGAAAATTATGAAGTTAATTTATGTGGGGATATATTGTCATGTAGTACATGCCCATGTAATTACAGGCTTACTGACATATGAGTAAATATAAATTTAATTGAGTCGTCGTGACTTAGTAAGTCTCCACCGTAGTCGTCTCGTGCCCCATGTTTTTTTGTCCCATACATCTTTTCCTGTGTTGTCACACACTATACCCGTACAGTTTAAGTGTAGTTTGACCACGTCATTCCCCGGTGTCTGAATGGGCTCGGACCTCTCGGGCTGCCTTTCCTTGTGCCCCCGACTATTGTTTTTGATGAGAAGGGAAACCTGGAATTATCCTCGGATAATAATAACATTGTGGGGATTATTCTTGAAGGACATTGGATGGTAGGGACATTTACATGGAGGAACTTGTATCTCTGTCTTGGTCCTTGTTCTGTGTTGTTATGTCCGTGTGTATCTACATGTGGGCTTCGTATAGATATATATATCCTGTCCGTATGGGAGGGTCCTTGTGTGCTGTGATATTTGCAGAGGAAAAGTGTGTTTCCCCCTTTAGTGTGCATACCACTGGTATTAATTTATTTACTTAAACGTCTTTAGCGTACCACTAGTACATGGTATTCGGGGAGGGAAATGTGTCAATAGGAGAGTATACTCACTCTCTCCTTGATACTGTTCCTCGTTAATTTTTCCATGGAAACCTTTTACAGAGAAAGGGAGTTGTTGTCAAGAGGAGAATTGGGTTGCATACGGATAAAAGTCCCGTGGTGCGGAGTGTGCATACTTGATGTAATAATAATTGCTGAGGGATAATACATTTTCAAGCGGTAACCTAATAGTAAGGGGGAAAATCTACTTGGTAATAATATGTACATAATATGATTATGATTAAGGTATTCTAATGTAATGAAGCGGGCCAGGTCCTCGAAAATATTCTAGAGAGGAAATTGTTTCACATTTGACATTTCATATTTTCACTCCATGAATCATCATTATGATGAGGGGATGTAGATGCCCCGGAACATTTCATCTTTATGTATGTGTATCTATATGTATTTATGTCCGTGCACGTAGAACTTCTCTTTACTACAATCCTTGTCCTTCTTTACCGTCTAACTTTCCCTCAACATCATTCCGGCTTTAATTCCTATGAAAATCAGCGGAGTTGGGATGTCTCCCTACATTTGTGAAAGGGTAAGGATGTATATATAATTATTATGTCTACACACACATATCTATAGATACATATGAGAGTATAAAGTTTTTGCAGGGGTATATTCCTCCATGTGTATTTTAAATAGAAGGAAAAGTTGGGAGACTGTAGGCTCCGTATTGTTTGAATGTGTTGCTCTCCTATGGCGTTATTTAAACGGTTGTGATTCCTTTCAATGGGCTACTTGAATGTTAAATGGAAGGAAAGGAAGGTGAGATAAAGTGTCTATTTATTTGGAATAGATATGAAAACTGGAAGCTCGTGTCGTTTGGCGTTAGTCATTTGTAGAGAGCTCTCAGTTTTAGTCTGTTCTCGCCGGCTGTCTGTTCTCTTTCCTCTCTCTCTCTCTCCCTCTCTCTCTCTCTCTCTCTCTCTCTCTCTCTCTCTCTCTCTCTCCGTAGGATTCGCTCCTCCACTCACTACTTACAACTCCTATTACTACTACTATAGACCAAGTTGGCCAAGAAACTCCGATGAGAGAATCTCCCCGTGAACTCTATAATAACTGAAGTGTGTATGCATCTATAAGTTATGTATGTACGTAGGTAGTTATAATACATAAAACTTATGTTTGCTTCAAACTGCCCTCAACTATAACTTTGTAGTTTCTCTCTCCCTCACCCGTTCGCCTGCTCTCTCTCTCTCTCTCTCACTTCGTCTACTTTCCAAAACTTACATGTGCTTACATAAACGTGGCGTGCGATGAGAAATATAAGTTGGCAAGTTATAGCAACTCAGACACAAATCTATATTTGTTATAAGTAAAAATCCATTTCTGTATGCTAGGAACGTGTGGAGTTTTAGTAGGACATGTTTAGAAACGAGGGCAAGATCGAGTGCGACGATGCGGGCATGGACTGCTTCTGGCTTTCCTGCTACTACCGTATCTCTCTGTCGCTCCTCATCATGTACACAAGGTGTATGCACGGAGCTCGGAGAAAGTCGGGGAACTTCGCCCTTAATAGCAATTTATGGCTGAAGGAAAAGTTTTCCATTTAGACTCTTTCATATATATATATATATATATACTCAAGTCCCTTTACTGCTTCCCTCTCTCTCTCTCTCACTCACTCTCTCTCACTCTCTCTCTCCCTAGCAGTCTTGACATTACACATATGTAGTATCTTACACCTCCTATCCCTATCTAGGTACACCATTTGATAGGCACTGTATGCAGGCACCGACTTGTATAATTATATATCCTTTAAATACATACTACTTCAGCTATTCACTTTGGAGAGTGTGCATGGGAGACTCTTGTAGTTCTTATAGGGAAGATTGCATGCTCCTCTCTCTCTCTCTTTCTCTCTCTCTCTCTCTCTCTCTGTCTCTATGATCAACTCTGTACTAGGAAGTTAACGTGAGAGAGATACGCTCAGTAACATAGCCCCATTGCATATGCCCTACAAACGGCTGACTGCCTTGTATACCTACCACTTGCATAATATATAAACACTATATGTACATGCAGAGGGACAAATGATATAGTGACTCATACTCGGAACACACACACACACACACTCGTCGTGCATACCCATGGTGAATTTAGTCCCTGCTCGTGAGGGCTGGATATGCGAGGACTGTCTATGCCTATACAGACTGCGCATGTATAATAGATGGGAAGATGTATCTATACTCCCATGTACTCCGAGTATGACAGCTCCCTGCACATGTGAACTCAAGGTTATAGCTTCAGGTTTATATAGGTTACGGAGTTTTTCATAATGAAATTCCAGCTTTGGTGGAAGGCCTTAAATTTCTTACTGGAGCAATAGAGTTTGTTTACCGGCACACTCCCGTATAGAGAGACTCATGGGTAGGAGTTGACAGGGCCTGTGTATCCCACCCAAGGAGATGTACATAAATACACGGCTCTGGCTACACTCTACAGATATGACGTACATAAAGGAGATCCTATATTCATAGTGGGGTTCACACGGAAGAGGGAAGAGCACATGCATGTGTGTGGCTGTCTATATCTATATACTGATATGTACAGAGAGAGAGAGAGAGAGAGAGAGAGAGAGAGAGAGAGAGAGAGCTGGCTGTACCCATGGACTGGGGATATGTCTAGTGAGGAGGATATACATACATGGAACGAGAGTATAGTTGACTTTGCTCTGCAGATTGTTGCTATATTGATCAGCGCAGGCCAATCAAAGACGCCGTCGTCCTTTCTTAACGTGCTCCACAATAGCAGGCAGAGAGAGAACGGGAACGATGGAGGGCTGACTCTCGCTCTCTCTTTAAGAGTCGTGTGTATATGCACTAGTTTGTGTTAGGTTGCAAGTCTATTTTTAGTCACGACGTCCCTAAAAATGGATTTGCGTCGGTGGTCGGGCCTCTTTAGTTGGGGTTCGGCTGTTCCTTCAACGGTTGGGGAATGATGGAACCGGGTGGGGAAGTTTTTTTTTTTTGGCCAACTTCATACTCTTCTCTTTCTGACTCGTGAACACCCCGCTCTATCCTTTTCCTTCTCTTTCAAATCTCTCTTTCTCTCGGTTCGGTTTTCTGGACTCGTGAACCATTTCTGTTTTTCCTGCTTTTTCTTATTCGTACTATATAATTCTACCTCCTCCTCCTCTCTCTCTCTCTCTCCCTCTCTCTCTCTCTCTCTCTCTCTCTCCTCGTTTCCCTATTATATTTCACTTGTGCGGGCGTACCTGTCTATGGATGCATGTATGTAATTTCTATACTCTGGTATGTATCTGCGGGTAGTTGTTCCAGAGTCTACTCCCTCTCTCTCTCTCTCTCTCTCTGTAGCTCGTACTGCTCTACTTTGTGTCCTTGTGTAAGGGAGACCCTCGTGTGTCTGGTAACCTTCTCCTGGTTGTCCTTTCACTCTGTACACATGCATTGTTAAATTTAATTGACTCGAATTCAACCACAAGTCTTGGAATAATGGGAATATTTTCCTCTTGTTTTAGCCCGACAAATGAGTTAGAAATTTCCTGGTTTTCTCCCTGCCTCACAGGTAGTGGGGAGTTCGTAGGAAATTAAAGGCCGTTTGTATCTATGAGCTGAAGAGCATCTCACACATAATAGTTACATGTTTAGCCGGCGGCGGGCCACTCGTTTTTTTTTCTCACGCACTAAAATAACTCAACGCCCAATGTGCATATAGTATGACTAGCCCCTTGAGTTTAGCTCCTTTTCCTCCCTTGACTTCCCATAGTAGATACTGGGGTCTTTGGGTTTTGGGAGGATGGGCACGTATAGATATACGTAGATATAGATATATAATTATATATATGTATCTATGGGTGTATGTCTCTGGACGGGATTCTTTCACTGTTGTGTCCTCATGTCAAGAGTTTTCTTGTGTTGCATTCATGTTTGATTTCAATGAGGGGAGAAAGTTTGCTCTGTACGCTTTCACCAACTCTCCTGGATCTTTCCTGGTGTAAGCTCCTGCTTTCTCTCTGCTCCCTCTCAAAAGAGGAAGGTGGAACATGATGAGTGAGTGTATGTTGTACTATGAGACCATTGGAGATGACGACAGCAAAAAGATTTAGAGCACTGGGAATACCTTCATCCGCATCCACCCACACCATACACACAACGGCTCAATTTCCCTCATCGTGCTCCTTTCCCTATCTTCTGACTATGTCTACACTTATGTAGTTATTTTTGAACGGTGAAATCTCCAATGAACTAACGATGAACCATGCAATCATTTCATTACCCGCTCCGATTATCCGGCTTTTCCTATCCTAAAATCCCTTGCAAATTAGGAATTTAGTCCTTTTGTTGTGGAAGGAGTTGGAGGGGATGATGCGTTAAAGTAAACATCATAGCTGTCGGGGGGAGGGAGGGGGAGGGGAGTCTTCATGATGCGTTTGAATCTTTTCATCCATCCAAATTTAATTTGGCACTCATCTTCCAATTCTATTCTCAATTTCCGGAAATATTTCACTCTTGTGTAGTTATTTAAAACTCCTCACCGTCTCTTCCCATGCTCTTTCCCAATCCCGCCATTAATACTCCTCTGCTTCCTTCCCAGACAGCTTCACCTCAGACGCTCTCCCTCCCATTCCTTCAGCATTGCGGGATTCTTCTAATCTTGGAAATATTGCGTAACAGCTTATAAACAGGCCGGAAATACAGCGGATGACAATATTACTACGAACATATTATGTACTACGAACATTTCCCATGCTCTCCTAGTTTTTTTAGTTTAGATTCTTCCCTATAGATAGAACTTAATCCAGAATTTTTTCCCTATACAAAAGTATGTAATGTAAGAGTTGGGGAGTCAGGGCGAGAATCGTAGCTCACATTTAATTTTAAGTAATAATTATCTGTAATTTTAAAATCAAAAAACAGTGTGACAAAATCCTTGTTATAAGTGTAGATTGTTTACAAAGTACAGCTCCCAATTATTATTTAATACTGCCGTGTTTTGGGCTAAACTAAATATTCGCCACTAGTACTCCTTGAATAGTGTGACTATTATAGTAAATATTAGGGATAGAGATTTATATGAAAAATAATTTCTTTTGAATCATTTCGGGAACGGTATCCTGAAAAGATTATATTTTGACTCCATGGAAAAAGTTGTGCGTTTCCTTTGCCGAGAATCACCGACGGCGTTCACTGGAAATAATGCATCTTTGAGAACATAGTACATAGTTGCCATTACAACTCACTCCATGAGCCCCAGACACACACACGTCCTTCGGCTAGCTACCGGTGTTGCAGAGGTGGCCTACTTACTCCTACTGTTGATTGCGGTTGATTTGAAGTATGATAAAAACTTGACTATAGCATTTAGTTTTTCACGGATACGTGCATATGTGGAGATAGCAATTCATAGTAATTTTTCTCACTGGTGAAGTTTGTTTTTTTTTCGGCAATTCGACACCCATTTGACTTTGAAACACTTTTTTTTTGGTACCCCCAATCGATTTTTCTCATTTGAGCCGGGATAGTATGTACGTTTACGTATGGACGCCTAGAGACAGAATATGTTAAAAGTAGGGAGAGGTGAGGGAGTTCTAAGGAGGAAACTACATGCTTAGCCTTAAGTTGGATCCAATTATGTTCAATTAGGATATATTTTTTTTTGAAGTTCCTCGGGTATTTATAGAGCTCCTGAATTTCTGGTGGTTGGGGAGGCGGGGGGGGGGGGTAATTTCTGAAAGAAGAGTCCTGCCTAGGTTTTGAATGTTATTGTTTTTCAAGAGGATTTTAACAGGTTTCTGTCAATGAAGGCTACAACTGTTCTAGTAGGTCTGCTCTTCTCCGGCGTTGTTCTTGTGTGAGGGAATAATTGAAATGTTATGGAGTTTGAAGGGGGAAGGAGTAAATATGTTTTATTGAGAAGGGTAATATCTATTATAACTATCCCCCAAAACCCCAAACCCTTGCAATAGGTACTCCTATATAATGAACCTTGAGAGTTTTTGATGAAAGTTGAGGGAACTTTTTAAGTATTGTTGTTTACTAAGTTATCTTTCACAATTACAGAGCGTGAAATATAAAACAGGGAGGGAGTATTGTATGCTAATAAAGGCATGTCGTCTGGTCCATATAATAAAAGTTGTGTTCACATTGTAATCGTAATGGAAAGGGCTGGGGTGTAAAAGCATAAAATTGTCATGAGATGGAGAATAAAGCGAGTGAGAGGGAGAGAGAGGCCTTGCATGTTTTACTCTCTTACTATATAGTCTGTGGTTCCGGAACTTAACTTAATTATGCAAGACCTTCTCTCCCTCTCTCACTCACTCTCCGGTCGTATCTCTGTGAAAGAGAGATGCTTCTATTGTGCCCTGCCATTCTTCAGATTGTTCTAGAAATAATATTTGAGCTCTTTGCGTTTTCTTCCATGTGTAAACAACTCCTTGATTTCCACTCTCTGCCCTAGCACCTTTTCCCCCTTCCCCATGCCAAAGCATGGGCTTGTGTTGTGTGTGTACCCTGTCATTTACCATGCTCCTGGTTCCCGCTTCCTATTCACAACTCCGCTCCTAATTAGTACACATTTATCATTCAATTTTTTTTCCCGGAGCACAATACATGCTTTCCCTTCAAGTCCATATGTATATACTGTAATATTTTTTTTAAAAAAACTAGCTTCCGTTCACGTTCTGCTCTATACACTATGTATGTAAGTCCCTCACTAGTTTCTCATCATGGAAGCCGCCTCCTCTGTAAGCTGTTCGGGAGCCTTCCTGGAATAGCACTACGTGGAATAAGTAATAAGTCACTATGGAGGGACTAAATATTTAAGGAAGTTGATGTAAGTAGTACTTACTTAGTTTTGTACATCTCTAATATTACTGATACATGAACTCTCTCCTGAAGATGTGATATGTGTGTAGCGTCATATGGACTGACTCTCTTGTCTTGAGCTTACGCATCATTTACTTACCCTCGACTTATCCTCGGACAATGACTTTGGGAAAGAGATGATGATATTGGATTGTGATAGTGTCTCAGGCCCCGAGCATTGAGCAGGAAATCGTCTCGTCTTTAGATTATGAGGGGATGCTCAGGGAATTTTCCCTAATGCCAGATGTCATTTTTGAGATATGTAGATAAATAATTATATAGTGTGTACGTGGGTAATTGTACGTCCACAATTGTCACTGTAGGTTTTGGGTGTAGGCTGTAGGTTTTGTTTTTTTTTTTTATCTGGGAGGATATTAGGAATCAGGTGCGTGTGGCAAATGTGACATGGTTTGTATTGTGTGTGTGTGTGTGTGTGTGTGTGTGTGTGTGTGTGTGTTGTACACGTGGAAGACATACCGTTACTTGTAACGTTACAGTATTGTGCTTTTGTATTGTATTCCTGGAAAAAAAATCAGGATGATGGGATGAGAGGACAAGGTACAGATTATATGACATTACCTGGGCACCCACCTAAATGCCATCAGGCTAATGAAATGGGCTGTACTGGAGGAGCCCTTCGCTGATTAATTGTTGGGAAGGTGAGGGTTGTCAAGGTGAAAGGTCTGGGTTGTCATTTGACAGTCAAAAGTGGTTCAAGGGAGAAAAGTGGGAGTGATTAACTGGAAACGTGCTCTGTTTGTTGTCAGGAAAATCAGACACCTTTCGCATACATTTCCCCTTCAGGTTAATACTTACTCACTCTTTGGATGGGTCTGGAAGTGGGAGTATAGTGGAGGAGAGCGACAGAGGCAAAGGATTTCTTCAAGTTGGGAGATCCTTAAAGAGAGTTCTAGAGAGGATCATCTGCATCCTCTCGCTGGATTCATCTCCTTTCCTGGGAAGGCCGTGTGTGTGTGTGTGTGGACAAGGGAGGGTTAGGATGTCTGTAGGGCAGTGCCAGTTCCCCTGTAGTAGTAGTGACATGGACCCAAATGTAGGTATATAGAGCACTGGGCTCATTCGGCAGGAGTTCAGGTTCGAGAGTATCGTTATTATCCAACGCCTACTTTCCCCCCCCTCTCTCTCTTTTCCCCTTCCCCTCTACAAAGTGTGACATGCATTTGTGTGAGGCTGGAAGGGTATAATGGAATAGTTGGGTTATAGCTCCTTTTATGTACACCGTAGTCACCAGGAAACCTCTTCCAGCTTATACAGGGTCTTTCGGATAAATCCTCCTCCTATGGTCTCCTTCCGTCACACTCACAAGATTTCTCCTGCCTACTATTTACATCCCCCCCCCGTATTTCTCCCCCTCCTCTCCCTCCCCCCCCCCTTTCCATATAAATAAGCACTTATTACACTTAATTACGTAATTATTACAATGTACAAATAATGTAACCCCGAGCACTATTAAAACCCAAGCTGTGTCTAACCTCTCTCCATACCCAAACTTTTAATTTACTGACTGAGTAATTAATGAACGTATCACTTGTTTACAGTACACCACAGCCTTGAAATCCTGTATTGTTAAAACCTTCCTCATTGCATTGCGTGTTCAAATTAAACGACCACTCTCTGGCTTTACACAAATCAGCCTACAAAGAACAACAAATCAGGCCTCAGAGTCTCTCACTCTGAGGCCATATACAGTAGTTCTGTACAGTTTTTATTAAAACTTTCTATCATGCAATCTCTCTTTTGTATTTTTGGAGCCATTGAAATAAGTAGTAGATATTTGTTGGGAAACCAAAATCAAGCCTGACCGTGTAAGTTTTTCTAGAATAATAATAATTCTACTGCGGGTTTAATTTTTTGTTAAAAAATAATTGGGGATAATTGGACGTTCTTTCCAAAGGAATCCCAAGGTCATGTGGCATAGTGGCGGTTCATTGGGGACGCGTGTTGTTCTTATGAGAAACAATCTCTAAGTGTATGTGTGTGTATATGTAATGTGTTCGTACAAAAATAATGGATTCCAGGAAATATTGAATCTGTGAGAGTAATGGAACTGGGAACATACTAATGTGTTCCTTATCATCTGGGTTTCTCAGCCCAGTGAAGACATTATAATAAGTTGGAGAGTCCCAGTTTATGTGGAGTCTAATTTCCTCCACCCTGGATACACAAGGTTTTAGTAGGTCTTGGGAGAGTGAGGAAAGGAAAAGGGAAAGAGAGAGAGAGAGAGAGAGGGAGAGAGAGAGAGAGAGTTGAGAGTGAGTGAGAGAGAAAGTTGAGAGCGAGAAGGAGGCCACAGTGGAACGGAAAACGACACTGTAAACGTGTATAGAATGAGATGAAACTATCTTTTCCTCGGTTAGCTCCAGTGGGTTCTCTCGTCCTTCACGGGCAGACTTTAAGTATCTCACTCAACTGAACGGTCCGGTACGCGTCTTCCAGCCTCGTATATATATATATATATATATATATATATATAGATATAGATATATATATAATTATATATATATATATATCTATGTAGATATATTCTACGTGTATATATAATTATATATATATATATGTAAGTACATACATACACACCTTTTCTTCTTTATTCACACATATGTACTTCACATAGGAAGGAGACGAGAGTTCAGGGAGATAAGTCAGTTCCTTCGTTACTTTGTTGTGGCTGTTTATAGGAGAAGATGGGCTGACAGTCCCATTTATATTGGAAGAAGCTTGAGCCTTTCCTATCCCCTACACCCCAACGTTAGTTACATCGAAGGCTCCAAAAACTGGATTCTGAGACTCCTTTCCGTATCTAATAATACTATGTACTTTGTGCACATGCATCCTTCCACATTCCTACAGGCTTCCCTCTTTTTTCCCCCCTCTCATGGCAAAGACTCAAGGACCTATGTGCTGCTAGCTTATGGGTACAACCATCAGAAGAGCACTACGTGTGTAAAAAGAAAGGTGAAAGAAAGTTCCAAGGGTTTGTTCTACCTCGCTCCCCCCATCCATGCACCAAACTTGTGTTTTAGGTGGGGAAATGCAATCAGCCTTGTTTTTTCTCTAAGTATACTACACGAATCCAGGCTCCAGTCCTGGAGTATTTTCCATAGTACATACAATTCATGTCTACAAATCTTGATATTATATTTTTTTAAATCCATGCTCTACAGACGTATGGTAAAGAAGTATTTATATGAGTCTGTGTGGAGGGAAGTATGTATGTATGAAAGGAAAGCTTATAGGCAGTAATTACTTGTCCTGAGTATGAGTTGAAGCCTAGACGCTCCTCTCTGTACGCTTCATCCATGAGCACGGATTGCTATGGAAACCTCTGGCCCTGATATTAGGTCCCACGACGTTTTTATTACTACAGTTAACCTGACGATGACATACTAAAATGCCCATGGTATACTTTTAATTATTGAAACTAAGAGGGAACGTAACTCCTGTATTATTGTTATTCCAGTATCTACTGTTGTCATGTTGTGTTGTTTTGTTGGAAAAGAAATTATTTTTACTCACCAGGTCTCCACTAAGATTTCCATGACTGGGAATAAAGGGTCGGAACTTGTCCTTCTGAATATGTGTAGAATAAAATAAGCTGACCTTGAGGATTTTCTAGAGTCTGACCTTCTTTTGAAATCCTGGAATAGCCTTGCTCAGCTCTCTGCCAATATATTTTACTTTATTAGAATTTTTAGGGAGGAAAAATTATAGGGAAATATTTTTCAACTCTCCAATTTTTATGGTACAGATAATTATACTGTGCTTGAGTGGGAATTTTGTTCCATTACATGGAGTACATGTGATGGTTATCATTCGTACGTAATTGTGTGACTCAATGTAAATTGTGCGTGTCAATATGTTAGAGAATATTTCCCCACTTTAATTATTAGCGCAAGTTGGCGTTGTTTATGAAAGGTTTAAAAATAGAGCCTAAAATTTAGCTGGTACTGATGAACCAAGTGGGAAGGTTTTTATGACCTATCTCCAGATGAAGACTTGCTTTGCTAATTGATGGGAGGACGTGTTGAGCATTAATTTCATGCAGGGAAGTGCATGCATGGGTGTTGGTGGAGGGCGTTTTTAGCCTCTTTTCACTCTATACACAGGACCAATTGAAATGTCACATTCTTACAGGTGATCGGATTTTTATGCGCATTTTTTTGTATCCCCTCTCCTTATTTACTTATGTGTTTGAATATTTCCCAAGATTGAGAATTTTATTGTCGGGCTGGGGCTGTGCCATCCATTCCTTCCCTTCCATTCCTGATGCCTACCTGGGGCCATTACACGTAACAATATTAAAATAGGGGAGTCAAAGGGGTAACTCAAATGGTATTTGGAGGACTGGAACTATAGTTTCACATGTTTATTCATGGAATCAATACACTGTATGGACTGAGACTAGTGTTTTTTTTTCATACAGTTTTACATCAGGGAAAGTAAAGGTGTGGACCAAAATATGAGTATGGACGAAGGAGTTGTGAACAGCTTTTGCAGAAGCTTTCGCGCAGAATTTTAATATTGTTCTAGTTTTTTTTTCCTCTCTCTCTCTCTCTCTCTCTCTCTCTCTCTCTCTCTCTCTTCCTCTTTCTCTTCCCTCCCTATCTTTAATGGTGTTATAAGGAAGGGTGTGTGTAATACTTACCTGTTACGTTATTTTCAAGTTGGAATGTTCCCTGTCTCGGGTACTGGCTAGTATCTATGTATGTATGTATTGTGCAGGGACTCTCGGAGTATCTATGTAAGTGTCTGTGCATGAGACTACGGGAGTAGGTCGATAGTCAGGATTTGCTGGAGTTCTATCTGTCGCTCTATCCATCACTGTATTTGATTCTATAATGGTACAGGGTCATGGTGCTTTTGATATAGGGGAAAGGTGCAGGTGTATGCATGTAAGTATTTACTTGGGCCTGTGAGAACTGTGTGTGGATGTGTATGTATGTATGTACCTATGGAGCTCCTCGTGTGCAAATGTTTTGTGCACTTGGACTAGTATCTATGATATAGGCTATCTATGTGTAGCGTGTACGTGGTGTGTGTGTGTGTGTGTGTGTGTGTCTGTAGTGAGCAGTTGGATATAATGGAGTAACTTATTGATTTTACTTTTGCAACATTCCAGTCCATATTTAGTTTTTAACTTCTACTTTTATCCACATACGGTATTTTGACAATATCTGTTTCTAAATATAGTATTCGCATTCAGTGTGTCCCACTTTAGAAAATTACCTTAGCAATGTACTCGCTCTTCCTCCTCCTCTCTCTCTCTCTCTCGGTCTGTCTGTCTCCCTCACTGTACCTTTCATTCTCTACTGTATTTTCCTCCGCTCTTTATCCTCCATTCCTTTGGTTTTCTTCGCTGTTAACTTCCACCTTGAAAGCATTCCAGGGATTCGGAGGCCTCCCTCATCCAAACCTTTTTGCACGATCCTTTTAGTGAGACACATTTTTGAGCTTTAAATAATACTTTTTGGAGAGTGTCTTTTATTCATAGCGAAATGAAGAAAGGATTTGTGATATTTAAGGAATGAGAACTCCCCCACTAAAAATGTACCAGACGGAATTGTCCTTTCGTACTTTTCTCAGTAAATTTGGATGGTTTGGTGGGAAATTGTGTCAAAACAATTATTATTTGGGTGAGGCCCCTGCGAATGTAGGAAGATGCTGGGGTGAAAATCTGTCAGATAGTCAAGAGTCAGTATGAATGAGGATCCAATATTTTATATGTGGAAGTAAGTCCTCTGTGGAATTTAAGCACCAGCTGTACCTTCTGGTAATGATATCAGTAGATTATTATTATCGGAGGCTGGGACTTGAACTGAACTTTTTCAGGAGGAAATTATTACCTTTTATGAAACGTAAAAGCAATCATTTGTCCACGTCAAGGAAGACACGCATTGATGCCCGGCTATTATTCTAGGAGCTATGTACATATAGTCATCTAATGCTTTACTTGTTGGAGGATGATTTTGCGGGAAAGTTGTTAGTTAGCATTCGGTTTTTGTGCGTCATTCAAGCTCGTTTGATAATTAGGTCCTCGTTAGGACGTCAAGTATAGGGTTTGTGTAGGAGTCAATCCCATAATTTCCGATGGAGAAATCTCTCTCAGGAGCCTCATATAATGAAATTAAAGGGAAATTTCATCGAATCCCTCCTGTGCAGTTATCTGAAAATAAAAAATAAAAAAAGTTTCCCAACTATCTTCCTAAAAATTTTTTACTGGGAGGAGAGGCACTAAAATACTTTCCCTTTGCAGGAGTGAGACTGCATAAAAATTATTTTTCATCATAAGACAAGCCTCATATGTGGAAAATAAACTATTTTTTCCAGGGAAATTCTGTTTACAATAAGGCCGACTAGCAACGGGTGATTATTTTCAGAGGTAACTGCGGATAGGAGGGGAAGTTTGTAATGCGTTTTAAATGTGTGTTCCTGGAATGTGCTTATTTGTTTGGGAGAAACTTGCCATTATTAAGAAAATATATTATTTGGAAAAAGTATCACGTAAATTTCCTTCTGTGGTATTAAATTACAATTTTTACTGACTTTCTTCTTTATTGCAGTAAAAGGGTGTCTCAAGTTGAGGTATGAGTTCGGAAACACATGTGATCTTACTTAGACTTCCCTTCAAAAAATAAATGTCTGTTCTTAAAAAAATCCTACATAAGATGAGAAGGAGAGGTTCACAGGCTGGGAGTTTGGGAGTGGGAACTATAAGTTACGTTTTTCATTTGCAAATACAATGACATCGTGGAGAATTGAGTCATGTGTAGTTTTTTTTTCTTTGCTGGAATATTTATGGAGTGTCAGTGTGGGAGGAAGTGGATGGATGAAGAACAATAATAATTACGATCGTAGAGCTTGCCCTTACTATTTTCGCACCCATCAGTCATTCCTAAAATTCCAATGGTTGTAACTCTGGGAGCGGATTTCCATCCTGTGTAATATTCCATTATGTGCAGTTTTTTTTACTTGCAGATAAAATTCATGTACATGAGGTGTGAGCCTCACTTTATCCCCACGACTTTCTCGATACTCTAGTGTATCCTCGTATGCTAACTGTAAGTTATTTAATTTTAAGGAGTCATTTCTATGCAGACAAGCTCTCTATAATTACTCAGTTGTGTGTGTGTGTGTGTGTGTGTGTGTGTGTTTGTGTGTCAGAGTGAGAGAGAAGTCGAGAGAATCCCATCACTTATACCATAGATTTTTAACGAACTGCGACAGATTCCAGTGCATGGGATTTACTTTTCCTTCGCTACGGCACAACTACAACCATTCCGTACATATAACAATTATGTAACTATCTACACTCGTAAAATTCTATGTATTGCAATTAAATCTACACCTGTTACGATTTGTCCGTATGGTAATAACTGCCGGCAGTAATAATTGCCAGAAGAAAATTGGAATGATAATGCTTTTGTGTAGCGCGGCTATTTATGTATATGTACAGTGCTCAAAGAATACAAGAAACTAATGCTGATTTTTTTTTCCTTCTCCAGTTTTTTAGATAAGGTTAGCAGTATAAAGCAGCCAAACTATACGCCTACAGAGCAGGTTCGTTCACTCTTGCTTTCTTCTTTTTCTAATGACAGGCTACCATATTACTATGCATGATCCAAGTTTTTTTTTCTGTCGTATGAGATTTGTATGAACTCTTACGGTTTCAAAATGACTCCTGGTATATAATGATATGAAATTCATTGAATTCCCTCTTGATGTAACTTTTGTGACTAATTATTTCTCTTTCATTTTTTTTCCAGGATATATTAAGGTGTCGTGTTTTAACGTCAGGTATTTTCGAGACACGCTTTCAAGTCGACAAAGTTAATTTTCAGTAAGTTATCCATATTACTCTTGAACTTATCCATGATACTCTTGATCCTTGTTGTTGTTTGTTAGAGACTGGGAGAATTTCTATAGTTCTCAAGGGTTTCTGTATCTTTGATGGATTTTAACTCTCAGAGTCACATTGACGTTTCAACTTAAGATTATCCCTTGCAAATGATGCAGCTATTTGGGTTGCATTGACCTTGGGGCGTCTACTATACTGACTAAACTATTAGGACTGTATGTACATATGTGCATACTCTCAACACGTGTTTGTATGTAGCATGTGTACATTCCTTTAAATTCTGAACTTCTATTGTTGTTTAATTTTTACAATAGAAAATTGATTTGACATTGTATGAAGGAAATAGGAAGAAGTAAAATTTATTGAGATGAAAATTTCAAGGAGGAAGTTTGATTTTATTAATTACCAAAATATTTGATTGGGAAAGATGACTATGGGAAAGGGAGAGGTGGTGGGACGTGGGGAAGAATTTTTGGGAGGAAAGTTGGAACTGTCAAAAGTTGAGGGCATCGAAGTATACTGAAAATAGGTTGGAACTTCCGGTAGTTTCTGGACATTTTCAGCCTACTCGCGCCTATTAATCAAGTTTTGAGAACTGGAGCAGATGAAACATGATAGGATTGTAGTATAAATATGTGTGTGTATGTTTAAACAAAGTTGTTCAAAATGAAGGGAAAAGGTATGAAATTTGAGGCAAGTTTGCTCCACAGACGAAAGATAAGGAAAATACAAGTTGATAGAGAGATATGAAAATTGGGAGGTAGAGAGAGAGAGGGAGAGAGAGAGAGAGAGAGAGAGAGTGAGTGAGAAAATTAAATGGTACCATTTTGAATTGTGTAATTAGTATGTTCGACGTTGGAGGACAGCGAGACGAGCGGAGAAAATGGATACAATGTTTTAATGACGTGACTGCCATCATCTTTGTTACGGCATGTAGCAGCTACAACATGGTCCTCAGAGAAGATGCTTCCCAAAATCGGCTCAAAGAGTCCCTCGAATTATTCAAGAGCATTTGGAACAATAGGTACGGTTTTTTGTCACTCCTTTAATTCCTTAATATTCGAATGGATTAGAGTGGATTTTTATTAATGGACCTACACATGAGAGCGCTGTCAATTGGAAAGCACGCATCTCCCTGTAGTGATCAAATCAAGAAATAGACCCAGAATTTATGCCCCCCTCTTGTAATCTAACCCAACCTTGACATCATGTATGTATTTACAGAGTATGTATGTATGTATGTATACAAGCGGCAGAGAAATATTATGTGCGTGAGCTGCTACTGGATATGTAGTTGGAAATAAAGACACAGGTGTAACGTGACTACGTGGAGGTTAATTAGTGACGGTAAATATGTAATGGGAGGTATTTTGGTGTGAAATGAAGAAATTATTGTTGGTCTGAAGTGTGACCTCCTTTGAAAGCAGCACTCCGTGATTCAGGTTTGGGCTTGAGTAGAGGGAGACCTGGCTAGTCAGGGAGACAGCTGACGATGAAGGGAAGGACAGGAGAGAGGATAGCTGATCCAGCATCTTAGGACTTGTGATATTCTTCTCATGTTTGATACATATGCTGTCTAAATAATTTTCTAGATGGTTGCGAACAATCTCTGTCATTCTCTTCCTTAATAAGCAAGACCTACTCGCAGAGAAAGTAAAAGCAGCCAAGTCAAAACTGGAAGACTATTTTCCTGATTTCGCACGTTACCAGACCCCTGTCGATGCCACTGCCGAACCCACTGATGATCCTGAATTCGTCCGCGCCAAATACTTCATCAGGGATGAATTTCTTGTAAGTTTTTGTATATAACTTGATATATATGATTACATAAGTCCTGTACTTTTTTGTCAGGAAATCATTCATTCATTGCTCAAGTATGGTAGAATGAACTAACGTGGTGTTTTTTGTTTTTTGTTTTTTTTTCTCTGCTGTCTCTCGCTCTCACTGTTCACTCAACTCGTCCTCGTCTTCCCTCTCATTAACATCGTAGCGTATAAGTACTGCTAGTGGAGACGGAAAACATTATTGTTATCCTCATTTTACATGTGCTGTGGACACCGAGAATATCCGTAGAGTGTTCGATGACTGTCGGGATATCATCCAGCGCATGCATTTACGACAGTATGAACTCTTGTGATGGACAATTCTCGTTCTATTCTTTTGTCCTGTCGTCATCGTCTCCGTATTTGTCGTCGGCATATTCGTCAGTTCCAGCCTCGCCTCCTATATTACAATTGTACTACTACGTAGAAGTTTTACTCCTGTCTTCATCACCACTAATGTCAACTACAATTCCTACTACTATAATTAGTAAAACCAACACCAGTACTACTCACACGTCGACTACCACGGCTAATTCTTCACAACCAATAATAATAATACATTTATATATACATAAAATAATAATTTAATTGTTATGACCAGTAAAAAAAAATCTTTTGTTGTCGTTGTTGTTGCCGCTCTGCTACTGTTGTCGCCAGCTCCTTGCACTCAGCTACTGTCCCTTTCTCTCTCCTTTTAATATATAATGACAAATGTACTTCTGAGAAACACACATGCACTCTTCACACTCCCTTTCTTCTCACCTATACTTTGTAGGTATGCTCTTACTACAGCTGCTACTGAGTACTTGTTATTACATACAATCTGTATTACATTTACACACATCCACATTTACATACAATATACAATCTCTCCTTGCGTGATCGTCATGTAATGTTTACCCATTTGGATTTTTTTTTGTATGATGAGCTCGTACGACACCCGACACCCGTATTTTTTTTAGTTTCTTTGTTCCGTATGAATATGTGTATTTACTGTTACTGTTGCATTTAATTCTATAATGGTCACAGCCGGTAGATTGAATGCTACACATGCTTACCAAAATGTGTGGTTGTAATTCCACTTGAAAGTTTTTAGAAGATTTTTTTTTTAAATGAAACTCACAGATGTATTTTGACTTTCTCTCAGAGTACTTTCAGAGTCTTGATGATTTCTATTATTTCTTTAGCGATTATGTTAGAATTTTTAAACTTTATTTGCATTTTTTCAACTGTTTTTCTTTTACTAAATATGTACATTAATTTTATTAACGTAGTATATCTGTTTTACGGGATTCCTGTAGGAAGCAGTTATTTTGAAAAAAAACCTACTTCAGTTAGCTTCATTTGCTTATTTATTATTTAAGTTCAACTTGAAACGTCGTGGTCAGTTTGAAATGGTGTAATTGAGATAGTTTGGTCAGTTTCGTCAGAATTGTTTCGTTAATATTTTAAGTTTTGCTTTTATAGTGGTGACTTCCTTGCGTAGCTTGTCTGAATTTACGTGGCTCTGTGACAGATTTTTTGTACTGTCGGAAATCACATGATACTACTCCAGGTGTACGTAATTACTGGTAACAGATTCAGTATATGCAAGTTAATATTGATATGATTTTATCTGTAGATTCGGTTTTCATGGAAGTTACATTTGTTTTTCAAGTGCGGATTTTACTTCTTAACTGGTTTAGAATTTTCCTCCGTCCTGTTACTATTTGATTTGAAGAAGCTTCAATAGTTATTTCCATCAATTTTGAAACAGTTAAATCCGTTTACTTAGTTTTAGAGTTACGAACAACGTCAAGTGTGACATGACACATGTCCGCAGTAATGATATGTACCTTGTGTGGATAATCGTGGAGTGGGACAAGTCCAACCAAGATTTGCTTGTTACAGAAGGATAAACACAAAATGCTGTTTACTCTTCAGCTGTCATGTTTGGACTTACTACACATGTAATTCCCGACCGATTTTGTACTTGAAAGCAATGGCGACTATCACTGAACATTATGCAAGTATATTGGAATCCTTAACAAGATCAGTGCACAAGTGAGGAAAGACATTTGTAGGAATCTCTAATGTTTTTTCTTCAACGAACCATTCGAGTAGACCATAAGTTGGAGAGGAAACTTTTGTTAATTTGAGTTTTGAGCAAAAATTACGATTCCTGGGAAAATTTCTTTCTGCAGACTTTGTGGTTCGTAGATACTTGAGGATTGTATTATTTGCTAGTACGGATATTGTAGGTGTCTCTATTGTGGTAATATGATTTATTTGTAAAACTAAAACCTTTAGGTGCACAACCAATGGTAGCTTAACAGTAGACACAAAGTTGTAAAAATACGAATGAATGAGTGAAGCAGCTTTCCACTATTGTAATAATAATTTTACTTTGACAATTTACTTTGACCGCTTGAAGCCTTCTAAAAGAATGTGTACACATATTGTCACATGTGCTCTTGTTATGTAATACGATTAGAATACTATTTTTGAGTACACTTTTTTTCTGCCTTCATTAATGGATTTATTTTTGTTCATTCAGGGATTTCTAGTAATGGTTTTTCATGCAACGACAAATAATAATTGCTGTTTCACAAGTATCTTTGATGTCTTGAATGTAAAATTTCTTGATGGGACACGGGAAGGGAGTTTGCTCCTTTTTCAATACTCTAAAGAATAATGTGTATTAATTCCTATAATCAGCAGTGAACCAGGAATAGGCTTGACCTTGTCATATGTCCATTGTTTAATTCTAGTAGACTATACAAGCTATCAGCCAAGAGACAAAATTGAATTTTTGCAAAAACATTGGTATCAAATGTGAATATTTGTACAATTTTGAGAAGCAAAAATAATCATGTTCATGCATTTATGAAGGGACGAGATATAGATTCCCGTTTTGTTTCCTTCCAGAATTTTGCAAGTATTAACTTTAAATGGCAAAATTGTTGTAGGTGTTAGGTTTTGTCTTCTACCTGACGAAATGCATCTATATCATTGTGCAAGACCATATCGTGCCATAGTGAAGATAATTTCAAAAATCGATACAACTTTACACTGATCACGTCTAGTCTAATTATAAAATTCGAAAGTGTTTTTTTAATGTTTATTACGATTAAATTATACGCAATTATATTTTAGGTTTTCGATATATTTCACATGATGCTACCACATCTAGGGACCCGCTTCTGTTTCTATGAACTACAATAGTTCGAGAATGGTTAGTTTACTCACGGATATCAAGCGGGGTGGGCATGTGCCATGTGATCGGGTTTTTGTGGGGTCAAATTTAGCTCCATTTGTTTCCATTTAAAAGCGACTTTACGAATTCAAGGCAAAAAATTCTGAACTTTCAAATTTTCCAGAAAGCACTATAGTTTTGGATCTCCCTTTTATTTGTCTAAGATGATATATCACAGGTTAATGTGACATTGAAAACCACGGCGACTGTTTGGATTTGAGGGTTAAATCCTGTAGAACTGCAGCTTTTTAAATGAATAAAACTTCTCTGTTCTGTAACTGTGCTTGCTGAGCTTGAAAGTTTCGTACAAAATTGAGTACTGGGAAATGCGCATTAATTGCTACAATGAGTTATTAATAGTACAGTATTTTTTAATAATAATTACGTCCTTGGTTCCGAATGTAAATTTGCGTTTACTTTTCATGTCCTCATTTCATCAAATGACCTGAAATGATTTTGAATTGAAGAATATTTAGTTGTTACTGTTCAATAATTTTGCTTCAAGTGCATTCTAGTAAAACGTATGATTTAATTTTTGTAATACCGTTGTATGTTTTTGGGCTACTGGAAACGCCAGTTGATGAGTATTTTATTAGATTTTGATACGCTTTGTAATGGCAATGGCAACAGCGAGCAAAGTGAACAACGCATCATTGTCGAGAATTCTCTTTTAAAATCCGTTTTGAGTTTGACACATTGTATTTGCGAAACAATCAGCTAAATTGTGCTTGCTTTAGAGAAATTTAAGCAATTCTGAGATTTAAAATATAAGGAAGATCCACACAAGAGAGAAATGACACTTGGCAACAGTAGGATTACACGAGCAACCAAATAAAAAGGTTACTGACATATCGCTACAAAATATTATTTAAGTAGTCAATAATAACTTGTGTATGTACTCTGGATTAACATCTGCAAACTTTACACAAAAAGAGACGGATTGGGTTTCGAAACCTCGAGGAGTTTATGTCTGCATGAAAAGCAAAAATTGAATACACCTCGTTAGTGTAACCTGTAAAATATTGTTACTTGGTCAAAAATTTGTTATAAATAAATTGGTTTCAAATCCGAGAGCGAAAAAAGTATTGAATTGAATACATGATGGGTGCTGATTAAAATATAAATGTATGTCAATTTTGGATGTTGAGATTGGATTTTTTTGTGTAATAGTGAGCTATGTTAATTTCCAGAAATAATTTTATGATTTTTATTTGTCTTGAAATGGGGAAACCAGGAGCAATAAATCCGG
This sequence comes from Allacma fusca, assembly GCA_947179485.1. Lineage (NCBI taxonomy): Eukaryota > Metazoa > Arthropoda > Collembola > Symphypleona > Sminthuridae > Allacma > Allacma fusca. The sequence goes on from OX359250.1 coordinate 10,009,989, forward strand.
CTAGGTTTCAGGAATTCAATGCCGCTTTTTAAGAAAATGTTGTATGTACTTATATCTACTTATTGTAACTACCCTGCAACGAATTTGTCAGTAGGCAGAAAAAATGTGTATTTTCTAATATTTAGATATACATATGTATAAAAGCCGGCGTAAAAAATTATGACTTTACCAATTGCAAGTGCATATGCTGTAGGTGTTAGAGGAAAATTGTTATACTAACCACCACTTAGCCGGCTTGTAATAAGGGATAACCCCCCCCCCCCACCCCGCCACCTCCAAACACACCATCATATTATTCGTGCGAATCTGCGTGTAGATGATACATCCCAAAAAAATATTACAAAATTATTGTAGAGGAAAGAAAGGTTTCTACTCTGTTAATATCTTCCGAACACCTGTAAACAAACCAACCATTTCATAAAATACATGCGTACATGTAATAAAAATTCACCCTAGTCCCGTAAAGTTTACTAATATCGTCAGGAACCCCTCTGGATGGGAATAATAAATTCTTGTTTACACGCGAAAGAAACTTGTATGTACGTATAAACATGTAAGTTTACTGTACTTTGTTGTAAAAAAATATAGATGAAGAAAATGGCCGCCTCCTTTGAAAACAAGTTTTCCATTTTTCGAAAATATGAACGTTTTAAAATACGTACTAAATCCAAAATTAATTTTATGTGACGCCATGTCAACAAATCACAGGTTTTGCAAAAACAAAGAAAGCAGGAAAAACAACAACAGCAACAATGAGTAATTAATTAAAACTGTATTCCCTTTGTGAAAGAGAAACTGTTGTATTAGAACAATTATTGTTGTATTAATTTAGATTGATGGTTATATACTACACGCATACACCTATTTGCTTACTTTTGTATAAATAAGAAAAATTCCAACATTATTGTAACAAGAAACGTTTAAGCTTGCAAGGTAAGTGAGTCTACTTACTATACGTTATACGTTTACATTCTACTGCGTGGACAAATATTATGATGGTGTCAGTCAGTCAACCAGTGAGTTAGGTAATTCTGAAGAAAAAAACTTAAAAGTGCATACAGTGGAAATCCATTTGAGAGCAAGTATTAATTGTAATAAAAATGAAAAAACTTTGATCGAGCCGGGACAAGACAGGCACACGTACCTAACCTACGTTGTGTTCGTAATTATTATAGATATAACTAAATACTATAAATATACTTATTGCAGTTAAGTAGATTGTTGAATTGTCAGTGCGTGTCGAAATATGATAATGTATATGTATAAAATTGTACATAACGTATGAATATGGCTGGTCGTGCATACATAAATATATATTGTCTCATGCAATGAAACCCTGAATTGACTACAGTTGCGTACATACCTACACATAAAGTTATCCTTTCTCTAAAAAATACAATACATGTACTACTACGCTACAGCCTCTGTCATATATTCTATAGAAGATTTCAGTCAATGAAGAAACAGTGCTATAAGAAAATCCATAGCGTGAAGAAAGTTCAGCTCCAGAGAAAACCACTGTTTGTTGTATAACGTGCATGATGGGTAAAGGGAAAAACCTTAGTTGTACCACGAGTAACTTTAAACATTTTAGCAATGAGAAGCCACAAGCATTTACGTAATTAATGTTACGGTTATAATAACTTGATGAAAAATGTTAGGTTACGCGGATTAGTTATCCTTCAAAGAACAGTCTAAAATTTTGATTTTTGAGTGTATACCTTCTCTGGCCATACATTTGAGAAAAATGTCAAAAAATAAATTATAATCCTGCTTGTAATACCTACCTACTATGTATAATCAAGACAACTACTAGTAAAAGTTCCATACCACCATTTTGATGTAATTACTTCAATTCAGACCCATAATATTATCATGCACTTATTACACACCCACAGACCAAATTAGCCCCGCTGTAAACATTTCTAGTTTAACGCTTGAATAACTATACTATCTGTAACCCTATTATAATGGGTTTAATTTTAACACCTTCGAGTGCACACAGTACCAGGGGAAAACTTGTTCGATTCATCGTTTTCATTATTGACTTGTATAGGTAGTAACAATATACTATTTCCTTTCACGTTTGGTCACCCCAACTGACTTTAATGAATTCACTTGCTCTGACTTTCTTATGTCTTTCTAACGCTTTTAAACAAATTTCGATTCAATATACAATCTAAATGTAAGACTACGTTTTGACTTGATTTTAGTAACCGTCAATTGCTGCCATATGATATGTATTTTAAGGATCTAGCTTTTACTAATGAATTTTTTGCAAGTCTGACAATTTTTAATTGTATTTTTGCTGTAATGTATAATAATCGTGTATGACAATGGTGGGTGCTTATAGAATTTTATAGTCTTGTGAACCTGAGACCTGTCTGTTTATGAGTTGCACACAAATTTTATTTGCAATTTGATAGCAGCTGGCTTTTTAGGAAATATGGTCGAAATTCTACAATAACGGGCAATTCTGTCGTTGTAACGGAAATAGTAATTTATTTAAGATAGATATTTGCATAAGGTCAGCTTAAAATAAATTATAACTGAATTTTACAATTATCACGTTCTCATTCAGAGCTGATAGAATACCAGGTAGTCCACATCTACAATAATTCAACTCTACAATAAGGGACAAGGCACGTGTATAGTACAGTAATAATTTCGGCAGCAAAAAAAAAATATTATGAAGAGTGGAAATCAAATCACATGCAGAAATAAGTTATATAGTCAAGTCTTTAAACTTTTAAATATAAAATGCCACGGTATGCAAAAACCTAACAGCGTAGAAACAACCATATTGACTGTATGAATACTGACAGGTCAGACTTAAGGAAAAACGCTACTGCAAACTGCTTTGTGTTCCAACTTTTAGCATTATGGTATGATAGGACAAGATGAATACTACAGGTGTACATATAAATTACGTGTGACATAATTGTAAAACTAATAACTGCGTGTCATTTATACTGAATTGTCACACCTTCAATGCAATTATGATTATTACGATTACGAAAAAAATGTATCAGTGTTGTAGAAAGGTCAAGTTTGCATTTATACATATAACTTATACATAGTGGAACTTACAATATATGCATAGAATAATCGTGCAGGAATGTTGTCAGCTGGATAGTTCTAATTAGGAAGTACTTATGGGAAAATATTACCGTTACAAGAAATTCGCTGACAATGAGGGACAATGTTTTCGAAGATAAGACTTAAATACAAAAAAATTTCATACTGGCTGTGAATACTTTGTGTGAAAAGTTGATCGATAGTCTAAGTATGTAATCTAATGAATATACATGTAGAGAAAGGACGAAGAAACCCTCCTTCGTGGATTTGAGAACGTTTCCGCGCCGTTCGTTGTTGTTCATGTTGTTCTTGTTGTTTAAAAAAATACGCGAAAACACTTTAACCTTAACTAATTATACTAGACGCCTTTCAGATTTTTAAGTTTTAGTCATTCGGGAAATTATGACGGGAAACAATCGCGGTAGCCACAGTTTTATCTTGCAAACTTTGAAGGGGGAAATTGTCAGAACACTATGATTTAGGTTGACATTTGCAGCTATATGACTGTGGTAATTGCGAGTCAATCACCCACAATGTCATGATCAGACCATTGAATATTATTGTGTACATGCTTACTTAACCGTTGATATCGTGTTGTTTTACTGACAACAAAACCTTTTGGTGTCGTCGTCTAACTAAGAACTATAGGAAATACTGTAATGGTAAAAGAAAAAACAAGAGTAATAAAATATTAAGAATAAGCGCATCAAAAGCACAATGTAATATGCAGCTAAAGAATAATGGATACATGAAAGGATGACTACTTCTCTACCACATAAAAAAATAACATACATACGTACAGAGTTAATTCTTGTAAAAAATGCGAAAGATGTGATTTAACTTACGATTAATGTTTTTACTCAAACAATATAGTAGTGTACGTAAATCTAGTAATGTAACTGTATTACTTATATACAAGAAATATGTAAAATATAAATATCCGGAAGGCGTTTATTTTCTATGTAGTTAAATGTAATATGGGAAGAAGCTATCAGTGAAATCATGTGTATAACTAATTATATATATAAATATATATATATATATGCTGAGTGAGTTATATCTGTACATACATGTAGTATACATGAACATTGAAATAATTATATTTGTCCGAAGGATTTTCTTTTCATTTAAACACGCTTCAAACCTCCAAGCGTGACTTTAACGAAGGGGAAATATTTTCTAGGGTAATTATTAAATTAAAACATTACTGTTACAATTAGTACATTGAGCAGCTGTTCAGGTACTGGTGATAAAAGGTAACATGCTTTTAGTCTCATTTACAATGCATTTCTTTTCAAATTTGCTAATGTCAACAAAGGAGGACATATGTATAATTATATATGTATGTCATCTAAGCTACGGCGGTGTAATTTATTTATTGAAAGGATAATAATACTGTGCTACACAACCTGACAACAGTTATATTTACAGCTGTCCACATTTAAACAGGAATAATTGACGATTAGTTTGTATCATATATTATGTATGTAATTATCTAATATAATGATCTATATAAATAATACTTAAAAATATCTAGTTGTATGTTGCCAAAAACCTTATGAACTTAACTTACCTTAAATAACATTTTTGTCCGCGCTTATATACCTAAAAATTGTTGTCGTTAAGCATAATTAGCAACTATACTATAATAACGTGTACATTCATTGAAGGTGGAAAAACACAAGCGTAATCCTACATAAATATATATGATTGTTATGTATCTGAGTATCTACTATATTGTAAAGTAAAGACAACAAAAAGAGTAAACTAAAACTGCATATTTGCATATATTAAGTATGAACATTCTGCCTCTGACAATGAGTGAGCGAGAAAGGTGTGAGGAGGCAGTGCAATCAAAAAGTACGCAAAGATGATACCCTTTAACTACAAGTCAGCTATACTATATAAACGTTAATATTTGGTTAAAAACCCCGTGTCTATTTATACACTGCGTGTATGGATGCGTGTATCTAGATGTGTACATAACAAAAATTATGTACTTGAGAGGAAACTTGGAATTTATGTATGTGTGCTATTATAGAGTTTTAAGGATAGATGACAATTTTGCTGTACAGCACACGAAAAAGGGAATTTTTATGTCATTGTGGTTTTGACATTGACCCACTTATAAGTATGGTACATAGTGAGAAAGTTGATCATTTTTCTCGGGAATAAATACATACATATATATATATATGTATATATATATATGTGTATATATATATATGCATAGTTATATGATACCATGAGCAATTCTTTTTTGTTCAACAAATGTCAGAGTAACTTCGGGTAAAATATGTATCTACCAAAAAGTTAAAGATGTTACGAGAGAAGGATAGAGTTAAATTAAGAAGGTTGACGCGAAACAGCTTGAGAATAATATGAAACGCATGAGGCAGCTGGATGTGGATGTAACGTAACATTGTCGTGATACTACTTTTAATTACACATGGAAAAAAATCAAACAACCCAATACATGATTAATTATTGCTATCATTATTATTGTTGTTATTATTATTATTGCTGCAGACAATGCATTATTTATGGGAATAGCTAAATGTACTTCCACTCTTACAATTTTTGATTCATTAGACTATATATTATGTCAAGAGACCTAAGCAATCCTATCAAGAACCCACAATATTACGTTAGTATATTTATTGTAATTTTAATAATACAAAAATTACAATTATTACTGTCAACGCAGAATAAGTCCCGAGATAATATCTACGCAAACCTAATGTCAACCAATTTAATTGAAACTTATTATACGAAGATGCTATATTATGCTGTATAGCTGCTATTAATTCAATCAAGAACAGTCCAATCATTATTCAGACACTATGATTATTACTATACTGTTATGATGATGATGATGATGATGGTGAGTATTGTGTGAGACATGTCGCTGTTGTACCGTACCTTATATAAACAGATAGAGACGTATAAAAATTGCAGCAATTATGAATGGTTGCATTCTACTACATAATTATATTATTACATATAATAAATACATATACATATAATACAAAAATCTACAAGTCAAACAGCCACGTTTAACTAAGAAATCCTTCTATATGTAAAAAAAACAATTTCATGTGTTACATTCAGCTATTTGTTGTTGAAAGACGCCAATAAAATTTCAAAAAACTGAATTATTTTGTATCTCCGTTCATTTATTACATCATACCTCTGTACGTTATTTGTAATAACGGCCTGTGTAGAAATATGGACATATCTGGTGACGTTGGATCTTCATATTTATTGCTATGTTAAAGGTGAGGGAGCCACGAAAATGCGAAAAAAGATACACGGTAATTAAGTGGTATTATCATTTTTTGTTTATTAAGATAAATTGTATTTATAAACTACAAAGGTATTGTGGCCAGAGTCATAATATTATGCAGTCGCAACATGAATAAAACTACATACAATAGCATATAAATATAATTACGGCAGGTAATTAAGACAGGAGAAAAACAAATCATTCAAAATACGTTTAAAATCCAAGAGTACAAGACAAATGACAATGAGGCGCCTTAGTACACAAGATATTATTTACACACTAAAATATGTTTGCATAGTCAAATTATCTAAAGAGCATTTACGACAGGAAACAAAATGAAAAAAGGAAAAAAATAATTACACAGAAATTTTTAGCGTTATGTCTCCAACGAAAAATTAAATATCCAAAGTATGTCGAGACAATCATGCTCAAATCTAATAATTGAATGTGAAGCAGTATAGTACATCAATGGTTTATAACAAGAATTATTATTATTATTGTATATTTTTAAATATTTTTATTGGTTTATTCTTTAATATCGCTACTCTCCACCTGATCTGTACGAAATGGTTCTGAAGTATCTCTACTTCCACCATCAGGGGGAGAATTTACTGGGGTCTGAAGGTCAGTTTGTTTCAAGTCGGTTGGTTTGCAGTCTCCAGGAATTTCTTTATTTATAATAACCACAACATCGTCCTCGCTGCTTCCAGTGTTTGATGTAAGAGAATCGCAATTCTCACTTTTTGTAATATTCGCACTATCAACACCGTCAACTATTGATGGAGACCGCCGATCGTCGTAAGTTACTTGGACTTCAGCAAGACTCTGAGTTATGGTTTGTACCGACGGCACTTTTTCTGTCGGAGACATTTGATCCATTTGCGACGCCCAACTTTCATTCTGTCTTGTTGTTTCATGCTGTATAACTAATTCGCTGCTGCAATAATTAAAAAAAGGTTATTTTTCAGGTCAGGATTTCTATATGAATCTGAAACCAATAACGTACCCAGTACCCAATAAAGAGTAGGCAATAAATAACAAACAAGAAATTTCTGCATATCTGTTACTTACGGTGACGCCCCGTCAGTGGGAGTTTTAAAGTTATTATACTGCGAAGCCAAGCTGTCATCCACAACAACAGTAGACGCTTCAGATACAATACTATCTTGCTCGACATTATCATATTCATCGTACTGGGCATTTTCACCACTAGAATCTTCTACCATTCTACCCCCTGCTGTCAACTGTTGAGCATCTCTATTTTTTAATTTTTCTGGGGGTTCAACCAACTGAAGTACAGTTTTGGGACGCTTTTGAACGGTCATTATAGGTGGTCTTTGGATTTGGTTATGGGTGTTGTAATAAGTTACGCCGGCATGGTACACCTCCGGTGGTGGCGCTGGAGTCTAAATAAATTGTCCAAAAATAAGGACAAAATTTAAGTTTTGTTACAGAGACAGACAAAAACCAACAAGTCACACAACTCAGATCAAATGATATTTGGTAACAGTAGAACACACTATGAGACATTAAAATAAAACACAAATCCCCGGAATCAAGAAATAATTGCATACACTTGCATTTAATAAAGATGGGGTAACTACGGAACTTAACTTAAAACTACGGACAAAACTTACGATTAGAATTAGCATAATTTAGGAAACGAGAGAAGATATGTTCCCAACTGAAAAATACTTGGTACAGTACAGTCACCGTGAGCGTATACACCCATCCTCGATGAGGATTCCTCATGAGACTATGGAACTGTGAAAAGGTACAAAACTAACCACTTGGGCATATCCCTGGAACCCTTGAGGATGATACGGCGCTGCAAATTGAGGACCCGGCGGAGGAGCGAAGTTCAAAATAGTTGGATCTTGGATGAACTGCGGAGGTGCTGCATAAATTGCAGGCCCAGGTGGCTGTGCAGCAGCAATATACGCTGTAGCATCTCCATAAGGTGGTTGCTGAACTTGTACTTGGGTCCCTGTTGGTGGTGAGGGATAGGGCGCCGTAGCATACGCCGCAGCGTGGGGACCCCACAATGAAGGGGAAACTGAGGGACCATTTCCAGCCATTGGGCTACCAGCAGTTTCATAGACTTGTGGCTCAAAATTTCCTGGCGCTGAATGGATTTATGAACAAAAATATTTTATAAATCAGCACTAAAATGATCCCTACAAGCGCTGTCTTTTAAAAGTACTAATTTAGCTTGTTTCTTATTCAAATCACTGTTAAATTACATAACAATGCATTTACAAGATATATCGTTACAACTTACCTGGTTCATAATAGGATTGCTGGGGCGTAAAGTTCGGTACAGGTGAAGGAACCATAGGGCCAGCTCCTGTGACAACAGGAGTTGACACGGGAACAACTTGTGGGATCATCGGAGAGGACATTGAAGTTTGCTGTATGGAGGTATCCAGTTGTCTCTGCCGTTGGTTAGAAAATCGTTTGGATTTTCCAGAAGGTAAAGCGGTCTGGTCTAGCTGTTGTTGTTGTTGTTGTTGCAACCTAGGAGGTACTTGTGTTCTCCGATCGTTTTGAAAATTTTCTAGATATCAGAAAAGATCAATGTTAAAAATAGGTGATAACACTTACTATTTTGTAAGCAATGGCACAAGAGTAAAAAAGGCTCACTTGATTGAGGGCGTCTATTAATATCTCTATGGTCTCTTTGATCTGCCCGAGGTTCACGAGGTTCACGAGGTTCGCGAGGTTCGCGAGGTTCACGAGGTTCGCGAGGTTCACGAGGCTCAGTATATTTCTTTTGTTCTTGTTCAGTTCCATTACTATTCCTATGTGATTCCACCTTGTTACTTTGGGAGGATGAGGTAGCTGCGTTAATATGGGGGATTTTGCTGGCTGTCAAGCTAGCACTACCAGTGTACTCTGTATTAGTAAAGGGAGCAGTTATACCAGGTTTTGAAGATTTTGAGCTAGACAAGTCATGGCGACCCTTTTCAACTGACGCTGAAGATGAACCATTTGCTATTTTACGTTTGTTGTCATCATACTCGACCCGAGGCTTGTCATGCCTTGCGTCACCTCGCTCTTGATTTTGTTCGTACTTACCCCGGCTATAATTACCACCATAGTCATTTGGGGAGCTGTTCATGTCACCTCGGTCTCGGTTGTAACGATTTCGATTTGTAAATTCGTTTCGCCTCCCACGACCACCCCTACCACCTCTTCCACGGTTGTTAAAGTCTCCATAATTTTGATTCTTATTATCCCGGTAGCCTTGATTACCATCTCGGTCCCTGTCATTGTCAAAAGCTCGATTGGTCCGTGGCGGTCGCCCTGGACCTCCTCCACGCCCTCCTCTCAGTTCCCCTCGTTTCATGCCTCCGTCTCCAATGTCATCATTTTGCGAGTCCAGTTTTTCGGCATTTTTATGTAGCGCTGGAAACTCGTCTTCATAATTGCCACTATCATTATTTCTTCTGGGAAAATGATTTGACCCACGACGTCCACCGCGCCCGCTGTAACCTCCTCGTGGTTTTTGATACGCTTCAACGTCATCAGATTTACGTGTGTATTTTTTTGGACCCCGGCTGTTAGCATTAACAATTAATTAGACACGGTTCGTGATATTGAAACAATAAATCCGAACGTTTAACAACACATTACCCGTAACGACGTCGACGCATTGCCTTCGGAGGTTGTTCCTCTGCTCTAATGTCATATCCATACGTAGCAATTATCTCTTCCTTACTTTTGTGTGCTTGTTCACCATCATCGTAAAGATCGTGGCTCCACCGGTCGCCGCCCTCCTTTGTAACTTTTTTCACCTTCAGCTCCTTTACGACCTCCTCTTTTTGTTCTTCACCCTCCCTATAAATATTCACTATAACATTAACTCTGTCCTTTATTCTAGCCTAACCCTCCCAATAAAAATAAACTTACTCCTCATCAGCTTGAGTTCTGTCGTCATGTTCATAAAAATAGCCCTTTTTTGGAATAAACTGAGGATTTTTGCGATCTTCATCATCATCCAATTCTCGCTCTCCGGGTTCAGGAGTCTAGAACAAAGTTCACTATCAGCACATCCCGAATAATATCTTGCTACATCGTTACTGAGCTTTATAAATCTTTTACAAATTACATATATTTTAACAACGGCACATTAAGTTCTTATTTCCACAACATGTGTTATCTCAAACGCAAAGAATGTTCGATCTCAATAGGTATTTTTACCTGACGGTCTTCATCGTCTTCCAAATCTTCCTCTACTTCCACTTCTTCCACCTCTTCCACTTCTTCCTCGTCTTCGTCATACACCTCTTCAGCACTCGCATACTCCTCAGAATCATGATGAGGTGCTACATCAGGATCCTGTGCCAAAACAAATTACGGTATAAATGTATTAACAATGTCCTGAGTACCGCAATAAATACAATTTACAGCATGCTAAATAGGTCGAGAGTTAGCAATCTAAAAATCACCTGTGACTTGAGTTCAGAAGCTGCCTGAACCTCAGCCATTTCAGTACAATTATTCAAAAAAGGCTGACTTTCTAATTAAGTCGGCGGGTTACGAGCCGGTACCTAAAATTGAAAAATCGATTGTTGTCATTTTAATCTGAGTTCAAATTTTTTATTTTTTATTTTGACAGTACAAATTTGTTCAAAACTTTTGTGTGTTCAAAGCAGACAGCAATCGCAATAAATATTCCACATCACATGGCGTACAAACAAAGAATGTGTGAATTTGATTTTCAAAAGTGTTAAAACCAGTCATTCAAGAATAGCACTTTTAAGCATCATTACTTCACTATTCAATTAAGATCAGTTGTATTTGTAATAACGACAGAACAACGTGGAGCAATTTCGAAGGTCAGGAAAAGGACAGGAGCATAAACGGAGACTCGAAGTTAGCATATTAAAAGCAAGTTCATAGGCTAGAGATAATGTTGCGCGGACAATATATTAGAAATATTCCACCTCAAAGGACACCTTCCTAGAGATAACTTTACGGAGCTATCAGGAAAACAAATACTGCAGCGTTTGAATGCACTCGAATACGAGTTATTCCAAATTATTGTCCGAGAGAAAACAAATACAGATGTATTTCTTAATAAAGAGGTTACCTTACGTGTTTTTTAATTCAATGTTTGTGTCTAGATTTTTCCTACTCGTTCGATGGAATTCCGAGTAGGACGGACGGGAGAACTACATATAGGAGTAAAAGGTACTATTTTTAGGAATGCACCACGATGATCACGAGTGCAATGCTGTCAATAAACAGATCTTAATGCAGTCTGCTGTACACCCATACAGTTTAGCCATCAAGTGACTTTCCTATAACATCTTCAATAAAAATTAGGTCAAAGATCTCGGAAAGGCAAGAGACTACTGGCATGAAAAATGAAATGAACTTTAAAACCACGGATTCACATACATCTTGAAGCTATAAGTACAAAATCATATCCTCTTCGTGCACAAACATTATTACCCTTTCTAACTAATCATGCTAATTATTCTATTTATATGCTACAAAGGACACAGTTACAGTTTAAATCCTCTTGCTTCTATTTTTCTACCCAGACCCGAGTAATAATTTATCATATGGCTAAACAAGAAAACATTTCGCCGGTAGGACATCCACATAACCATATCCAAGGGGGTTTGGAAAGAGGTCTAGAAATTCAAAACAAATGCAAGATTTGTTGATTGATGTATGGAAGAGCCCATGTTGCTACTTTTCATTTGGACATTCTAACAACGTCATAAAACTATTTTTACTTGTTCCGTATTACCACTTCACAGTCTTAACTCTGTGGCAAATCTTGAATAACTTACACACAGGATGCCTCCTTTCAGACCCATCTTATGTATAGACTTGTGTTGACGTCCACAATAGCAACCTCATTCTATCCATATTTAAGTTTCATGCTCACACCAACATTACACATGCCAACTCAAAAGATCCACAATCGTATTTTATTTACCCAGCCGGGACTTTTCTGCCAAAAGGTATGTTCAAGCTAATCGAGGAACCGAGTTCTACAATGTCAGACACGAAAGCTCAGATGGTCATATGTGTCGTCGTTATCTACACCATGCAGAAATGCTGTTATAATTATTACTCACACTTACGGAGAAATACAGTTTATTCAACTCCGTGGAAACATTTTGCAAAGGAGCAGCGTAAATTCTACTGGTTACACAGAAAAAAAAAATCAAATGCATATATAATACTCCTCAACTCCTCTAGATATACTCCTCTAGCAAGAACATATTGGAATCTCGTGCTAGTGGAAGCAAGCTCCGTGCTGCTAAGTGTATAACTACTGATCTTATCAAAACAGTCACTGATTTTAGTGCTGTTGACAATCTGAAAGCACAACTATAACTTATAATTCTGCTGCGTAGAAAAGCGTAGGAGTAAACAAAACACCATGGAATGAACAAGCCTTATTACTGATACAGAGAGTAAAGACACGTCAGTTAAAGTCTTCAATTGATTTTTTACAAGTCAAAATATAATCCTCTAAAATCCCTCCCTCTATAGTTGTACAGCTTCCGATTTCAGAGGAATCCATCTAGGCACTGAAAGACAACCAGCAACTGCATTCTTTCAGATGACATTCGTCACATTCCTTCACATTGAATAATTTAAAAGGTATGTCATTCTTGACAAATCAAATAAGAAATATCTATGAAGCAGACAAATAATTGAAAAATTTGAGGAACGGTGCTTCAGGAGTTACATGACATGAGAATCAAATACGAAAAGTCGTCGGAACTGTACATTGCACTTGCTTTGTCATTTGTCACAATAAATGATTCATGTGACAGCCAGCTGCATCCTTGTCTTGTACACATAATTGCCGAGTCTTTCGTGTCTTCGGAGTAAATTCACGCAGTCAAGAGTGAGCACAACCAAATTATTCATGAAACCATCCACATTATCGACTCAATTCTCCGCACATACATGAAATTCGTACGCCTAGCAACCAAAAGTGTTGACATCGATTTCCGATTGATTACACTATCACATTTAACAAAATTTCAAATAAACATCAAACATAGTCCTACCGTAATATATTATTCCTCTCCGCAATGTTCTACATCCCTAACCAAGGCGTGCCACACTGTCACACTTCTCACAATAACCCAAAGAAAAATACACACAACAAAAAATACAATCAATTACATACTTAAACTATTCCACATAATCAACACACCAAATAAATCCATACAAAACTCAACAAAATTCCTCCGACATACACAGCCACGCTCTACAATCACAACTCCACCTGCACATACAGAGATACGTACACTTTAGTAACTAGTCTCAAAAGGTAAACAAAGTACAGTCACTCCGAATCGTCATCGAAATTCCCAACATGTCACACATGGAAGGTACAGGGCAGCAAAAGGAAAGTGAGCCGAAAGGAAAGTCCAAAGGCTTATCCATAAATTACAACCAGCTAGAAGCCAATCTACAGAAGCTAATTGAGCAAGATCAACTCTACTGGATACGGAACGACGCCAAACTGAGGGCGGTCACACAAGGAACGCCGACTTACGAGGATTTCCGGTAAAAAAAAATATTAATGATCCCACTTTAACGAATCCCTTGACTTGAAAGAAACTGACAACGGCTCCCAACACCACTTTGTCTCCAATAGTTAGCCTTGAGTTCCTTCACTTCCCTATTACACTGATCAAATGGAAAAGAACAACCCAAAATATGAGACACAAAATGCAATCATATACACTTTAACAAAAATCAGAAATTCAATAACCACCAACACTTTCAATATTCTCTTCCCATAAGCACTAGAATTTTGAACACATCCAAGTATTATTTTTTAGGGGACTGTCAGGAACTATATAAGGAAGGAAAAGATTACTTCAAAATACCTTTGTAGAGTCTCGTATGTATGTATGTGTGTCTGTGTGTGTGTGTCCTCACACAATAATTAATATTCCACAGTCAATGTTCGTGTAATAGTGTTGACTCCTTCACTTGAGCCGCTTATGTAACATTTAATCATGTGAAACTTGTTTCAGAGGTTTAGTAATAATAATAATAATGCAAGCTCTCAATGACTATATACCACCTGAGGAAAAAATAAATTTCAGAAGAATTATTTAACTTTGGACAAAAATGTCTAACTTGGAGCTCACAGATCCTCAATGTCTCTTCTGTGAATTGTGTATACTTCACGTTCAATTTGGATTTCTAAATATATTTGGTAACCTCTCGGGAAACACGCTCTTCACAACTCAGTCACAATCACAACTCCCTTTGTATATATTGTTTGAGGGACAAGAAGAGAGACAGAGATGCAATGCCAGTGATATTATAAATTCTTGTGATTCTCTCGTCTTTATTTTTCAAATGCTTCTCACACACACTCTCGCATGCTTCTTCTTACACAATTCACGCAAGAAATACTCAAGGCCTCTTCTCTGCCACAACTCCATGATCAAGGTACACAGTCGGGGAGAGCGAGTAGTTTTTCCATAGGCATAGTGCGTCGGACTCATCACTGACTCACGTAAACAGGGTTCCTATTCCAACACCATAGATGACAGGCACATTACTTTACTCGCCCGTCGAGTTCTACCATAAGGCCTCCGAACCTCCCTTATACCGTTCCCCTCTCTCTGTCTCTCTCACTCACTCTCTCTCTCTCTCTCTCTCACTCTATCTCGTACAATAAGTCACTGGGGCCTGGCCCCATCAAATTACATGTATGCTCTTGTCATTAATTACTATTATTCTAAAAAAAACTAAGCTGTAATCTTTATTACGAGTTGGGAATATTGTTTATTTTAAAATGGCAACACTCAACAACTTTCTTCCATTGAAACTCCCACGGCTTTTAATGCAATCTCTTTCTTTAATGTCAATTTCTAACATGTACTTAGTCAGGCCTTTGCCAGGGACTTGTTGTCAATTAAGTAATTATTAGTATTGTGCCATTCTGGTACACGTTTTTTTGTAGTATGATTTTTAAGGGATGGGATTTTTATGGAATGTAATCATACACTGGAGTAGGGACCGGCGTGTGGATGGAATTTGGATGCGATCTGCGGCTGAATTGTTGGGTGTGGATGAGAGATTCTGTAGGAGTTTGTTGTTGTGATGGAACTGGGCTATTTTTATTGTTCTCTGGGAGAAGCTATGGAGTATGTATTTTTGGGGATTGTAAATTGGGTCCTGCTTCTATGGGGATTGATTTGACGAGCTTATGAGGTTTTTTGTGGATTTTTTGAGCGACGAAGGAGAGATGAATGACCCCAGGAGGTGGCCGCAGGAGGTGACCGGGGTGAATTGGGCAGAGAGGGGTCATGTTTAGAGATTAGGGTGGCATTACTGGAGACATTGGAGGGAGGGAAAGGAGGCGGGAGACGCTTGCTCTTTTGACCTGCCAGGGCATGGGTAGGAGTGATGGTTTGGTAATGAACCTGTGGAATTCTAATGAAACAGGCAGATTGTACTGGCTGCCCATTTGAAACCAGTTAGTAAGGAGGAGAGGGAGGAGTTGCAGCGGAAGTCAGCCGAGGGAAAAGTCATTTGGAATTGTGCAGCGGCAGCGGCTTCGGGAGACATGCCCGATGATGTTGGTTGTGACGACCTGAGGGAGAGGGTAAGAAAGGGATAGATGACATTTCCATGAGTGTAGTATTGAGTATGAAAACTTTTGGAATATGTTGTTTTTGACTGACGTTGGCAAGCTGAGTGCTTACCATGGAGAGTTTGGAAAGTTTTCGTTGATCCGTTGTTTGTAGGGGAAAAAAGAGCTGGGTCTCCCACGCACGAGCGCTGATTTGACAAAATTGTGGGGACAGCTGGAAAATTATGATATGAAATGGGACATGCTGAAAGCTTTGTCACGACTTCATAATCCGAATACGGATGAAAACATTCTGAAACAACTGTGCAGAGAAGAAGTGCCACCGGAGATATTTCCAGATTTGATCTTATGTTTATTGGGTAAAGTCACTTCCATTAGTGCGAGGAACTGCGATGGTGCTTCGTTGCATGGAGATGGGGACGATGAAGGCAGCAGTGATGACGTGGAGGTTAGCCTGTGTATATTGCAAACATTTTCTGAGAGCAAGAGGTAATTTACTGACATTAACCACTGACTGAGACAACTTAAAATTAAAATCGCTATAAGTTCTCACAATAATGTAATCTGGATTTTAAATCGAAAGGTTTATGCTCACCTTAAGTTTCATGGGGGACAAGGACAGAAAAAATGTTGAAATGCTAATGGAAGGTTTGAGACAGCAACTTAAGAGTGAAGATGAACTGGACGAAAGTAGAGGAAAAGCGAAAATACTTTTTAATTTATTTCATCATATCGAAGCCCGGTATTCCCCGCAAACCACAGACAGCTAAGACAGTTTATTGTGCATAATCCATCTTTAGTTTATGTGTGTTTTAAATATAGTATAATAATGTAAAATAGTACACACTTTGACACATCCCGAAAGTTTAAACACTAATTTCAAGTCTACATAACATGTAAGTATTAACTCACCCTAACACCCAAATGATTATAATTGTAGTAAAACGCTAATTTTTAGATGTTTTATAATGTTATAGCGTTGTTCCTAATGTTAGTAAATAGTGGGAAATTATTGCAAAATCATTCATACTATTCTGACCTCACACAAAGGCTTATTAAGATAAAACACTCTGCAAAAATCAGACAATAATCATGATCACTGGATTACAAGACACACGTCAGGACAGTAATTAATAGAATTATTAATGTCTATTTACTTTACATAAATGTATTCTTTTTTTTTTTGGATCTATTGGAAGATTCGTGGACGACCTCCCACAGCACTAATTTAGTCGTTTGATTTCACTCTTCTAGCCTGGTCACTCATACAAGCATTTCCAGACATAGAATATTCGATAGCAAATTTGAGCAATAAAATAATTGAAAAACACAGGGATAAGGCTAACCTACATAATTTTGCATTAGATATTCAAATCTCGACAATAATTTTGGTGTAATCACTTTAGTTTGACGTAGGTTTATTTGGAAATAGTTGCTCTTAAACCAATGTTGCTTATACCAAGAAAGTTCATCGCATCGAGTGAACAATAAGCCTGCCGTGTATTATTGTTGGTTTTGTTGAAAACTGGGGTTCCTCTAAAGCATTCTACTTTCGGGGTTGTTGAATACCAATCTGGGGCTTGGTATTATTACGAACATCATGAGTGGGATGTGGTTTTTCATGAAATGCTTGTACAGCTTCCACCGGAAAGTCCGCGTTCCCACGATTTGGAGCACCAGAAATCGTTACTTCCGACTGTTTAGGAGGACTGAAAAAATGTCAACCAAATATTACACCAAACACACAAATGTGACCCCATGGCCAATAATTTCATTAAAACCACTCGAATTCCATAATCCCCAGCCAAGCCACTTACCTAGATGACACTTTTAATTCCTCTTGCGGTTCCGGCAATGTCGTATCAGACTTCTTCTGCAAGTGAGACTTATTCTGCACTATGCGCATACCGCCAGCCTTGACTGAAAATAACAACAATCGTTATCACCCCACCAAAAAAGCAGTCATCACAAATAAATAAAAATACCAACATAATACCGTCGCATCAAACCATGTCCATAACACGCATACTCCTAAATAACCCTTTAACCCTATCTATTCTCTCCACCTGAACACTTCCCCGGATACAGAACTTTCCCATCTCCATTACTCCTATACCTGATGTCGTCACTCATAATCATAAACAAAGCACAAAGAATTAATGCTTCCTCCAATCCTGTGCCGAAGCTACACTACTATTACTTTCGCCCCAACGCATCTACAAAAACCAACAATGTCAAGGCAAGCTCTATTCAAGACCAAACACACTTGAACAATGCTGAATCATAAAATAAACCCCAAAAACAAACCACTCCAGTAAAAATAAAACCTCAACAAATGCTACAACCTTAGTCAATATCTGGGAACAAAGGAAAATGTAATTAACGCAATCATACACACTTTCCGAAGGACACTCAAGAGCTAAATGCGCACCTTTTGTCCCGTCCCCGACCTGCAAACAAACTAATGTGACGACAATGCCCAATCAACTAAATCAAAAATTACAACAAATTCCAGAAGATCCTACTAGTCCTAGACTTAAATTAGCTCCCTATTTAACAGACCAAAGCTGACGACACTGAAGGTCACGTCAGAACAGACGCAAAGCCTATGATGAGGTTTACCTGCGGGAGGGTGATTGGCCAAAAGGTCGGATTTTTCGGGGGACGACATGATAATTGTCAGTTCGGAATACAAAATAAATCCAAGAGGAAGGTCTCCGTAAGGGCTGGTTAAGATGACAACGTGTCTTTAGCTTTTTCCGACAATTTTTAAAGATCACAGGAGTTGAACCATATGCTGTGTGTGAGGCTCTCTGGAAATCAGACAACACAATGACGAGTAGCGACGGCGACTGTAGAAATCCTCTAATGCTGTTTCATAGAGCAAAGCCACGGAGCCAGCCGAGAGCCATGGCCTTAAGTTTCGTGTGCACTGCAACCGCAACCTGCAACTCCTCGTTGCTGTAGCACTCTGCTGGTTCTATTCCATTAGCGTACATATGCGGACACGTTCTAGTGCATTAGCGTACGTACGCCTACATTCCTCAGCACTAGTGTGCATATGCGTTCCATCTTTAGCACTAGCGTTCATGTGCGTTCCGTCTTTAGCACTAGCGTTCATACACGTACACCCTTCAGCACTAGCGTCCATACGCGAATACCCTTCAGCATGAGCGTCCATACGCGTACACGCTTAAGCAATAGTGTACATACGCGTACACTTTGCAGCATTAGCGTGCATACGCGTACACTCCAGGCATTGGCGTCCATACGCATGCAATCTTAAGCATTAGCGTACATACACGTACACTTTGCAGGAGTAGCGTACATACGCGTGTACTCTTAAGCATTGGCGTACATACGCGTGTACTCTTAAGCATTAGCGTACATACGCGTGTACTCTTAAGCATTAGCGTACATACGCGTACACTTTGCCTTTGCCTGTCATTAATGCTATATTGATGTGTTTTTGAGCTTACATAACTGAGACTATGCGAAGCAATGATGATGATTATTTTGTGTGTAAATACTTGTACACTTTTTGAGCATGAAGTTCCCTGCAATCATTTATGCATTTTATGTTCTTTTTCCATGGATCTTCAACTTTGAGAGGAACTTGCTCTTGCGTATGTTACAACGCGACTATACAAACTACAACATTCCATACAACCTTGGAAGAGCCGTATAGTTGAGTGTAGAAGGTACAAAAAAAAGTGGTATATTTACTTATTATTACAGCTCTATACAAAGCAGTCCGTTCGCTTTACGCTTGATAGCATTTTGTTTTTGTCAAAGCCCTTGTGTATACACAACCCCTCTGATCCTGGTTTCATTACAGGAGTTGGAGTTAGACTAACCCTATCAGCACTATTCCCTTGATGTTTGTAGTTATATTGCTGCGCTTATAAAATGTACTCGCCTCAGTACTATAAATGTGGAAGTACCTATACACTCAAAAAAAACTAGCTATTATTATAGCATAGCTGTGGTTGCCTCCGACTGGTTGAATACTTACATGTGAATTATGTATACGTACTATGGTATGTAGAGACACTTTTATGTGTACCTTGCAATTGTAAATTGTACCTTTGCTGACACGACTTTAGCACTAGTTAGCAACCAAATTTACTGCATTCGCGTCATGTTGTCACTTTGTCACGTATGCTCTATTTACATTTGATTGTGGATGTAGATGGGTTTCTGCAAAGTTGACACTTTGCTACTCCCCCCCCCCCTCTACAATGTCCACCATGTTTTATGTACTCTGTGAGATTTCCTCTCGGAGGTATAAGTTACAATCAGAAAAATAATTATTGGAGAGTGTAAATGCAAAGTGGAATAAGCCTGGAAAATAATGTTGTGTAATTCCCAGTGAGAGCAAGGGTCATACTCATGGAAGAAAGACGTCAGGTCTAGTGCATCGCATGGGTTCAAAACAGTCGAACCTGTACCTGAACCTGGACCCAAAGTTTGGGTACCTCAAAAGCGTGAACCTGTACCTGAAAATGTACCCATTTAACAGGTTCAAATTTTTCGATCCTGGACCTGACCCAATTGCGTTTTTGTAGCACCCGCACCTGAATAGTACCTGAACCCGAAAAAGTACCCAAAAGACGACCTGAACCCGGGTATTTTTGGACCGGACCTGAATATGTTTGGGTACTTGAGAATCCGAACTTTTTTTAAATTTTATCTTGTATTAAAAGTACAATTGGGTATTTGTAGTACAAAATATATTTAAAATGGATAAGAATGAAAGTTCACTGGTTCCTGGGACACCCTGCCATTGCTTTTGCGATGGAAATCATTTTGGAAGCTTGAATTCTCCGGCCTTTAACTTTCAATCAATGAACCAAAACATTTCAGGTCTTTTGCGATCAGGTTCAGGTCTTTCATGTGTTGCACCTGGTCCTGACAGGTTAAATCAAAACGGGTTTTTCTCTGTACCTGGTCCTGAACCTGAACCTGTACCCAATTTCACGGGTATAAAATATTGTACCCAGAAAGGACCCAAAATTATTGGGTCCAAAATACATGAACCCATACTGAACCTGAACCTGGACATGAACCCAAATACCCGGGTGCGACCTGAACCCATGCGATGCACTAGTCAGGTCTGAGGCTATACCCTCAGTCCTTATCTCATCTCAGAAATATCACAAGGGATTCTAAAGGGACTGATGTCTCTATTTCCCTACTCTGGTTTTTTCATCGAAGGGTCCTGGCCTCCATGGTTTTACAAGAAGGCTGAAAAAAGTTGAGAATGGAGACGGTGCGACGGAAACGTTTTTGCGGTTGTTGGTCCGAATAAGGAGATACATACATTCTCATGACATTCACCATCACCAAATAATATCTATACTTAATTTAATAACAAGGGTCTTGACTCATGTAGATACATATGGTGTACTCAAACGCTGATAGTTTGAAATTCTCATGTGAATAGACCTTTTTTGACTGTCGAATTGAATGCGTAAATATCTACTTGAGATTGTAGCTAAAAGGCAAAAGGGGATAGGGTCAAGCTGGAAATTCAGCAGCCTTGAGTTGAGCCCATACATTATTTTGAGGATGAAGCCAATTTTAAACTCATCCTTCATAATACAGCTATTGGCAACTAACTTTCAAGTTCACCAGAAGTCAACGAGATTTGATTAAAGCAGAGAGGTAGGGATGAGGATTTGGAAGTATAATACCCACGCTATTGCAAATTATTAACTATTGTAGTTGTACACTTGACAGCCTGGAAAATTTATAGATACTTACATTTCCCGATGCACCATATTTCTGACGGGGTGACGCTGTTGAACTTTATTTATTATATATCTATGGAAACCCACTGTGTCAACTTGAGAGGATTTCTCTATATATGTATTTCTGAACTGGAATTCCGTCATAAAGCCTTTATGTCATTCCCTATATATATATATATATATATATATTATGATGAAGTGTAGCAAAGTCTGTTATTTACATTACAATTCAAGTGTTTACTAGAACAGCGGTGGAGACAAAATGATACATTTATTATATATATGGTTTCGACTGACTCACAATCAGACTCCCTATATTAAAGAGTACAAAAATCCCAGGAAATTATGCCCTAACCCTAGAATTAACGAAAATAAAAAGTGAGATACTTTGGATGGACTGAGCTCCAATATTCCATCAAATAGAACGGAACTATAATCGTAATGTCTCTAGATGGGTCTGTTTTTAAGCATTATCAGCATTGAGATACTTAACTGATTCATTCATTATCACAGACTCCAGGAAAAATATTCGAAACTACTGATCCTTTAATTTGTATCCCCATTTCCTCCTACGAAGATAACTGTAACTTACTGAGTAGCTAACCAAGACAGCAATCTTGTATTCTTAAGTTGCATATATCTATTCCTAATGCTTGGTCTTCAGCTTCAGAACATATTATATTCAGTTGAAACATCAACAGTCCTGCAACAATGAGTGTAGTTGATGAAATTTTATTCTTGTGTATACATATGCAATGTAGATACATAATTATGTATGTATATGCTTAATTTTTTCTTGTTTTTAACGTTCACGTTCTCGTTGAATATCTTTCCAGGGATCAAAGTAACCTTTTTGTAAGTAGGAAAAGTGAGCAAACTTCTAAACTGTAGAGTTAACTGTGTTTTGGCTCATACTGATATTATTGTCCTTTCTTGCAACCATGTCTCCCTCCCTATGTACATAATTTGGTAGGGGCTTCCAACGTACTTAAAAACTACTTCACACTGTACGATAAGCAACGATGAGGAAAACAAATACACAAGGTCCTGCTCCTGTACAAAGGCTATGGCATGGCAATAGATACTATAAAAGTTTCTCTTGCATATCACAAAATTGCTAATGATGTTAATAATACTGTTGAGTGTTTTGTGGTTGAGGTGATGACGACGCGGGAAGGAATAATTATTCCTACTGTAGTGTTTTTCTGTTCTTGTAGCTTATATTAATAATTTACTGTTTTGGTTGTTATTATACTGTACATGGAAAACATTATGTATGTACTGAGGTTAATGATGTACGCAGCATTTTAGGTGTTGTTGTTATTATGCTGCAGCCTTCTGCAAAAATTAGTAGACGAGCCTCTTGAATAGATGTATGTATGTACTGTTGAATAAGTAAAACCCCAAAGTAAATAGTTAGGATTTAAATAATTATATAAATATTATCAATCTGCTCTTCAAAATAAAAGGGACATTATCCTTTTCCCTACTAATTTGAGTAGTCAGTGCTCACACCCTCTGTCAATCATTATTATTTCCAACTGACTTTAGTTTGTCATCCACCTGTACACATTCCGACTTACCACTAATTACTAGCCAAAGCCAGGAGGCTATAATAATTGGTTTCTAACAACAAAACAGAAGGTGTCGTTATACAGATATGTAATTATCTCATGTAAACTTGTCGAAGATTTATTTGCTTTACTTTCTCCGACTCACTCCTCTTTTTCGCGTCACGTTTGGCAAGGGGTTTGGCTCAAATGCATTCTTTACCGCTATTAATTTATAAAATCAGCCTTTTAACTTTCTTTGCTCCTATTGTGGTTACTTTGAAAAAAAAAACCTGGGGAGAGAGATGACTCTTAATACTATGAAATACGGAACTGAAAGCTAATAAAGTAAACTTTTATTAAATTATCCTTTACTGTATTCTTGTAAAAACAGGTAAGCATGCATTTGATGTATTAGTATATCTAAAATAATTACACAGATGAAGATGCATATTTGTAACATAACATGTACACATTAGAGTGAGGGATAAAAAAAACGTATAGCATTGTAAATTGCGTGAGTACCCTCTATTTGTAATTAATGCGGATTTCGTCGCTGAAGAGGCAAAATGATCTCCATGCCGTACAAAAACATAACATGTAGATAATTTTCCTTCGTCCGCCAGGATTTACTACTAAAAATCTGTTAATATTTTGCCGACGTCTATTATTCAACATAGGGCATTTATAATGCCCTGTATGTTCCTCACGGAATCAATAAAAATACGAAAAGAAATTTTTGTTTGAAGCTGTTGTCGCTGAGTAAAAATTAAAAAAGTTTTTCAATCATCTTCGCTAGAGTAAATTCTTTGACTAGCTCCAGTGACTAGTGACTACTTCCACTTGCATGTATGCAATTTACAAAGTGCACCGAATCAAGGATTTTTTAGTTTAAAATAAATAAGAAGAGAATTGGAACCGAAACTTTGGTCAGAACGGTCATGCTTACTGTTCATGCTAAAACTTAAATCCGAACCCTTTAAATACCTGTAATCTCTGTTTTGCATTTAGACATCACTTTCTTGCCAGACATTAAACATTAATATTTCTTTGGGATTAACACAAATAAAAACAAAAAAGGCAGAACCATTAACTTCTTCAAAGCTACAATTCATAGCCATTGCTAGTGTTTGATAGCCGAAAGGAAACAAATCTTGCAATAGCTAAGAGCGGTCATTGATTTCAAATTTAGCGTATCTTGTTATAAAATTCTTATTACCATCATTTGTAAAATTTTTAATTCTTCTCCCTAACTCATATCCAATTGAAGATGTCAGTTACAACTGTTGAATCCTTTATTCAAGCGGAAGATGAAGCTCCAGGAAAGAGGGACGAGCCCGACCTGACGTTGGTGTACAGCATTGCTCTCCCACTGATGTTCATCTGTTGCGGAGTGTCTATTTTGCTAAATTTCTGGATTGCTCTTTCGGGTTTCTGGGCACGGCCGTCTATGAAGCCCACGGCATTCCTCTGCTTCTGGTTGGCTCTTGCAGATGGACTGAATACCTTGAATCTCACGGCTGGGCTTGTGATCCATTCCCTGCTTAAAGTTGTCTTCAAAGTTAAAATCCCTACAGGCTCATGTGCCCTTTTCCTCCTGGAGGCAACTCGTCTGAGTGGAATCCCAATTCCAGTCGCTCATCTATTGCTAATTGCAATTACACACTGGATTGGAGTGGTGAAGCCGTTGAAATATGAAGTTATTGTAACCAGAAATAAGCTAAAAATCTATCTTCTGGTGTGCTGGCTCCTCCCTGTCAGCTTCGTTTTCATTTGGTTCCTTGTAATACCCGGACAAGGATTTCAAAGTGAACACTGCAAAGACTACGATTTCTTGAAACAAATCCCATGGAGATCTGCATACTCAGCCTTTTACTTCCTTCCTTTTGTCATTCTTGTAGTTATTTACACCCGAATCTATTTTATAGCGAGACGGCCAGACCAAGTTGGGGTCGTTGGGGTAACATACAGAATTGCTTCCTTGTACAAAATATGCATACGAATTTGAAGGTAGTCAGGTATTTTAATTAAAATCATATTTTTATGATCTTATATTTTTCAGGCTGTCCTAGAAAACGAAGTGAATCTAAAAGCTGTAAAAACCACAGTTCTCATCGTGGGCTCCTACTGCATTGGTTTGCTACCTGTAACTCTATTTTACATTTTTTCCTACACAGCCGGTCCATTGGATGTTGACATCGTATGAACATTTTATTTTTGGGGTGTTAACAAATGTATGAAATTCCTAGTACTTGTGTTTCAAATTTGACTTTTTCTTGTGGATAATGGCAGATAGGTAAACCGAAGGCACTTACCATAGGGATTCTCTGCAATTCCTTTTTAATTCTGAAGTCCCTCTTTAACCCGTTCATCTACTCATTGGGGCAGCTTGATGTGCAAGTAATTGGAGTATATAAAGTCGAGTTTTTTATTTATTTAGCAGATGTAAACATGTATCTATGTATATTCCCAAGTAAGAATTTATTGCGTGGATTTTCTTTAGATTGCACTCGAAAGATTAAATTCCGCCATACGTGCTGTAGTGTACGGCCCGATTCCATTGGATGAAATTGAAAGGACGGCTCTCTACGCTTTGGAACGACGGTAAGATGTTCTTTTGAAATAATCATGCCTTCGGAATGTTTTATTTAAAGTTGGGACATTTGACTCATATTGAGTCTGCGGGAGCTTAAAAAATTGTGACATTATTTTTGTAATGTGCCAACTTTTAGTGCATCGAACAGCGGGAGATAATCCCAGTGGGCCAGACCATCTACACACATTTGTGGAGTCACTCAATCGCTCTCACATGCTGTATGATGAGCAATTCATTACTGTTCACATTCAATGTCTTTGACTGTACTGTGACATAACAGTTTGGGCTACACCTTTCCATTGGAACCAGGAGCTAGAGAATATGTATGTACTGTACTATTGAGATTTTGTGGAGGATGAAACGTTTAATTTTTAAACTGCCCATAATTTTGGTGAGCAAGTACAGCCGCTGATTCAAGTGGACTCGAACGTATATAATTTAGCCCGTGGAGAAGTTGTCAATACTTCTTATGCACATATACTTTGTATAATTATTTGTTATTACTATTACGGTACAGTATTATTAATGTCTGAAAACTCTGAATATGGGGGATAGTGATGTTGGAAGCATGAAGATAGTAAATGCACTTGTAGAGCACGCTCTGGTCTGCAATTTAATAAAAATTGTTCTTAAGTGTTACAATCTAGATTAATAATAGCACTGACACATAAAAAAGTTCGAATGTTTACTATGTGATACTCGTGTGACTGGACTGATTTATCCTGGTGGTTTGCCGCTGTTGTTTATTTAGAACGAATAATGTAATCGTATGTACATGTACGATAAATAAATGTCATTGGGGCTGGAGATATAACGATTGCTAATTGTTTTTTATGCTTAGACGAACAAAATAGCCCGTATCTCTTCTAGTTAGAATAGCAGTGTTCAAATTGCAATTTATAATTCCATATGATTTTAAAATGGCTCGCAGGTCCATTCCGTTTTGAAACGCTTCAGCACACGCACCTTCATCTAACGTTGATATTTATGCAAGAATATGTACAGTCTCTGTGTCTAGTCAATAAGCAATTAATTATTGAATTGTGTCACAATTTGATGTGGAAGTAAATGTAAATGTCTTCAGGCTGAATTCGAATAAATAATCTATGTACGTACATGCAAGCTGAAACAAACATGTATTTTCTCAATTTGATTCTAATGGTGACTATGTTACGTGCAGAATTACAACATGTAAGGTTGTAGAACCGTAGAACGGTCATGGAAACGTAATTACGTACGTGCTTTTGAAAACTACTTCTTTAAAGTCTACGGGAGAGAGAGAGAGAGAGGGAGAGAGAGAGAGAGAGAGAGAGAGAGAGAGAGAGAGAGAGATCCGAAATGTGTACGTGTACACCAATATGTCATATATTTTACTAAACAAACTTCGCATTATTAATAGGAAGTAAATACCTACAACTAGCTGTAATAGGCTTGCTTACACATAATTTTCGGTAACATACATGCAACAAATTCCATTGCAAAAATAGCTTTTTTGTAGATAAAAAATGTCATGAGCAAGTTCAAATCTTCCGAGGAAATTATCTTCCAATACCTTGTTGAGTACATAAATATTTGGTGTGACAGATAAAATTGAATAATTTTAAGCAACTCACAGTCAGTATGCATACATTCTATTTATTATGTATTATACGCCCATTACGCTAATGTACTTATTTTTTATTGTAGACACGTCTAAAAATACTTAATAGATACATAATAATTACATACATACCCTAGCTATTCCCAAGCATTTGAGTATGACGATGACAACAAGCAAGTAATTATTTTAATTTGAGAGAAATTAACACCTTATCTATGAATGGACGCAGGAATATAATTACTAGACAGGGTGCGGAGAAAGGTTAGCGAGCAGACGATCAACTTACAGTCATTATACTAAATTATTAAATATTTACAATATACATACGTAATTACATGCAT
Organism: Allacma fusca; assembly: GCA_947179485.1. Lineage (NCBI taxonomy): Eukaryota > Metazoa > Arthropoda > Collembola > Symphypleona > Sminthuridae > Allacma > Allacma fusca. The sequence goes on from OX359250.1 coordinate 10,037,794, forward strand.
ACACTAACTACATGTGTAAAATATATAATAAATACTAATTATTCAATTATGTGCTGACACTGACACAACTTTCTGAGAATCAATAGTGGAATAGCAAACAAGTAATCTCTGGGACTCAGAAATCGTAAGAAGTGAATCTATAATAATTTTATCCAATAACCACACATCCTTCGAAATTTCTTAGTTATTTCCTTTCAATTTTATCCCAAGCAATATCTTCGGAGTAACTGCAATTCATACAGTACCTATGCATTATTTTGAGCTAGACATTATTTATTGATCTTGACGGCCTTCTCAAGTAACTTTGGGTGGTCTAAATACCAAAAGTAATAACAGGACTTGGAAATTGGAAATATTCTGCCACAAAAGTTTCATTGGTACCAGCCACTGTGCTATTCCGGTGAAAATAAAAATCCAAATAAAATATATATGTTGTCAATACATGAAGTTTTACAAGTTAATGTACAACAGTACTTCCCAGACTAGTAGAGAAAGAAAAGAAGAAATAGTGACAACCTGAAATGTTAAAGGGAAATCCATTTATTCATATTTTAACAACATAATGCCTAACTGTAAAAAAATCATTAGCAAGTTTTCAAAAGAAAAGTACTTTTACTTCATTATTCGATCGATAACCTCATGATCAAAGGACTTCTAGCAACCATAACGGCAATGAATGAATGAAACAATTTTTTCCCGTACTGTATTTAGAGGGCTAAATCATAAATAAGCAAAGTTATCATTGGTTAAATGGGGTAACTACATTTGAGTACATCCGTGTATAAAAAAATTGGGTAAAATCGGACGTTTGAGTGCCGATGCCGAGTGTCATTCAAAAACTTTGGAAATTGCCTATTTAGCTCTCAAATGTTCATCCCACAAATTTATTATTGATGGAATGGAGGGGCTTAGAACTCTCATGAAAAACAACTCATTCTGATTTTGCTAGTTTCCGTGTATGTACATACATGTATGTACATCTTAAACCTGCGTGTACTTGTATTATCGGTTTATGGTCATAGTCGCTGTGAACGTGTAGCATATTATAAATTGAATCTGATACTTAAATCACACACATTCCTATCCAGACACAAAAAGAGCAAATTCATCAAAGAAATTTTCTCTTATACAGCTTTTTCTGCGTGAGATTGTTTTGAAATTTTATTAATATTTAAAGTGGACTTTAAAGGCCCATAATAAATATAATAATTACTTCAAATAGTTACTTTGCTTAGTTTAAAATTCGAGAATATTTGGGACTATACCAAATTACCACGTAAACTACAAAGCAGATGGAACATATAATGCAGAATTTTGCTTACAATTGGCTATTTAATAATTATTGTATAAACTGTCCAAGGAAGAGAGATCGTAATAAATAATTCAGCATAATTTATTTTCTTCAATAAGATAGTTTTTCAAAAAAAGAAATATTAAAGCTTCATTTTTTGCTCCGGGTGATGTTTTCCATCAAAGATGGATTAACGCCTTGTCCTTCTATTCAAAAGTTTTTAAAGAGATAAACGTCTCCCACTCCATAACACCCCTGTAACAAACTGTGTGTGTCTTGTATATTCCAGCTCCAGCTGAATGATTCCAATCCGCCCCTCCATACAAGTACTAATTTAATTTATATTTAATAGAGGACTTAAAAAACTCATTTCTACTTGCACCCTAATTATAAATAAGAAAGATGAGTACGGATGACTTGGCTGCCCCTGATGAAGGTTACTAAACAATTCCTGTTCGTTTTGACATGAAAAGAAGGATATTACTCTGATGTAAGAATGTTTGTAATGGTCAACCCGAATTATTTGAATACGTTCCAGGGACAAAGTCTAGACATGAAAGTGTCACTGTCGTGGATGAGAGGAAGCTCTCACAACCGGAACCAGGGGCAGCCCCTGAAGCTGCCGCAGGAGCCCCAGAGGCAGCAGCAGTTGGAGAAAATGGTGAACCCAGACTCACGAGTGACAGTGGTACAAATAAGACAGGCTCAAAAGAGTCGAAAGAGTTAGCATCAGCAGAGAGTAAGATCATGGAGAAACAAAGAAAGGAGTCTCAGAGCAAACGTCGACGAGTGAGCATGTTTGATGACAAATCCGCTCAAGGAAGTAAAGATCAAGATGGGGAGCTGAAAGAAACCCTGGCACAGTTCTTCTCTTCAGCACCGAAAGAGGCCAATGATACCGGCACGGCTTTGAAACCCCTGAGGCGTCCGAAGGTACATACATACCTGTACATGTCGCATATATTTCAGAACGTAAATATTTTTGTGAGGATGATTTTTAGAAATAGATAAAAAAAACCCGTACATTGACCTATACCATGTGTAGCTAATATATGAGAATACATACCGCATGGAGTCAGCTTACCCCTTCAGCTCCTCCCGCGTGCAGTCAATGATGCAACCAATTCTTGAGGAGATGCTCATGGATTTTAAGTACGCTTCAAAAACCTCTGCTCATAAAGCGACGGAAATAGCGGAGAAAATAAGGAGGAATGTATTGGCATTTCGATTTGATCGGTAAAAATCAATTAGCTTTAGATCTCTTACAATTTATTAAAATCTCATAAAAACCGAGACAGTAAAAATTAAATTATATGTGATTTTTTTATTGAAGCTACAAAATCTGCGTCTTGGTCACCATTTCTCCTCTCAATCGTCAGGGATTTTTTAACGGCTTCCGTTGTTTATGGGACGCTAATAGAGACTCGTATGCTGTTGCAACTATTCGGAATACGTCCATTTTTGCAATTGCCGTCGTGTATGGCGTTTATTTTGAATAACCTCCCCGACATATAAATGTATGTGCAAGTCCTCCTCAAAGTCATTTAGCCCAATTGAAAGAAACACAAACACTCACCAAAATTGGAAATTACTGTGGGAATAATAAACTGAAATAATAAAACAAGGAATTTTTTATAAATCTTAAAATAAATGCCTACTTGATTTAAGACTTTGACTCAACTATTATTGAAACTAATTTTGGTGAGCCAAATAATATTGGTGTGGAATGAATAAATATGTGTGAACTACATAAAAGTCCATAAAACAGAAACACGTGAGAAGTAATATAGTATTGCTTTAATTTTAAAATAATAAGAATAAGCTTAAGCTTAAAAGAGCACTTTACCATGCCCCAACCCAGTTTTGAAGTTGTACCTACTACCAAATTGAAACCTGTGTTTACAAATTAGTAACCTCGTTGAGAATTGAGATTCATTAGTTCGATCATTGGTTTATTATGTTAATTGGCATACGCAGACTGTATAAATCCCTACTAACATTAAGATAATTAATAGAAATGGCGGATTCCAGTGATGAGCTTGAAATCGAAGATTTCCGTCCTCTGCGAGAGCTGAGGGCCTCACTACATAATCTCTATAATTACGACATCTTCGCGGGTTTGCCCTTCAGGGCTCAAAAAAGGATAGTCCGACTCCTTCCTCGCTATGACATGGAAAATGCACGTCTGGTCTGTCGTACTTGGAACTCCATTGTAGTGAAACATATGAAATTCTGGGTGGAGCTCTCCGATCTCTCCCGTTACCTTTTCATGAAGTTACCTTCCCTGGAAAATTTAATAGTGACACGGATAGTTACGAGAAATCTGACCAAACTGATTAATCCCTTAAATCCAAGTGACACTTTACATAATTTTCGAATGAGGTCATCGAATGATGTGAGGAAGCTCGTTCTAAGGGAGGAAACATCATTGGAAGTCGTTCAGAAAATGCTTCGAGCATACCATGATAACGTGGAAGAACTATTTTTCTGTCTCAGAACTTTTCCTATATTTCCAGCAAAAACTAGTTTTGATAAAGTAACACGTCTGGAAATTACGACCATAAAGTATGACGAGGACCAGCTAGCAATAAAAAAGCTATTTGAGGTGATTTTTCCCCTCCTGGAAACACTTAAGCTAGATTTTTACGTCCGAAATGACATCTACCTCTACTTGGGAGCTCACTACTTTGCAGCAACCCATAACACCACTTTGAAAAACCTCATTTTCAATTTTGGATATTACCTATCTGATATTGACAAGTACTCAAAGGCACAAGTGTTTAAGTCAAAAGAGGTCCAGAGAAAAAATACAGTGCTCAAACTGAAGATTGAGAAGGAAAAACAGTATAAATTTTTGGATGTATTATTAGCAACCATGAAATTGACGTCTCTTCACTTGAACCTTTCCCTTCATGAAGGAACTCCTCCTTGGAACATCAGCCTCAAACTTATAGATGTTCAGAGATGCTTGCAACAACTAGATGTCCAGTATCCTCTCATCCTAGCAAACTACAGTTTCTCAGAGATAGTGCTACGGAATGCAAAACATCTCATAAAAGTGTCAATCCCATGCGTTGAAAATTTTGATTGTGCAGTCCTAGCAAAATGTACGAAGCTGGAGTCATTCTCTGTCGGGAAAGAATTTAGTTTCAATTATTTATTTTTTGGTACTGGAGGCTCCCTGGCAAATTTCCCAAAGTTTCCACGACTTGCCGGCCTAAAGTCCGTGTCAATTTGTGTTCCTCTCACTAAAGCCGAAATTATTTGGCTATCATCCTCAACTCCAACGCACAGTTTACTAGTTTATGGGGTAGAGAATGAATTCTTCAGTTTTCCTGAAGTCAAAAATATTATTTTGGAGCGGAACCCGCTCGAAAAAGTCATGATGAGGATTTACATGAATGGGAAAGCCAGCAAGGTTCTCGAGGAGTATTTCAAGAACAATCAAAAACTTCTCAGCGTTGCTGAGTATTTTAGAGCCGATGACTGCGGATTCACTACATTTGTAGTAAAGAAACCTTTGGAGGTGGAGGAAAATGTTATTGTGGAAGATTTGGAAGATGATATGCCAGACAATGATCAATTCGATGACATCCGAGACTACGAACCTTTGGTTGACAATGAGCAAGACTGATGGGGACTTCAATCACGTACTTGAAATGAAAGTGCAATATTATTTAAGCATCTTTTTCACCTACACAAGTCAAATTACGATGTTAGGAATAAAGATTTCGGATTCATTTGAGTCATATGTAGAAACCCTTAGACCGCCAGTCGTATAGAAATAAACCCGGTGTTGACAAGAGTGTATATTATAATATTTAGCTGAAATCGCAACGTCTCATAAGGCACACGTCCGTCAATATATTTTCCAAGCGAAACTCAATTTACTTCCAACACATCAACTCCAGCTGTTTCTTAATTCCCAATTAGTATCTCGTTCCCCTGTTACACTACACTAGCAGAATCTAAGTATATGTATTGTTGGTAGAAAATAGGAGGTGATTGGCGTTTTGCTTCCGCATCCCTACTTCCTTGTTCCTCCTCAAAGAATCTTCTTACGGGACCCTTACACGGACGGAAATTAAATTCCGCTATATTGAAATCAGTAGATGCAAAAGTCAATCAATGAGCACTTACACATTTATCAAGCTCCGTAGCAATTTCATACCTGTATCTATAAATTCATAATATTACTCACTTCATCTCCGAACATAGCCATAGTTAGTTACTGAACAGTTCCTTTCCAGATACAGATAATTGCTCATAAGTTTATTACCACTGAAAGTATTTCTCCGAAAGCATGTCCACGATAGTCATCTTTAATTAACATGATTCCTGTCCCTGGTGAAACTACCTTATATATACCTATGCCACATATACATGTCTACATTCTCCAGCTTCAAGGTATCATTTTAAATTAATACTCTCTCAAATTTGCAGTCCAATTGGCCTATTTCTGATAAATACATTACTTATTTTATTGCAAGCTACCTCATTTTAATCACCAACAAAAAAAATCTTGAGAGCAGTCCCACCTGGAGCAAAAACAACATAATTAGTTCCAATGAACAGGACTAACAACAGTGAACGAAATTAGGAGAAACTGGAATCATGTGCAGCATGCTCAATTACTACTATATAACAACAGCACACAGCCTACGAGTCTACACTACTCTTGAAGGGCTACTCACAAGGACATCAAAAATGTTTTAAAAAACCCATGAATTCCCCCATAAGAATGCACAATTGTCTTACAGCTTTCCCTGTACTTTTACCAATGCTTTCTCTCAGGGTAGCAACTCAAGGCATAAGGCCAATAGACCACGTTTGAAAAATCAATGCCCATGGAATGCGTCTGAAACTTAAAATGTCATCCCTGAATAAGAGCCCATTTATGACTGAATTTTTTTCACAGGATCAAAAATGTTTGCAAATACTTTACCAAAATGTTATTTCCCCCCTGACAAGAGCATATACATAACTGTAGTTCTTTACAATGTGCTCCTTTGATAAGGGTTCTCTGTAGTGTGAGATTGGGCTGTAAAAATATTTTGTGCATGTATGTACATATGTGCTGTAGGGAATGCAATATTCTATTTCACTTGCTCGTAATAATAGTATGAATTGAAATGATGTCGGAATGTCATTGCCATTACCATAGGAGGTTGGAATTTGGAATAGATTTCATCCACAAATCAATACATAGCCCTCCCAGTCATGTGTATGTCCCGAACAAGCAGTTTCCGTTTCCGTCCCACAGAAACGAATTTCGTGTCTCTTATTGACAATGTCTTATTACTAGAATGGATGCATATATCCCCTTTGATATATACTGACATTTATTCCCTTGGATAGGATCCCCCCACTACAAGATGCGGGTATCCTTTTGAGATGCTGGAGAGTGTATGTACAAGTATCTGTACGTGTATGCATTTCTATATACTGCATGGAAAAGGTCAGAAGGGGAAATTGTGTGAAAGCCTTTAAAGGTAAAGACTAGGCTTTGAAAGTTCAAGCCTTCAAGCCGTTCAAGCATGGTTTAATAGCATCTCAACAAGTCGGGCACTTCACACTCAAACTGTATGCTACAAGCAGTCTCTATTAATGAGTTGCCTTTGCGCTCTGAAACAACAAGCTCAGACTCTTTGCTCATTCATTCAAACCAAGGCTTCGGTTCATGTTGGAGCAAGCAAGTATGTAATAAGACCGGCGGAAAAAGAACCACTTTCAAGTTCCAGAATTCTCATTTATAACATTGGAGCAAAATCCTTGTTGTTCTTACTCCAGTATAGTCGTTGATTATTGTCATAATTAATTGAGTATCTATTTTTTAGTGTCTGTGTTTACGTGTCCAGTTTTAATGTCAAGGAATAGGAATGAGACAATGTCTCTTGTAACTCCTATGTAATTAAACTATATTGTGGGATATGAACATTGCAATTCGTAATCACAATTTAAACTTTCCGTTTCAGTGTGAAGTGATATATACATACTTTTGAATTAGGGTTGTTTACATGTGAGTAATTGTATGATTTATGGTTTATTATTGAAGGATTTCTTCATCCAGTGCTCATCTTCCCGTGGGTTGTAAAGTATGTAAGTGGAGTGGTTAATAATAATAAGTATGTAAAGTTTGTAGAATAATTTGTATGTTATTGTAATAAATTGGGAGTTATAATTTTTGAAGGTAAGAATAGAATGTGTGTAAATTAGGAGATAGGTTGGGCAAGAAGGTTTGTGTGAATACTGTCTTTGATAAAGCAATGGCAATGGTGATAATTGATAATTGAGCATAGAATTTTTAGTTTTTGAATGTGTATGTTCTGATATGAGGGTGATTAGTAGGGTATTTAGAATTGTCACTGTTGTCAGTTCGTCAAGTCAGTTGTGATTTATTAGGATTGTGATGTTGGAGTGGTTGAGCAATGCGAACAATGACCTTTGAATTGATTTGTACTTGATGTAGACTAAACATTGACTGAATCGACTATGGACTCGGGGTCTTCAAATGACGATGACGAGCCGAAGATCTGCACGGTGTTCTCCTCGGATTCCAAGTCATCCAAAACAATATTTGATACTATTGCATTTACTAGTCCTAAGAAGGAGGAAAAACCATTTGTAGCTGTGGAAACGTCGGTGGCGTCAGCTGCATCAGTATTTGATACACCCAAAAGTTCACAAGCTTCGATTTCTCAAAGTTTGGAAGCGGAGAGGGGGCAGAAGGAAGTGAGTCTGGTTCAGACGGATTTCGGAAGTGGTGATGACTTTAGTACGAAACTAGACGGAGGGGGTATCGATATTAACAAAGACGTTCCATTATCCCAGCCGTCTTCGTTGGGACCAGAGTTAGTTGTGGAGGATTTGAGTAAGTTGAAATTAGATCGGGTTGACAATCAGGAAGAGCTGGTGGGGGCGGAAGATTCCCCGTTACCTTCCGCCAATGTCCTTTTCGCGGACGCTCCTGAAGTTCCATTTCCGGTTGGTCTCGGCTCATTTGATATGACTTCGGATAAATCGAGTTTTGTAAGTGGAGGGATGAGTGTGATGACGACGCCACAGGTTCCAGTCATTCCAGCCAAAAGTGGTGCTGACACTTTTGCTACGGTGTACTCCTCGTCAAATGCCTCGTACGATTCTTGGATTCCATCTGAGAACACGAAAAAGATACTCTTAGCAATTACATCAGGAACTGAGGCTTCCAATTACATTCCCGATGCTTCCACCATGACCATGCCTGGGATTATCCATGAAGTGGAGATGTCAGACAAGGTCGCCATTAACATGGCAAGAATCTTTGGTGAAGCAGAAGCTAGTCGAAGGAAAATTTTAACTGTGGATAATGTTACTCAGGATGATAACGGTTTAAGAGAGCTTATAAAGGTAAGTTTGTAGGAAAATGTCGTGTTGGGAATTTAGACTTCGATTAGATACTCCCAGTATCATACATCATACTGGATGACACTTGAACACGTTACGAATGGTTTTGTTTTCATTTAGTTGGGCTGCTACCGCTCTGCCATCAACCTAACCAAGCGATTGCTCGTTTTGTATGACCAAGGGCCAGGACAGATCGATAAGTACAGCAAGCACACACCTCATTCTTTACAGGTGAGTTGAATTCGTAACCTTGGTAACTGAAATTTAACTTTCTATTTAAAGATAATGATTAAATTTTGATTGTTTTCAGCTTTGGTACACTCGAATTGCTCTTTTGGTTCGCATAAGGGAGTTCAGTCATGCGGATGATGAAATTAAGGCCTTCAAAGATTTTGAAAACCCGGATATGTATTTTGAATACTATCCAGAACTTTACAATCATGGAAACAAAGGCTCGCTGGTTCCTTTTCATTTCCGACTGCTAGCTGCTGAGATTCCGCAGTATATGAGAAAAATAAGCGATACTCTAGATAAACTTACGCATATCTTGTCTATAGTACAACAGGTATGTGGTTACAAGACCTTTATGGAGGAAACACTGGTTTTTTCGAAAATTTATGATTCTGAAAGATAAAATATGGGTTTTCATTATCAGATTATATCGAATGTTACGCAAGGAATATGTGAAGATGGTAGTCCTGTACAATTAGAGGACGAGCGAAAGGAAAAATCCCTTCAAATTTGGAGCAAAAGAGAAGTCCGAGTTTTGTATTCGTTGGCTAATGCTGCTATATTTTGTAAGGTAAGAACTTTCTTATAAAGCAGCTGAATGATGGTCATTTTAATTGGAGAATTGTTACTTATACAAATTAATTTTCACCTACACGAGTAGGTTAACTTTTATCTAATTTCTCTTTTTTCTTATCATATTTTTTACATTACAACAGGATTTCAATGGTGCTTTGCTCTATTTAACTCTACTATTACAAAAAGATACCGAGCATGAGATGCAACTCAAATCTAGTATTGGGCGACTGTTTTTGCAATTCGGAGATATAGCTTCTGCTGAAAGGTATCTCAACCTAGCAGCCGAATTAAGTAGAGCAAATTCTGAAACGGACCGAGTTGACACGTTGGTTGACTCTGGATTACTGGCCATTAGTCAAAATAATTACAGCGACGCGTTCAATTCCTTCAAGCAAGCGTTGGCAATTCAGCCTGACAATTACATGGTGCGTTTACGGAAACAGGAAACAAATTTATGTCTGCATAATGTTTTTACATGGTTAAGTAATTACTTTACTTTAAATCTAATTTCATCTCAATTTAACTTCTCTAGTTAACGAACAACATGGCAGTGTGTTTGGTGTATCTCGGAAAAGTTAAGGATGCATTAGCCTTGATGGAATCTACTGTGAAGCAAAACACTCCGCAACTGCTACAGGAGAATGTAATACTAAACCTGAGTACTATATATGAATTAGAAAACTCTGACGGATCCAAGAAAAACTCTCTCCTCAAGTTAATTAGTGAATATAAAGGTGATGGAATTAATTTAGCCTCGTTAAAAATGCCAAACCTGGTTTAAAATTTAAATTACTGGTTTAAAATGTTTATGATATTACTAAAAGTCAAAATAATCTACGTCTTCAGTTATTATGTACATACTAAATATTACATGTTTAAATAAATAGATAAATGTGACGTAACAAATGAAAATATTTATTGAGACAAATACCAGAAAGGATAACCAACGTTTACGATTATAGAAATCACTTAATTTAACATGTCCTAGCGTTGACATTTAACATGACGGAGGTCTTTCTTCTACGTTATAACTTGAGTCCTTGGAGATTAGCTTTGGCATTCAGCCTAACTTTTTCTTGTCGTTTCTTCTCATCTCTGAAAGCCGCCGTATTAGCTTTTCGTTCCGTACGACGCTCCTATAAAACCCCCAAATTAAGGTTATTATGGATTAAATTCATATTCTCATAAATACAAGGGTGAATGTGCAATAAATACTATACAGTAAACTCTCGGTGTAAGGGCGCCATTATAATGAATTTAGGATATAAGGGATTCCCAATTTCCGTTTACACAATGCTTACGACTATGCTTTTAAGGGGCAAAAGTTTCCAATCTTTTGAGTATCCCTTAAAGGGAGAGTTCAATGTACAGATAAAGCATGCTTCAGTTGTCAATAAAATGAATAATATACCTTTCTAAACTCCTTAAGTAACTTTTTCCTTTCATTTCTTTGTTCAGGAGTTTCAGTTTTAGTTCTCATTGCGGAAAGTTCACTGTACACGGACTTTGCGACCGGTCCTCCATGAAGTTCTTCATACTCCTGATCCATTTCCTTCAACAGTGATTTCGTTAATCCTTTTCCAAAAACTCCTTCAGGAATTCCTGTTCTGGAACTGACGTTAATTTTATTTCTCTGCAAATCAGAAACTTAATTTGAATACAGCCCAAAACTAATCGCATAAAAATTCAATCCGGCTCTTAACATGCTCACAACTTACCTTTGACGTTTCTTTAATCAATTTGGGCCTATTCTTAGTAGTTGAATATGTTGATAAAATTGATTCACAATCCCATTTTTCCTTTTCTACTTCCTCGTCGTTGGATTCTGTTAAGTCGTCGTCTGAGGATTCATCTTGTTTTAAAGCGAGTTTATTGATTTTTTCATTCAAATTTCCTTCTTCCATCTGATCTTTTTCATATTCCTCAGCGTATTTTAGTAGCACATCAGATTGAGCTGTAACATGTCCTTCGATTTCATCCAAATCTAAAGCTCCAATTTCTGTATCTTCATATCCTTCAAACATCTGAAAATTTTAAAATAACAAACAATTTACACCAAAGCTTTACACTTATACCTTTCTACGCACAGTCAGACTCAGGCAGACATTTCGCAATTACGTAAAAGCAGTAACACAAAATCAGCCCGAGTCTCAGTGTGCTACAAAACTAATAAGTCCCTTCGCTTACTTTTTCAAACCTATCGTCTAATAAACATAATTGTTTATTGCGACGAATTACTGAGCTGGACATTGAGTAATTCGTAAATCGGGACTTTGTTTCTTCATCGGCGAAAGTATACTGAGGACCTTTCAAACTCCCCACGGAGTCTGCATCTTCGTCATCTTCCATGTCCGAATACTCATCATCTTCTTCACCATCGTCACTGAATAACCCTTGTACGTCCTCAGGCTTCAGACTCCCCTCACCTTCACAAGTGGCTAATTCCATAAAATTGTCTTCCAATTCATTCTCGGGATTATCGAAGTCAAAATCCTCATCCAGGGCAGCAATAACATCCGGATCTAAATCAGGTCTCGGGCCTAGAATGATTTTAAAATGAAACAAATCATTCTAAAATTATTGAACTTCGAATGTCCGCTAGAGATAAATAATTACTAACTCCATAGCTTATTATTTTTAAAAGCACTCACCCCGACTGATAGCAGCCTTATTAAGAAGGCCCACTTCTTCTTCTACTTCTGATTGGAAAACGGATGATGGAAGTTTCAGCTTAATTTCCTGTAAGTCAACCATTAAACATTCAGTTAAACAGACTCCATCATAAATACTTGCTCTCAATTAATTGCACGCAGAATTTAACTCACCTTAGAATCACCTTTCTCCACAGGCTTCAGCTGTGGCGCTGAAATCCTTTCACAAATATCCCATTCGATATTCGACACTTCCTGAGAATCTTTCAAATGTTGGAGATAGTCGTAGTCATCATCATAGTAAATTCCGTACTCCAGTTGTTCCTCCCGACGCTTGCTAGCGTCACCCTGTACGCGAAAATTGACATTAAAGATCACACACAACTAAAATTCATATTGATTGACCATGTACGTCGTTGGAAATATCTAACGTAGTACAAATACCTTCTCATTCTCCTTACTTCTCCCACCCCCACCCCCAGAAGTGGAAGGAACTTGGTCAAGTGGAATCAACACATGCTGAGGAGCCGTTTCATCCGCAATCAACGGATCCTTTTGAGATCTGTGACCCAAATAGAAGGTGACAGCATTCTTCTTGTCAATAAACTTCTTCTTCTTTCCCGGCTGCACAATTAAAACAACATCAATTCAAATTCATCCATACATCACTTGTCATCATGTTCCCATACTTCTAAACATCCCTTCAAATATCAACCTCCAGACAATTTCAACCCAATAAAAGCAACAGTCAAGAACCCATTTGTCCTCCCATACGCAAATGAAACTCCACATCAAAATAAAACCCAGCTACTATTAACTTCAAAAATCTGCAGACAAAATTATACATTTTTTCTCCCGGATCACATACAAATATATAGAATATAATATAACATAATATAACAACGAACAACTAATAAGTACATACTTAATTAGACTACACATAGTAAATTACTTACATACTTCAATACAATAAAGTTACCAAAAATACTTACCATTGTTTCAAAGTAGCGATGACACCTTTCACAAAGCGGCTACAGTTTCAGATTCCTTTTAAATTGCGACAATAAATATTGAATATCAGCAGCTACGAAGGTCTTACATACACAAATTACCAATTCGGAATTATCCAGGAGGACCACGCGATTTCACCAACACGAACACCGCAACAGCAACTGCATACACACTGGAATCTGCTGTATTGGTTTCGAGTTTGAACTAAGCGCTCATGCAAAGCATGTTGTAGCCCACAGCTCTGTGGTATCCCACATCGCACAACTGCAACCTTAAGAAACGAAGGGTGTCACCCTCACTCAAAAATACTTTCCCTTTCCTCCCTTCAGTCAGATATGTGCAGCGTTACTATGTATGTATTCTTCACACGAGCATACGCGGAGGGTTGAAACGATATGCGCCGCCAGTAGTCCACATTAGAGTTTCTCATCAAATATTTGCTTCACCAGTAAAAGTTTTTGTTCTAGATTTTCTAAAAAAAACATTTTTTGACCCAAGTCAATTTTCGGAGTCACGGGGGTAAAAAATTGTGAAGATATTGGAACTTATTAAGTATTTCAAATTTGTTGAAATGACCGGGTTTCCAAAAATGTTTTTGATGTCCCAAATTTAAGAATTGGGAAGAATATGTAGCAAGGGTGGAAGAAATGCCAGCGAAAAACATGAGGAGGAATAATTTATTATGTAATTTCTGTTGTGTAAAGAATTTCACAACAATGGTATTTAAAAGAACAAGATTCGTAACTTTAATCAACGGCATTTACGGATGCAGTTCCCAATGACGCATGGTTGTGAATTATTATTTTAAACAGTTGTCATCAGCCATGGTTTCGGTTTATTTACTCTTACATATGTCACATTCATTTGCTCCTGCTGCCCCAATTTCGGACATCATAAAAAAAGTGGGAAGGAAGCACAGAATTTTGGAAACGTTTTTATAGAGTTGGCAGTTGGCACTATGAGATGATGTTCTATGTTGCACCACTTCCAATGAAAATTTCATATAAAAACGTATGAAATGAAAAATGCCGTAGTACCATTTGGGACGTTATAATGATATACAATAAAATTATTCAACAGTCTAAACAATTTAATTTTCAACAAAAGTTAGAACGACGAAATAGTAGCTCTTGAATATTTGCCTTTTTCTAAAGAGACTAAAGTCAGAGTATTCTTTTTCCTATTTGAACTACGAAGGTCAGAAACGTTTTTTTTCGGGCTGAATAATGTCAAGCGATACAGTGCCCAATGGTGGTTCCTACGTTCTACCACCTATATTAAATCGACGTGAACTATTGTATTTAATTTAAATGTTTTAAATATTAGTTTTACTTCTACCAATCCGTCCGGTTCCAAGAACAACGGGACAATGGCTAATGCTGTAGGAGGTCAAGTACTCAAACCTTAAAAATGTACCGAGTGGATTAAGGGCTTGCGGTCATAGTTGCGCAGTTTACCATTTTGTTCCCCTTATCCGTGGAAATGTTTGGCGTTTGGAGGATGCAATGCGTCAAAATTTATATTACAAGCAAAATCCATCAACAGATGAGCATAAAATCCAACCGTTGATACACAATTTGGATCACATCAATAATTGTTTTGGAAGTTTCACATGCCTTGTGAGCTCTGAGTAGTTTATTTAATTCCTTGTTGCAGCTTCTAACTGCAATAAGCTTTTACATCCAAAGGAATCGTTAACCTCTGTTTATAATTGCCTTCTGTAATCGTGTCAACTGAACGCAGGAAATCTTCCAAACATGGGTAAATCAAATGCAATATTAAATATTAGATTTTTCTCTCAAATATTGTCAATTAGGCCCTGAACACGAGTTCAAAAACATGGACAAAAAATATTATCTTCAACAATTCCTTAATTGTATTTTGTATTTTCTTCTATTTATACAGTTAACCCAAAAGTCCCAGCTCAACATCGGACAAAGAAAAGCTTTGTTGAAAAAGCCAAGACCCACATTTCTGGAACCATCTTTTCTCAGAGGACGCAGCATGCAAAACCGAGTAAACGCTCTGCAACGAATATATCTTTGGATGTTGATAATTTCAGCGAGAGTGGAGGTATTTTGACTTTTATGTAAGCCTTATTGATGTGAGCCATAAGCCATAGGGATTTTACTCAAGTTACAAATCCCAGCTTTTCCAATTATAAAACTTCCTTTCTTAGCTAAAGAGATGGCCTACGCCAGACTCCGAACAATCACACCTACCCTGCGCCCTCTAGCATTCACTCGGCATGTCTTCATGCGAATTACTGAACACTTCGATAATGGTGGATATAAAAATAATATTTGATACATATTATCCTATACATATGTACAATAAACAGGACACATAAGTTAATTTTCGGTTTTTTAAAACAGCAATTTTAATTGGGAAGCGAAATTACGAATTCTTCAATACCTTCGGTGCTAGAATATACTTAGCAACAGTAGTGGAACCTAATTGCACATTTATTTCCCACCCTTTTGAAACCTTCGTTTGGAGTCATGATGGCCACGCCGCTTTCAAAATGGAGGGGTCATCTGGGCGGTTCGGTCGCTGTGCAGTAATTTTTTGAAAAATTGAAATAATCAGATTTAATTTGATGATTTCAATAAATGTTCAGAGTTATTTCCCAATTTTCAGGGCGCATCAGTCTCCTTACCAGATGAATTCGTACTCGCATCGATCAAACAAGAGCAGAAGTTATGTAAACTGGAATACTCTGTCCTGGACAATAAGAAACCCGTTACGTCCCTGTTCCAAATCAGAGGTCCACGACTCGATTGGTTGGTTGTGGGTGGACTGGGCCGATACAGCGACTTTCAGATTTACTCAGCTAGTGAGAAGTACATCGGGAAACTGAGCCATCATTGGGACCGTTTGGGGGGAAATTTTGTCCGTGACGACGACAGCTCATTCCGAAGCTACGGTGCTTCCTTACCTATCGGAATGAGTCCGAATTTGAAGGCGGTTATGATGGCCATGTTAATTTTATTGGTTAGTTCACAATTTACTGTCAGTCCTTGCTATATACAATTATCTATTACGTCAACTTTTTTTTTAATTCGAAGCTCCATATTTAGAGCACGGAGCTTAAAAACTTGATATTTGGTATTTTCTTAGGACGTCCAATTTTTCCCTAACATGGAGAACCGTTCCCACATTTTTTCCAATCGTAACCGCAGTCACATGGTCCAAACCCACATTATCTTTTTGTTAATTATGATAACATCAATTTTTGTTGGTTTTGTAATCGCTGTAGAAATTAAATTCATCAATATTTTTTAACATTCTGCTCTCGGCTCGCTCACTCGTCTTCGACAACATATTCTTCCCAGCAAATCCGTGAAATCACATGCGAAATCCAACGGAACAACACCGCAGTAATTATTACAAGTTCAAAACTAATCGAAAATCATTCATTTCTTGCGAACTGCAGTCCCGCCAGATAATCCCTTTCGTTCGCCATCTCTCTTCAGCAACTTTAGAAGCTCTTCCTATGCATAAGTCTATGCCCCTATGAATAAACTGCATATTGACCCCGAGGTGTCTCATAATACAGCAGGGTTGGTTTGGTTTAAACCATGGTTTAAACCATGGTTTAAACCAAACGGTATTTTTATAAAAACCAATGGTTTAAACCAAACACCTAAAATTTTAATATTTTCAATCCAAAATGCTTATATTTCGTCGTGCACAAAACTTGTGCAATTACTGTGATATTGTGTAGTTAAACTTTAGTGAAGTAAATAATACTATTAGCTTTTAGTCTTGTACATTTAGAAATTCGGAATCGTTTGTAAAATTAAAAATGTCAAACTTGTGTTTATGCTGCAAAGTTATCGTTAAAATTATATCTAAATTATTAAACATTTAATGCTTTGTGATACTTACTGAGTTTGGGAAATAAGTAAATTTGTTCAAATTCACAAGTTTTTCCATATTAATGAATGTTTTGAGTTGAAAAGTTTAAATCAAAAAAACCTGGTTTAAACAAAAAAAAAACCGGTTTAAACCAAAAAAACCTGGTTGTTTGGTTTTTTTAAAAAAAAACAAAAAAACCCCCAACCCTGTAATACAGGGTAAAAAATTTCGATTGTAAGAGGATTTTGGACATATCCCTTAATTATTCCATATTTTACATAAAATTCAGCCTGTGCTGTTAAATTCCTTGGAAGTATCCCCTGAGTTATTCGTACAGGACCCACAAATGTACAAGTTGCAGTTGTGTCATGAGAGGCCATAGAGTTGCTTTGCCCGAGGCCTGAGCTACCGCAACCAGACGTTGTCTCTACATCCTATAATGTATTTACAAAGTGCCCATGGCTATAGTCTGTTATTAAAAAAGGTTGAAACAAACACATGGTCATTTACAATATTTTAAATTTTGGCTCTTCCCCAATGTCTCAGGATGGAGGATAGGCGCCGCTACGAGCACTCCACACAATTGTGAACGTCAGGGCCGAAGTCAAAATCAAAGGACTTATGAGCACGAGTGTCTCAATTGACAAGTGCGCAAGTCCGGGCGTCTCCCTCAGCCCACTCTCCCACCCTTCTTCATATGTCATGGACTTTATACACATGGCGCTCAGTTCCTTTCCATTACTACAAAAAGTAAGTAAATAGCGGAAAGTATGACGATGATGACGATGTCGCCTCATACTCTCTATACACGGCAGCTGTCACTCGTCCCAGTATATATGCATAAGAAGGGATACTCAAGTACTGCGAGACAAATGACTTCCATCCATTGATATGGTAGTACTTGGAAAATTCCAAGTAATTTCCAAGTATTAAATTAAATGGCTCATACGTATATACGGAGAGGGTGGTGTGTGGCTGCGGGGTTTGTGTTGTGGGGGAGTATACGCTCAGACTATGGAAATGTGCACGTATCACAAAGCATGCGAACTTTGGGAACCAGCTGCATATGATGTGACGTAATGGGAAGGAGCTCCTGTCATAATGTATAATGGAGGGACTGGATTTGAAAGTTTGGTAGTTACGAGAAGCATCCCTCAGATTATTGTGAAATGAGCAAGAAGTGTGAGTGCTTGAAAAAGGGAACCAAGGCCAGAGAGAGAGGAGAGTCTTTTGTGGGAGCAGGACGTCCTATGTGGACGGCCCAACGGAGCCAAAGCGTGTAGTAGAGGTAGAGGGGTGAGGATTTCCACGTATATAGGAACGCCGGTGAGTACATACATGTATTTAAAGGCACGTTCGTCTCGTGAATTGGTAACCGCCTTCATTACAGCCAGCGTCCAGCAAATCCCACGTTGTAGGCGTGATTTCCCCTCAAGTCAGTGTAGAGAGCCATGCATTGAGTCCATTTCATTTCCGCAGTCTGTCTGTGTAGTTGTAATTCCTATTACCTGAGGAGTTTCACGAAGCTGTGAAGGTAATCTTGTAAAAGAAGTCATCCAAGTGTTTAAGGATTTTGTGAAAAATTATTTGTATTGATTTCAACTCTTCATCAAAGAGCAAAAATCTGTATTCATTCCAGGGCCGTTCTCTGTGAAAGTTAACATCTTGTGTCTTAGATTCCAAAGGTAAGTTTTCCTAAATTTTGAGTTGATTGTAATAATATATTTGTATTAAAAAAAAAATATTGGTGTTGTTAGTAATATATATATATATATTTATGTATGGAATTTTGTTTGGATTGGGATTTCAATGAAGTAATGGGGAAATTGTGAGGGTTGTAGTGTGAATTATTGTGTGGTGAATTCAAAATTTTTCAAGATTATTTATGGGAAGTTAGTAGTAGAAGATTTTAGGGAAACTCGATGTAAATAATTGAGTTTCGACGGGGAAGTTATCTGTCGCACTTGAGGGACTGTGACGCTCTGTTTAATTTCATTGGGAGAAAATGTAAATGTTTTTTTTTGTGCTTTTTTTTATGTAGGAACTAGTTCAGTGTTAATCATGCCGAAGAATAAGGGAAAGGGAGGTAAAAATCGGAGGAGAGGAAAGAACGAGAATGAGACAGAAAAGCGTGAATTGGTCTTCAAGGAAGATGGTCAAGAATATGCACAGGTCACGAAGATGCTTGGAAATGGACGT
The DNA here is from genome assembly GCA_947179485.1 of Allacma fusca. Lineage (NCBI taxonomy): Eukaryota > Metazoa > Arthropoda > Collembola > Symphypleona > Sminthuridae > Allacma > Allacma fusca. Next base: position 10,056,997 of record OX359250.1, read on the forward strand.
CTAGAAGCTGTTTGCTTTGATGGTGAGGGAATTAATTGGGGATGATGGTATTCTGAGTGTTTTTTGTTGTTGTCCTTGTGAGTCTTAACATATGTCAAGATATTTGTTTACTATCTGCTTCATGGGAAAGGAAATAAGTAGATGATAAAAGATTTGTCTTGTGTTTTGTGCCTTTCTTTTTTTTTTTTGCTGAGTCTCAGTTGAGATTTGTTGATTGATTTTAGTGAGGAAATATTTGTTGGGATGGGGATGGTGGGGAAAGGAAAAGAAATTAGTGAGTAAAGGGTTTTTATTTGTGTGTAGGTACCAAAAGACTGTGTCATATCCGAGGGAAACTGAGGAAAAAGGTTTGGATCAACGCGGGTGACATAATATTAGTTGGTCTTCGGGATTATCAGGATACTAAGGCCGATGTAATATTGAAATATACCCCAGACGAAGCAAGAAATCTCAAGTCATACGGAGAATTCCCTGAGTCTGTTAAGATTTCCGAAACGGTCACATTCGTGGATGAAGGAAAGGATGATGACATCGAATTCGATGAGCGATCAGATTCTGAAGAAAGCGAAGACGACATAGATAACATATAGTTAACGTCAATTTAGAATTAATTTCCACTCCATCATCTAAAAACGTATTCTTGAGCCATTGAGCTATTCAACGGGCGGTGTTGTCAACTGTGGATTCGGGCCGTGGAATGAAGGCATCTTTAAGGCATGTGTGGACATGTTATTCATTACTATACTATATTGTTAAACAAGAAAATCAAAATTTGACTGCAAGTTTAGGAATAAAGGGAAATACTGAATACATTTTATTTACCTTTTAAGTGTCATTGTATGTGTTTGGTTGGAGTTTTAAACTTTTTATTCCAAATCCGTGATTATCAAAAATTCAATATTTACTTCTAGGACTTATCTACATACATTCGATAATCAGCAGAGGGAACCAAATTCTTTGACCGTTTAATGTTGCAGTTCAAATGAAATTAGAATTTTTTGATGTTAACATTCGTTTTATTACTTCATACATAAAAAGATAAATAAAATACACCGCTGCTGTGAACAAACCGTAAGAAAATATTAAAGCAAGATTTTGTATTTCTGAGATTTCGGAACTCTGTTAATGACTAGCCTTCCATCGTAGCTTAGCGACGCAAATATCCACGGATCATATGATGACCATTCCACAGCATATACAGCGTCCTCGTGTTCTTCATACTTGGCTAAAATTCCATCTTCCAAACTGCAAAAATTATGAAACTTAATTAATCAACAATCGAAGTGTAATACACTTCGTAATTTACAAAGTGGAAGCTTCTCGAACCAAGCCTTGTATAAAATAACATACGGTGCCGGCGCAGCCCGATCTTCTTCTTCGCTATCACTGAAAAGTGTTCTACCCTGCGGCTCTGAGGAAATTGAAGCCAATGAATGCAGCAATACTCTGGAGTCACTGCCGGAAGTTAGCACCAACTGGTCGTGGAATGTATTGAAACGAACACGCCAAACCCTGAAAATATCGTTCCCATTTGAATGAAGATAATGTAGTTGATTATAATTTCAAGCAATACAATAAACCAATAACTTGAATAATTGTGTTAAGATAACTACAATGCTGAACTTTTAAGAATCCTAACCAATGAGTATGACACATGAGTTCCTTTAATGGTTCACTAGGATTTCTGAAGTCCCAAAATCGTGCCGAACAGTCATCTCCACAGGTTGCCATATAATATTGTTTGTTAGGATTAAAGTCGACATCACGAACTTGGAATTTATGTGCTTTTGGAATTTTCCATGCTTCCTTCATAGACCTAAGATCCATACCCGTAACTGATGATGCTGAAATTAAAGCGAATTGGTTCCCATCCAAGTGAGGATTCCATTTAGCACTGTACAAGTTTGGAAAATTCAGGGTAGATTTAACCTGATAGAAAGATTATCTTAAGCCAATGTTTACAACATTAATTGAATAAATATTTACACAATCCGTTGAGCTCAACACCTTCGAATTCACAAACCTTATGGTGGCCATTCGTAACGTCCCATATAGCGAAGGAATTCTCGTACGAGATTACACATTGAGGCTTAGTGGAATGCCAGTCCAAACTACGTACATTTTCGGATACATCAGCGAGCTCCAGCTCCACGACAGGATCCAAATCACCTCCGTTGCTCGATTGGTCTTCAGAAGGCAATTTCCAAATTCCACATTTCATTCTACAGGAGCTGTCTGCGTACAAATAAAGTGGTAAGTCAACAACAAAAACGACGTGATTTAATATGCGCATTAATTAAATTGCTAACAACTAAAACCTTTATTTCATTTGAAGACGATTCAATGAGCAAATCAACCCGTCAAAATTTGAACTTCCTTAAGCTTCGAAAGTGCTCTCAAAAGACGAGTCATATTTATATAAATACAGGCTAAGTAAATACAAAACATCCGAAGGAAATAAAAAGAAATGATTTTTCCGAAAATATGGATTTACCCAGACTCTTTACAAACAAAAAAATCAATGAGTGAGAAGTTGTTTCCCATCTTAAAAAAATATTCCTAAAGATCACGGTGTTGCCCAATATCTCAGGTTTACATCCACACACACCCAGAACGCAACAACAAGTAAACAGAATTTTGACGTATGATTACTTACAATTAATCATCTACACAACTCGTATCGGTAAGACACGTGTAACTCACTGAGATGAAGCCAGAAAAATATTCATACACATACCCTTCTACTGTACAAAAAAATATGATATTTACCTACCCGATATTTGATTGTAAACAAGCCCAAGTAAATTATCCGTCGGAGCACATTGCATCTGCCATATCTCTCCAATTTTAGGTTTGTACACTTTCCTGGATATCTGGTTCAAATCGTCTTCAAAGTCAATTTGATGGATTTGTCCCTCTGACCGAGTTGACAAAGTTCCCACAAAAAATCTCACAGATTCTATTTCTGTTGAGTAAGAGCATAATGTCCTACCCTACAAAATAATGATCCCAATGAAATTTAATTACATCCCAAGCCCACTCCAGAAAAAAACATTCAACATCAATCTCCCATTAAAAATCTTCAAAAAATTACTTGCGATTCCAATCCATAAATAGCCGAAGACTCCATCTTCCTTGACCCTATTGTGGCATTAACTTCTTCCTAAACTGAACGATCTTGAGTTGATTTTGAAACAGCTCGACAAACACATCAACACTTCTCTTATTCTAATTATCTCTCCAATTGACGTTCACCGTTGGTACAGCATACTTAGGCTTTAGCATACATACATAAGTAACTTCGTCCCTGCAAATCATTCAACAAATAATTAGTTACAGCCTGTCTTCATTTTCAGAATTGCACAAAATCAGTTGAAAATTAGCTCTAAACCAAAAACAGAGTCTCTCTTAACCAAACGATAGAGTCACTTTTGAAATTCACAATATTAGAACAGCAGATATTACCCTACTTTTCTAAGTACATAATGGAATAATTATTCTCCTCACGAACATATGTAATTATATGTACAAATACCACTAATGTAAATGTTAAGCTAAATATTTCCTATGAATTAAGTTTTACAATAAATATATTCAGCAAATCAAATCCAACCATTGAAACGACTTTGCTCAACAATGACAATTTTACAAGTACAAGGAATTACAAATGAAATAAAACAGTTTACAATTAGATACCGACTTTTCATATAAGCCAGGGGTTCACGAAACCAAATTATTATGACAATTGACTTTGTCATTTTTATTGTAACTGCCGGATTGTAAATAATCCCACTTATGTCCTACAATAAATTATTACAGACTTGTACAATTATTACAGATTTATACAATTATTACAGCCGGAGTGACAAATAGAAATTGTGATTCTAAATCTGATTCCAGAACACTTCATTGCCAGGTATATTATACAAATATGACACTATAACTAAACCTTAACTTTAAACTAATAATTATTTTAACTTTCCTTGAAAAATTGTCAATGTCAAGTTGTAATGTTTATGAAATAGGGGCCCTATGATGTCAATAGCAATATGACAGACCTTATTTTGGCAGGTTCACGGTTCACTATATCACTATCATTTAGTTAGTACTTTGGCATGTGGATGCAATTTTGTATCTCCAGTTCACATTTGCGGAAATGTAACTCACTCACATATACAGAACATGTGGAGTGTCACACTGAAGATGCGAAGGGAAGCACCTTCAATCTCAACACATTGCATGGGATGAGACGGACGTTCACATTAGAAACCACACCTGCATGACTGCATTGGACTCCTATGCTGGATCTGGCAGTTACAAAATAGGTGGGAAAAGCAAAAACAAGGCTTGGAAGTAGTATTAGTTTTTATTTTTTAATTGAATGCGGTATAGTACAAATTATAGAAATTATAAAATACTTGGGGCTCAGTGGTCATGGACAACCTTAAGAATCTCCTAGTTGTTTTTGTTGTGGTCACTTGCATGGGTAAGAATTTAATAAACAAGTTCCGGTTATTATAAGCAATTGTGCTGTCGATTCCACCTTTCCTCAAATTCACTAGTATTGGGGTGTGTGTGGTGAGGCTTGTTCTTTGCATAATGTAAACAATCCCGTAATTATGTAAACAATACTTTAATAAATTAATGGTATGGGAAGGACACCATTAACTTAGGGGTAACCGGATGTGAGCCTTTTTGGAAACTGTTTGTTGTTATTATATTATAATGTCACCACATACTTATTTACCATCAGTTTTTACTATTTACGAATAATTTATTGTAATTATTTATTAATTATTAATTATGGAAGTGTAATACAAACGTTCTTATGCTGTTAGATGATATATCTGTTTCTGAAAGAAAATTATTTAGTAACTCACAGTCAGCCGCAGGATCGGCTTTCAACCCCGACTGGTTCATTGAGCACATGTTTTTTAAAATAGTTTGCAATTAATTTAATAGGATTTTTATGAAGTATAACGCTTTAGGATTTCAAGAGAAGAAATGGCTTCAAATTTTACAAATGTTTTTTTTATTTGTTACAGGAGCAACGTTGTCGATAAAGTGCTGGGTTTGTAATTCCAAGTATGACATTGGCTGTGCAGATCCGTTTGATAACTCCTCGTTTCCGATTTCGGATTGCAATTCGGCGGAAAACCTGAAGCCTCACCTTGGAGATGTGCCTGCTACCATGTGCCGCAAAATGGTTCAGAAAGGTGGGGGGATTTTGTAGAAGTAATAATTGAGAGGTCGTGTTACATTGATGAGTCAGATTTGTTGAAATGCTGGCGTTTGAGAAAGTATGTATTCATTTGTCAAAGACTTCTGCTCAGCTGATTGCTGATCCTATATTAATTTGATACTGTATTCAACCTGACTTGCAGAGGGAATAAACATTATATTAACGAATCAATTTTCGAGAAGTAGCAAGCACAATACAAATTTTGGAGAAATGAAATGCGGATACTACTATAACTGTCCCGGAAAGAACAAAGTCGCCGTAACTTATAGAGAAACTGAAATATCTTATTTTTAGGATTCTTTACCCAGTTAGGGCATACTTTTGTAAGTTGAGGGTAGTTCGACTTTTGTTATTTTTAGGGTAGTTATAGTGTAGCGTATATATAGTATAGTTTGAAATTGTTTACAGGCGATTTAGTAACAAAAGTTTTGTGTTGTTTTATAAATGTGTTCGGTGTGTATGTATATATGTATACATATATGTCTAGTGTTCATCTCTCAATCTTGTTCTAAATTTGTTACAGTAAAAGGCGAGTGGAGATATATACGTTCGTGTGCCTTTCTTGGGGAACCGGGTATTGGTGGAGATGGAAGATTCTGCAAACGAAGTTTAACTGGCACCTATGACATTTATATTGAAGACTGTACATGCATGTGAGTTTGTTATGAGTTTAATTTGAGTAGGGTTATGTTCTTGAAATGGACTTGCTCTGAAGTTGAATCACGAGTATAGTTTTTTTCAAAATCTGCTCTAACTTTCACTTTTCAGATCCAAAGATGGGTGTAACAAAAGTATATCTCTGAACGCATCCGTGGTTGTCAGCCTGTTTTGTATTTTATTAGTTTTACTAGTAAAATATCCTCAGTGACGCACAGAAGACTGGAACTGTAAATAGCTATGAGAAACTTGACAGCTTGTATAAAGTGCCACAGGAACCAACATTCCATGTCAATAGAATCTCTAATAATTTTATTGTAAGCGTGCAGAACGTACACATACGCCTACCATGCCGTGTGTACTGTTATGATTTAAGCTTTCCATTTCATTGCTTTATGTAGTTTATACATAGTAATAGCTTTATTCAATTGTTACAAGCTTTTAATCAACCGATTACCTTCTTACGGGTACAAACAGCCCGGGGTACATACGTTTATGACATTTATACAGCTTTTAACTGGAAACAATCCATCCTCCATATTTTTATTATATTATATAGCTTTGAACTGGAAATAATCCGTCCTCCATATTTTTATTATATTATATAGCTTTGAACTGGAAACAATCCGTCCTCCATATTTTTATTATATTATATAGCTTTGAACTGGAAACAATCCGTCCTCCATATTTTTATTATATTATACATTTTAATATTGTAAATAATAACTACAGTGTATGGGTTGTTAGGCTGAGGCCAAATGTCGACCATGAATAAACTTATTTGTTATTATTATTATTAGTGTAAATTATATCTAACAATATCAAATGAGGGGACCATATATTAATAATATACATTCAGCATGGAACCGGCTCATTAAATTAAAGTTCCTTTGTGAAACGGATACGTCGTAAACATGGGGATGACATTATTATATTCCGCTCCTTGTGAGTAGTTACCAGATGAAGTAAAAGGTAGAAGTTCTCCGTTTAGTTCTTGATACTTATGGGTAATACCTGCCAAATCGATGCTTCCCCCGAGGCTGCTTTGTCCATCCGAGGACCCAATTTGCCTATAATGTCCCCTTAGAAATACATTAAAACAATGCGCATTCAAAACCACGTTATTTATCAGTTACTGTTCTTCAAAAATCGCATAGAATTTGACATTAGGATTTAATCCAGGTATGCATGATGCCTGATTACTCTTTATTTTATTTTACTCCCCTGATTAGGCTGGGTGGATTCAACTTACAATTAGGCAAAGTTCTTGATAAAACGGCATCGATTACAAGGTTCTGGTACCATTGAAGTAGGAATCTATTACCCTGTACAAGATGGCAATCGCAAATCGCAATCCCACCAAAGATATAAAAAAAATCAGCATACTGACATTTGCAGGCTTAAGTTCACAACAATAACTGGTATAATAGTTTTGACATCACTATAGTAGTGACAGTTGAGTCTATGATGACATATCTAAGGTATTTTCGATTGGATGAAGTTGACGCCCAACACTGATTAATGGTCGTTGCTACATAGAGCTGCCCTCTTTGAACCATAACGATAACATATTAGCAGGAAATCAGCCAGTTAAAAAACCCTTCGTTTGTCTTGCCTGTTCGTCAATTAATTTTAATTGTTCTTTCTGAGCAGTTAATTATTAAAAATGAACGACTCGTTTGTTTCAGTTTCAGATAATTATTTGAATCCGGGAATTATAAATACTCATGTACTTCTTACAAGTTGAGAATTTGACTTTTGATTAAACTTCAGATCTACTATTAGGATAGATAGTGAGGTTTCGCTCGAACAGGTAAATTGTAGGTAAAATATATTTGCTAAATACAAAAATTAATAGCTGAAGTGACAATTTCTCTTTTGTGAAAACATGGGTTTTTTATGAGATTTCTACACCTGATCATACACTGTTATACTGAATAATATTATTCATTATTTTCCAGCTACAAAGGAATCAAATGGACATCTTTCTGATCTAGACTTCTTTCCGATTTTTACAATAGGTATCCAACGGTATGGACAGTATGGAGTAGTGCAACCAAAGTTGTATCAATACTTAAAGTTAATTCTCGAGTTACAACGATAGTTAGTACGACGACCTTGCCACTCTGCCAACAGTACCAACCAAGAATGTTTTCCAGTAACAAGACCTATATATAGGATATTCAATTATGACATTGTTATGATTTATTATCCCACTTGGTAAATACTAATTATTATTCTACCCCAATTTTTAAGAGTTGCGTTTTATGGTCTTCATTGTGCTACATGCGACATTGCATACGGAATTCATATGTTTGAATCCAATTCATGTTATACTCGAAGTAATTTGACTTACAAAAACCTTTAGCTATACCCCAAGGGCATTATTCAAATTGTTATGCGAATTGTCGGACGGATTTTAATTCTGAAAAAGGTTTGTGGTTGTAGCGTAGCCATAATCTCTTTCTATTTTAAATGGTAGTTATGCGGAACTGGTGTAACAACAATTTCCAAAAGGTTGTTGAAAATTTGGAATATTTCAAAAACCGTGGGGGAAACAGGGCTGAAAAAATGCAAGTAAGTGTAACATGGTTTCAAATTGACTTTGACCCCAGATTATTTAGGTATTTTCAAGTGTTTGGGATGTATTCCACAATCGTCGATTTCACATGGTAGTAAAAGCCAGTGCTTTTTCCGTGTCACAAATTTTTCAAAGTTGAAAATTCCAAAAAGTTGCGAAATAACAAAAAGCATAATAAAAATTGGCTAAAAATAATTATTGTCAAAATCTAAAATATGCAAAACTCATTTGGAATGATTTCACAGTCCGATACTTCCACTAGTTCCGCATCACTTTCACCGGCCGGGCATAATGTGAGTTCAAAGAATTATATTGTTTTGAATCCAAGCAACCACATAAAAATTAATGTAAGATCAACATATTCCAGAGTATTAAGTAATACATATTCCATCCGTATTAAAGTATCCACCGAAATGAACATGAGGTCAACTTTCACGATTAAGGCAACACATGTTATTTTACGTATTTATTTTTCCGTGATCTTCTCCATCACTGAGGCTGACACTCGCTGAGGACCAGTCAATCATCTGCTGTTCTCGCATTTAAGACTGTAGGACAATAACAATAACAATAAGATTCTATTACGATGTATCACTGTACTGTATCCTCAGTTGTTTGGCTTGCCAAAATGTATGTCTCCAGTCACTAAATTCAAAAGGCAGTAAACAAATGATTATTTTCCACATTATTCTTGCAGACAAAACAGAACGTTACACGCTGAAAATAAAATATGGTAGACACACAGAGACACTAGAGAGCTAGGCTCTATACAATATACACTAGTGAAAGTGACCGGTTGGGTAGAAGTAGAAATTAAAGTGGTGACTGTGTGATAAAATCATGCTTCATAATTCAGTTCCTCCACGTAAAGTAACGGTACCTCTCAAGGAAGAAGCAAGACAGGGAACGCACAGAAAGTAGTGAAAAATAGTCATTATAATGCCTTGGTTTGGAGGGAAGAAAGTAAAACCAGATGATGAAGAAAGCCCTGGCCGAACCGGAAATCATGGAAATGATGCCTTTCCTCCAGCTCCTAAAGAACCGCGGAAATATTCAGGGAAAGAATCTGTGGAATCAAAGGAGCAAACACCGAAGGAAGACGTAAAAAAAGACCAGGCCGTCGAAGGTACTGGTATTAGTCCATCTGTTTTATACTTACGTTCATCCTGTGGAGAGATTATTCTTTTCCTTATTAAACTTTTCTCACTGAATTACATTACCCCAAAATATTTTTGCCAGCTGTGGACCAAGCATTCGTTTCTTCTGTTGGTGTGGACACATCTGGGAACTTATCCGAGACGAAAGCAAATACACCTGTACAAAGTGGGCAAAGCACTACAGAGCTTGACCCAAAACTTAGTAGGTATTTCATGACGAAACCTACAAGGCTGGGATAATAAAATTTCGAGATCTAATCCCTGTAGTTTTGTATTGTGTATAGTTGGTCCGGACCCCAGAGATATATATTACGACGAGGAACGTCCAGTTTGGGACACACGGTTCGATTTCCTTATTTCTATGATAGGATTTGCCTTAGATGTGTCCAATGTGTGGAGATTTCCCTGGCTTTGCTTCAAAGTTAGTTAATTTTCAACATGTCGTTACATCCTCGTATGTTTTTCTGTGTGGTTCCAGTTTTTCAGTTCAATTATTTTATACCGGATGATTTTTAGCACAGAGGTCTCATTTTTCTCTTACCTTACATCGTTGTGCTTGTGCTGTGTGTCTTCCCCATTTTTTATCTAGAGGTGCTAGAAATACTTTTATGCTATTGGTTCTTCCTTGATAACTGAGATGCTCTATATTTTTAACTGAAAATCTATTAGCTTATTATAGGCCAGTATGTACGAAAAGGAGTAATAGGAATTTGGCGGATATGCCCTATTTTTAAAGGTACACATAATTTGCGTTTATATATATAATTGCTTATTTTGTGGAATGTAGGATTTGACTGGAAACTGTTTCTGACTCTTATCCCTGAAATTTTAATATGGAAATTGTACACAGGTGTCGGCTATGCAACGTTGTTAATAACCTACAGCGTGGTTTACACTTATACCATTGTTCTGACATGGACAGTGCATTATGCCATTGAATGTTGGAGTGACCCTATACCATGGACGACCTGTAACAACGACTGGAATACCCGAAACTGCATTGAAATGAACCAAGACGTAGAGCAAACACAAAGGACAGGAAGCCTGTCTGGATATGAGTACTTTCAGTGAGATTTTTAAATTATTATTTCGGATGTATACATTTTTTGTAATTCTAGGGGCTACTTACCACTGCCGTTACTTAATGCAGTTTTTGATGCAATTCCAGTTATGAGACCCTGCAGCGTTATATTCCGCGGACCAATGTCAGCTACAGTATGTTAAATATTGGAGATCCTGTGGACAAAAATTATATTTACCTGACGGTCGTATACTTACTCCTGATCATATTCCTCATTCGAGGAATGAAACACACAGGTAATGTTTTGACATATTTGATTTGTAATAAGGACTAATTTCTTGAACTCAAGTATAACAGTTAAAGTTTTACTGAAATCAGATAAAAACTATACATATACAGATCAGATAGGAAAAATATATTCCTCACAAATTGTATGAAGCAGCTTAAGTTAGTGTACTTGGAACGAAATGTGTAGATTATTATGCTGAGTTGAAACATGGTATGGTGGCAGGACTTTGATTAAAAATGTTTTCTAAACTACCCTTTACCCGTTTTTTTCAGTGAAAGTCATGTGGTACTCGACGGGTGTGACTGTTGTCATCCTCACAATACTGCTCTTTAGAGGTAGGCACTTATTTCTTGTTATACAAACTGTAAGAGAAAATGATATATTTGGTTGATTGGATGATTGACCAATTTGGAAGAAGTTACTCTAACAATGTACCCGTATTTTGTTGCATTTTTGACTATTTTTTTAAATATGGAATTATAGGAGTTACCTTACCCGGAAGTAGCAAGGGTTTGAAATATTTGTTCAATGCCTCAAGTTTTACAAAGCTGGGCGATGTAGAGGTAAATATATAATTTCTACCATTCATATTTCACTGAAGTCATTAAATAAATCGAAGGACAATTTTTCGGTAGATGTGGATTGACGCAGCGTCACAAGTTCTCTATTCAACAGGTGAGTTCAGTGTAATTCAATCAAATACTTGCGCATATAAGTATACTATAGGTTACCATTATCAGTAGTGAGCTCCAATTGATTTTTTTGAATACTAAAATGACTTTTCGGGATATTTAAAAAAAATATTTTGGACACAATTGAGTTGAATAAAATTGGCGTGGGTTATGTTTTCATTGATGTACTAAACTGTAATCACATTTTAAACTTACAGGTCTTGGCTTTGGAGTTCATCTAACTTTTGCTAGTTTGAATCGCTTTCATCACTATATTTTAAGGTTGAGGTTATTTTATACCTATTTTAAAATCTCCAACAACATTGAAATTTACCTTTGTTCTGCTTTTACAGGGACTGCATTATCGTCATAACAGCTAATGTTCTTGCAAGTTGTGTTTCTGTTATTGCTGTTTTCGGGTTCATTGGTGGCCATGGTAAAATTTTAAATGTTGTTAATCCTCCTGTTACACCATGATTAATTAAGTAATATCCAGTACCTATGAAAAATGAAAGTAGTGTTTTATTTCAGCCTTCTTCCTACGAACAGAGATCACGGAGACGACCTTCAAAGGTAATAACCGGAACTTATGTGAACTTAACTGATTGAAGACATATATAGTTATGAAGGCGCTTGAAATTTGCATTTCAACAGCAGAGAACATTATACGAATTAAATGAATGACATTTTCATTTATTGACTTATAGGTGTGGACACAATCTTTGACTTTTTCCCAGATGCCATGGCACGGTTGCCTGCGAATAAATTTTTCATATTTTCCTTCTTTGTGATGATATTTATGTTGTCATTCTCAAATGTTGTAAGCTTAGAAATTGATATATTTGATTTAGTAATAACACGTATTTTGAACTGCAAGTGACGAACTCCCTTCTAATTTGTTTTCAGTTAGCAGCCTTCCAAGTTGTCATCATGGGAATCAAAGATGAGCTAAGAAATGATAAGAATACTACAGCTGGGTGCAAAAAATGTGTTCTTACGGCCGTTCTGGTTGCAGTTGCGTATGGTTTAGGCCTTGTCAGCCTTACGCAAGTAATTGCTGAAGTTATTATTGATTTGCTTATTGGCTGACTAAAATAATACCCATAAGAAATAGTTTTCAAAAATATTTTGAAATGTTGAATGCTATGGTACTGGAACAAAATTTATTACAGGGAGGGTACGATATATTCACCCTTATTGACGACAATACGGCTACAAGTGCACTTCTGCTCTGTGTTCTCTTGCACTTAGTAGGCGTCTCGTGGTTCTTTGGTTGGTTTTTAATTTTTATAATTTGATAGAACTTATTTATTTTGGTATATAATCAAACGCTACGCTGTGCGTGAGTTGCGTAAATAGAAATTATTTTACAACATTAATTTACTGTTTCATGTCATTATTATCGCAGGTTTAGACAACGTGTGTAAAGCTGTATATGCCATGTATGGGAGTGTCCCCAATATCTTCCTGAGAATTTGTTGGAAGTTCGCATCACCTATAATTTTACTTGTATGCCCTTCCACACATGTGTAAAGTCTTTGAGAATTACCTTTTAATTTAAGGCACTCCCGGTGGCATGATATTCATATGTGGACCTTGTATTACAGTCCCTAATTGTTGGTGATGTTCTGTACTCACTTGAACGTGCTGAAGCTGAACCTATGACACAAAGAGTTCTTAGGGTAGCTCTGGGGGCTGTTCTTACATGGTTTCCGATCCTAGTGGTATTCCTCGTACTTTTTCTCGTTGTGGTCAGTGTGAAAGGACCAGCAGTAAGTTTACGCGCTTCATTGCATTTACATTAAGATTTTTGTGAGCGAAGCGCTATACATAATGGGAATGCCATATATATATCTTGTTGTACGATCGAACTGTTGAATGTGCTCTGAGGGGTTGAATTGAAGGTACAAATATGAAATAGTGTCAGAATAGTTTCAAATATTTACACATATGATCTCTAGTAAGCTCCGTATGGTTAGGACACGGAATATGTATCAGAAGTTTGGATTTTTAAAATTTCGAAAACTTTCACATTCGCCTCACAAGAAACTAAAAAGCTTTCTCTAAAAAAATACGCTTCGCTCCATGAGCTATCGTCATGGTGATAGCAATCTCCAGATTTTTTTTCCTTGTGTCAAATGTAACCACAAAAGTGTAATGAACCTCATTCAAGAAATGCTTATGCCTCATATCTCCTGATGTGGAACACGAGGCGATCCGCAAAGTTGGGAAAGGACGCCGGAGCTCCATAAAGCATTGGAAATTTATCGGTACGAGGCAAGAAATTGCACAAATCATCCGAGAGAGCAAAGGTCCGACAGTTGGGGTTACAACTTCAAAAGCAACCTGGAGGGGGGTCAAACCTAAGGAAGTGGGACCGCAGCAAAGTAAAGAGGTGCGGGTTGATAAATAGATAGTAGTTACTAACGTATCTCCAAAAATGATATGTTTAATTGCTTTTGACAGGAGCAAGGCACTTCCGCTGAAAAGTATCAACCAGGGTTGAAAAAGCGTCCTACAAAGACCAACACATCCCGTGGATCCGGGGGGACCACAAACAGGACAACGAAGTCAGGAAATGTTCAATATCAATCAGGGAAAAAGAAATCTGCGGGGACGAAGTCCGTCTTAAAAACTTTGAGCACTCTAAGTAGTGACGAGTCCGTTTCAAGCATTAATTATTCTAAAATAATTCCCAAGACGTGAATTTTCCTTTAGAGCCCTTGTGTAGTTCCCAATTTCCCAATCAGAAGCCAATGGATTACCAATGGGCTAGAAGTCACCGTGGAAGTACTGGAAGACGGGTCTTGTATCGTCCCTATTTAGAAGTTCCCATTGAACTTTTAATGTTTGTCCCGAAAGTCACTCCATAGGGTGAATATGTACTGTACCTTAGCTTCTAACAAGTTATTTTAATTAATAGTAGTTGTTGGCGGGTTAATCAATGACATCCTATAAAACCTTTTTGTCCTAATATTTATTCAATTTTTGTATGGGTTGAGTATTAGTCGTCCTAGATATGTATCTCCATATAATGTCCTGAGATTTTTATGTTTTCGATAATAGAGGCCCATAGCGGGTAGTTTTAATTCATAAAAATGAAATCTAGCTACACGAAATACTACTGAACACTTTACGAGAGCCATCCTACAATACTTCCTGGCTTCTCATCCAGAAGGTGATTGCTTATGAGACCAGTGGAACTGTAATTTAATTAATATGTTCACGAATTTTTATATTCCATATGCATTTGAAATAAAAATATTTATTCGTTTGAGGTTTATTCAAAAATTATTATTACATAAAAGCTGAACTGATAAGTATCAATCAACGAGAATTCCTCAAAGTTAGTGTCCAAGCTTCCAGGAAGAATTCAAAAGTAATTACGTTCTGACATCAGAATTAGCAGTGTTTTTTATTTCCAAACAGCCATACATATAATTACGACCATATCCAAGATACACAACATCTTAACTGTACAAATATTTCATTTAATAATTTGACAGGGATATTTGATAATCATTTATATTTATATTTCATGTGTACTAAGTCCAAAAACATTATGTATTCTACAGTGAATGTCTCCCTGCCTTCTACGGAATGTAATAATAATAATTCGTACATAATAACAATAATAAATTATTATTGTAGTTGTTTTACCCTTCTAAGAACATGCTACTATGTACGTCTACCCTCTCTTTAAAAGAATATTTGTAGTAGCAAATATTTTGGTTTTCAGCATCAGCAGCCCCATTACAAAATGACACTACATAAATTTATTGCATTTCATAAACTCACCTCGATTAACAGGATAAAATATGTGATACGTGCAAGCCGTACATGACTTTAGATAATTAAATGGGAGGAAAACATTTTATCTTGGTAAAACAAATTCCAACAGTTGCTTTATGTTCGTTAAATTGTGTATTTTGTATTTTTAACAACATATTGGCACTCCTTAGGTATATAGAAATATGTAGCTGTGTAAATTTCTAGCTTACTCTCAGTTTCACAGAAACGAAAAAAGACAAGGGATGAATAATTTGTTCAAAAAAATACTCATTTATCCTCTTGATGAGTCAATGTTATTTTTAATAAAGACGGGTCCTCATTATCTTCGAACCGGGTAATTTCCGAGTTGGCTGCGGCAGTCGTGAGTCTACTTCTACTTGCAGATGGAGTCGACCATGTCGTTCCTGCAGCATCGATATCTTCCAATAGGGACTTGTCAATTGCAGGTGGTGTCACTCTCAGAGTCAACTGGAGGAACTTTGTGGCGCTCTCTAACAACGTTCATGATACACAATGTTTCAGGTCATACTCCCTATTCTTGTAAATATGTGAAGGTCTGAGGGAGGATTTACCCATGCCCGGTATCCGCAATTCGAAGTAAACAAAAGGGAAATACAGGAGGAGACCGCTGGTAGTGAAGGCAACGGCATACAAATACTCCAACCTGGGATCTAAAACAACTGTAGCTATCGTTAAGAAGATGGCAGCCAATACCAGGATCAGTGATACAGCGATGGGCGTCTACATATACAATTAAGTTTCATATAATTATTAATTTCCTCATTCCATTTATAATTTTGCTCCCGACAAACATGTCAAGTCATACTTTGAAGGGCCGGGGTGCTGCGGGCCTCCTGCATCGAAAAACAATATGAGTAATAGCAGTTCCACCGTATGCAATCCATACTATGTAACTCAAGAAATCAATGAGCCCTTCAATGTCCAACATTAATACCATGGCGGTAGTTATGCTCACCTGATAGGTCAAATGCACAAAATATTTATGAAGGTGTCAAAATGTCTAATGTTTTTTTAAAGAGTTAGTCTCCGGGGGTATGTACATACCATGATTATAATTGCAGGGGTTGGTGTTCCTTGATTCACATCAACAAATGACACAACATCTGGTAAATGTCCATTTCGTGCTGCAACCAGGGTCATTCTACATAGGTTAAAAAAATCCCTGCTTTGCAAAATTTATTTCGTAAGTAGATACTGAACACTTCATCTGACATAAGGATGAAAACAAACCTAGCTGCTGAAAAAAGGGTGCCGTTGGCGGCTCCCAAACAGGACAATATTACGGCTAAAGGCATTAAGAAACTCATTACTCCCAGACTTCTATCCCCGTAGAGCTGGAAAAGTAAAAACGTGACTTATGCGCTGCATGCAAATTATCCCATGGACCTGGTATCTGGTACTTACAAGAGCCACGGACGCATGACTAAACTCCGGAATGTCAACACGAGTCAGGAAAGCAATATTTGTCAGCATATAAATGATCGTGATGAAGGGCATGCCAACGCAAATGGCCCAGGGTAGATTTCTAAGGAGGAGCAGAATTATCAATTGAACACTCTACAAACTGAGTGCATCACGGTTACCCAGTAATTTATCATTCTTAGCGCTGTAGTTTCTCAAATATTTGAACAGCTCTTTTCTTATCTTGCTTTCCCAAAAAGTAAAACGCTTTTGGTAAGTATAAGTTCTGAATAAACAGGTCTTCAGGACTAATATAACGAATGATGAAAGATTATGGCGTGACAAATCACACTGTACTGTAGGTGTAGTTATTTCCACTTTACCTGTAAGGGTTGACAATCTCTTCTGTTACCAAATTCAGCTGGTCCCTGGAAAATCACGGGAAACATTATTGGACTGCATACTACAACTAGGTCAACAGACTGAAGTCAGTGAAGTATGACTAACCATCCGTCGTATGCCCAAAGACCGACGTACAGAGCATTAGCAAGTTTTCCAACATTTGTGGTCGCGTTTTCAAATCCCACCCGCAAATTTTTGTCATGACCTAAAATGTAAACATAATTTTGCCAGAGACACTGACGTCTTCAAAAACATGACGTTAGGAGTGACTCCTCAAACCTGTGCTTAGGTTATAGATCCCGGAAATGATAATAACCACCAGTCCTCCCAACTTTCCTGCCGTACAGATGACTTGAAAATACGTAGCGAGCCGGACACTTACGCAATTCATAAATGCAATGACACCTGTAAAAAACATATCATCTATAATGTGGACGGGAGAAAAATGGGGATATTTGTAAAGATATAGATGACTGGGATATTGAATAGAATACTCAATTAAATATTACATAAAAGAAAAATCGTTAGGAGTTTTGTTGCCAATTTTATGGAAATGTCCCCCGGGTCCACTCCGATCTCTTTAGCTATAGGTTCAATTATGTTCACTGCAGTTGTAAGGACGAGTACACCCATTGACGAAGGGCGTATCAGCATCAAGTAAGACCAGACTGTCAGGAATGCAGGGATACCCCCAAAAGCCGCCAGAATATACGTATACTCGCCGCCACTGACAGGAATAACGGTGCTCAACTCGATCAGGACCAAACCTCCTGTAAAAAAGGCTTTTGTGAAATCTCTGACTGCATTTTTATAAATAAGGGTTCACAATCGGTTGTATAATTATGTATAATTATATACAAACATAGACATAATTTTTATTATCCTAGCGCACCAGCCAGGGAAATCATTCCAGCCATTGCCCAAACTATCATCGCAGCCCAGATATTGTTAGTATTCTGGAGAATCCCGCCAGGTGATATGAAAATTCCGGAACCTAAGATAAGTTGTCAGAAAATTATAAGCTTGCGACGAATCTTGGGAAACATTTGAAGGAACGCTCTTAAATTTCCTGCATGGCTTACAATAGAGCGCATAACATTAACTGGTACAGTTAGTTTATTATGGGTATTAATAAAACAGGGACCCAAGGTGTTACCTATAATTGTCCCCATTATGAAAGACAAGCAACCCAAAAATCCGATACTCCTCTCCATCCTTATTTCCGATGACTTGCGAGGTCCTATGATACATTTTATAGCAGCTGATACTTTCTCAGTTGGATACATGGACCCCTTTCTGGAAGGCCTGGACATGTCTCCGTCCGACAAGGACGACATAATCCCATGGTCCGCTGGCTTTATCAGCTTTATTGGAATACTCGGTCTCCGGATGATCCTCATTATGGCTTTAAAATATCGATTTCTCAAGCTGGAAGTCGAGTTTACCAGGTTACATTACCCACCACTATAAAACACAGTGCCTGCACATCCATGAAGAAGGACTTTGGGCTCCAGGACTTAAAATATGTATATTCTAACAACGGCATTGTTTATACTGTAGGTACTTATTGACTTGTTTTATCAGCAGTGGTATTAGTACATTGGTTCTAATTCGTAACATGTTTAATTGCATGGGCAGAGGGCGTGACTATAATTTTGTAATTTAAAAAAAATAGTATTATTGTTAAGAAGCGGCTGCGGCACAATTAGTTCCTGTTGGCAGGAAACTGTCCTTGTGTATTTGTGGATGGTATTGGTAACATTGACACTCATGTCATAAAGTAATCATCTTTTATTGAATTCACACGGAAGTAAAATGAGCAATTTAATTATTAGAAAATCGATTGAAATTATTGTTATGTGTAATTGCACCGGATTGTATGGTTCTCGTATACAAATGTATTCTACTAAATGGACAACAGGAGACGACAGAGTCGTCCAATATGTATATCTATACATAGCGTGAATGCTTATATGCACTACAAAAATATTAAAGAACGTTACCGGCTCTGCCTAGCTTAATAAAAAATCAAATATTTTTGCATTCATTCTAAGCCTCTTTTTCTGTTTTTCATGAAATAATGAAATAATGAAATAATGAAATAATAAAATGATTTTTGTTTTTGTTTGGCCAAAGTATGGACTACAGGATAGCACAACATTTTTGTATACTTTCGGAAATTTTATAAAAATACTAGGAAAAAATTGAAACAATTTATTGTACCAATGAATGGACACTCCTAATAGTCCTAATTGGGCAACTTTCAATCACTGTAGTAAAATACACTATAGTGTATTTCATTGCAATTTGCAGTGAATTTGAGCTACCTAATCCCATTTAATCGGAGAGACGTAGTGATGAAGCTGATGAAGATGTACTTATGTATCTAGAATGTTTAAGCATAGCGGATTGTATATATCATTCTTTGAATATTTAAATATTTCAAAAATTATAGAATCCTTCTTGAAATTTAGCTTCCTTTTTATTAAGCAACCTTTAAACTATTTTCGGAATAAAGTACAATAGCTGTTTTCAGCATTTCCTATTTGCTTCCTTAATAAAATTGGTTTTTAAATGATATAAAAACACTTCGGTATTTCCATTAATTGTCTTTAAAAGGAACAAATAAGGGTACCTGACCCGAGTCCTGCACACATGAAGCCATTTATTTTCCAGTTTCCTCTCTAAACTCTGTCAATTTGTGGTTCTTGTTTGTGTAATCAGGCTAAAAGTAATTACTTTATTATACTTGCAGTTTATTATTTTTATAAAAAACGTTTTACAGTATTACATTATTGTTTGGCACTCTTCGTCTTCTTGCTGCTTGCCACAAAAATACAATTCAGCTCAATTCCATTTCAGAATTTTCATTTACCATTCACAAAATTCACCCGAGCCATTTTTAATTGGTAGTTATGCATCCTGTAGGTTACAACCTGCATAAAAAGTGAAAATTGGTCATATCTCGAAAAGTAATAATTATTGGCAGGTACTACAGAGGGAAAACAAATGTGCCTACGAAGAGGTTCCTTAATCATGACATACGTTCAAGAAGGTTCGGAAGTTATCCGAAATTCGTTATTTTTTTAGGCTCGAGTAAAAGCAACATACATTGTATGCAGCAAAAATGTTTCAAAAAGTGAAAAACCTAGTCAGTGGAAGTGAACCAAAGCAGCCAATCTAGACACAGTCAACTTCTTTTAGGTTTCATATATTCAGTATCCCATCCGTATTGGCGGATGGCTTGATTGAGAATGATAATTTAGAAACAGGCTTTTAAATGAGATATAGGACTAATTTCCGATCATGTTGAGTTACGAGTAAGGGGAGCTCTGTAGTGTTGGTATAGATGAATATTGTTTTGGGACCTAAAGAAATATTCCTAAAGGAAAATTAGTTTTCAATAAAATATCTCACTACAATAATTGTGAACACGTTCACTATTCATTAACAGCTTTACCATGCTTGAATGAGTATTTTTGAATTCAAGCACTGCTATACCTATATATAGGTCTCCACCAAGTCAGTCACAATTTTAGTAGCTTTGCGGTAGGGCATTTGTCTTCTCCGATTAAATATTACATCCCGTAGCATACACTTCCCAATGATTTTATTCCCAATGATGTTATGCCAATTTAGCAATATTGTAATTTAAATGGTAGCTTTTTAGCTACCAAACTGAAAAAATTGTTGAAAATATTTCACAGTACATGGGGAGTAAAGGGTTGCAAATATTTAGTGAATATATGATTACACCTCTAAGCACACAAACCCAAAAGTATAATCTCAAAATGTAACAGTTCAAAGGACATGATTCGCTATTGACATAAGGTATCAAAAGATACAATTCGCTAAAGACAAGGTATCAAAAGATACAATTCGCTAAAGACAAGGTATCAAAAGATACAATTCGCTAAAGACAAGGTATCAAAAGACATTAGTGGCTAACGGCATAAGGTATCAAAATGCATGAGCCTTTGAAGGAATAAGGTATGAAAATACAAGTCGCTGAGCTGAAGACATAAGCAACTAAAGGCATAAATCGTAGGGTATCCTGAATGTTCCATTACAATCTGTAAGTTAATTTAGTAATTTTACCTTTTGCAAATTCAAAAAGATTCTACGTTTGACAGAGGTAAGAACATCTCTCCATCTTGTACCGACAGTAGTTCTTGCATTTTATTATTAAAAGCTAGTTTTGAGTCTAACGTTGCCCCTAACACACTTGTTCTCACTCATACATTTTGCCATACAACATTAACACAGTGCGTTTCAAACTTCTGCCTAGACTCATCCTTCTCACCCCAATACACCATACATCCTTTTCCATCTACAAGTTCTTTATTATTATAATTATAAGTAACGGATTTACATCAAATATGCTGGGCTATATAGAATCAGTTATACGAAAACAGGGTTACATGTCTACTGCCACCCAAGCAACTGCCACAAGCACAACTGCCACGCGGAGAACTGCCACAAGTACAACTGCCACAATAATTTTTGCCCCGCACTCCAAAAACCCAAGATGAACCAACTGCCACAATGCCAACTGCCACATGACCATCTGCCACCGGTAACCATATGTATATTTAAGCTGAGATAATTACGAAAAACCACACTAAGCTTCGGAAAGCAGCGGTAAGCTTCGGAAATCAGCGGTAAGCTTGGGAAAGCGGCGGTAAGCTTCGGAAATCAGCGGTAAGCTTGGGAAAGCGGCGGTAAGCTTCGGAAATCAGCGGTAAGCTTGGGAAAGCGGCGGTAAGCTTCGGAAAGCAGCGGTAAGCTTCGTAAAGCGGCGGTAAGCTTCGGAAATCAGCGGTAAGCTTGGGAAAGCGGCGGTAAGCTTTGGAAATCAGCGGTAAGCTTGGGAAAGCGGCGGTAAGCTTCGGAAAGCAGCGGTAAGCTTCGGAAAGCAGCGGTAAGCTTCGGAAATCAGCGGTAAGCTTCGGAAAGCAGCGGTACGCTTCGGAAATCAGCGGTAAGCTTCGGAAATCAGCGGTAAGCTTCGGAAAGCAGCGGTAAGCTTCGGAAAGCAGCGGTAAGCTTCGGAAAGCAGCGGTAAGCTTCGGAAAGCAGCGGTAAGCTTCGGAAAGCAGCGGTAAGCTTCGGAAAGCAGCGGTAAGCTTCGGAAATCAGCGGTAAGCTTCGGAAAGCAGCGGTAAGCTTCGGAAAGCAGCGGTAAGCTTCGGAAAGCAGCGGTAAGCTTCGGAAAGCAGCGGTAAGCTTCGGAAATGGACGCTAAACATCGAAAATGGACGCTAAACTTTGGAAATGAACGCTAAGCTTCAGCAATGGACGCTAAACTTCGGGAATGAACGCTAAGCTTCGAAAATGAAAGCTAAGCTATGAAAATGGACGCTAAGCTTTCAAAATGGACGCTAAGCTTCGGAAATGAACGCTAAACATCGAAAATGGACGCTAAGCTCCGAAAATCAACGCTAAGCTTCAGAAATGGACGCTAAGCATCGAAACTAAAAGCTAAGCTTTGGAAATGGGCGCTTAGCTTCGGAAATGACCCCTAAGCCTCGGAAATCGAAACTAAGCTCTGACATGTGCTAAGTTATCAGTGTGCAGAATTGGAAACTGCGCATGTTGTCGTCTTCTAGCTGCGTACAATGTGCATCGCTTGCTGACACCTGCGGATGTGGCAGTGTGTCATTGCAGCAGTGTGCCATTGCGGCAGTAGTCCGCGTGGCAGTGTGTTATTGTGGCAGTAGTCCAAGTGGCAGTTTTTTGTGGCAGTTGTACATGTGGCAGTTCTCCGCGTGGCAGTTGGGCTTGTGGCAGTTGTTGGGGTGGCAATAGACCGGACACGGAAAACAGTACTTACAGATAGTATATAATTACATTGTAACAAACACAGTAGTCTGTGCATCTATCAAGCACTGTAATGAATTGTAAACGTTATATCACTCCAAAAATGAATGTCTACTATAATGTCTTACGTCTTATACTTGGGTCTTCAGCTGTGATACCGGATGAATTGTGGTCTGAGAATGACAGAAAGTCTTTGAAAATTGATGTGGGGTCAAGGGTTTGGGAGAAATTTAAAAATATCTTTTTTGAAGGGTTGAATAAAAGCATACACAGATATAGAATAGCTGGTTTTTTCGTATCCGGAATTTTCAAAAAATGAAAATCCTAGACGCTGGGATTCTGCCAGTCAAAGCATGCTAATAAAAAATGATGAACA
Organism: Allacma fusca; assembly: GCA_947179485.1. NCBI lineage: Eukaryota > Metazoa > Arthropoda > Collembola > Symphypleona > Sminthuridae > Allacma > Allacma fusca. The sequence goes on from OX359250.1 coordinate 10,080,427, forward strand.
AATTAGGAATAATCAATTTTAAGCCTTTACAAGGCAAGAAATATCCATCCCTTAGAAAGACGCATCTGTGTATGTATGCATATATATATTTCAGAGTGGGACATCATATTAGGTATCATTTTTGACATGACAGTATGAAAAGTTCCACTTGGTTGAATACAGAGAAACTACTAACAAGAATAAGTTGAACTAGTGAAACGGAAACATCACACAAACCCCAAGGTTTTCACGGTGTATTGTAGGAATAAAAAACCTGCTCACGCAGACACACATTTGTCAACAATTTACACATTTTCCATTTTTTAAAATATCTGCGAATCCATTTCTACAGTACACATGTGTTGGTGATGGCAGTTCATATGTTTAATTTGAATTAGATTCCAGATTTTATGCACCATGGTATCTTCAATAAAGTTTAAGGTTCCCCTACGCTCTTTGCTGAATACATGTCAGGAAGGGTATCGCTGATTTGCCACTATATTCCTACTTCTATTCGATTTGTAAATAACTGCCAATTTTCTTTTATTTGCCTTGACGGAGAAGCTAATTCATTTAGGAGTCTCAACAATGTACAAAGATATTTTAAACAACGCAAATATTGAAATGAATGATCCCAAGTTAGTCAACGCTGTCCCTTGAATCTCCAACCCAAAAATAGTAGTATTGGTATATATTCCTCAAATAATTCTATTACTGAAAATGCATTTACATATTTTGTTTACTTTGCAGAAAAATCCCCATTCCTCCATCAGTAAGCCCTTACAATTTTGGGGGAAGTAACGTAACGGTGTTTTCCAAAAAAGGAGATCCTTCTGCTGGGCGTGTCCAGCCTTCAGAGGACATCTTGAGTGGATTTGTAAGCTTACAATTAAATATTTGTTTACAGTCCTGGGCTTCATCAACACACTTTTAGCTTTAATGAAAGAATCTTAATCTGCTGTAAAGGGAGATGATTTTCTGCTTATGATGGTGATTGGGCTTCCAATACAATTTGACTTGAGCAAACTTTAGACTACAAAAGTCTTTTAATTGAAGCCGATCCCACTGTTTCTGCAAAGCTAGTTACTAAATATCAAAATTCGTGCAGTGGACATTTTTATCCACCAAATTATCCTTACTCAAAAAAAAATACTCTCCATTTTATATCTACGTTTCAGCACAGATTGTGGAAGGGTTTTAAAAGAAATTGTTCGGACCCATTTATTCAACATTGTTTTAATTTTGACGCATAGGGTCAGCTGCCCTTTTATCAGGACAAGAACCAAAACCCACTCGGCACTGTCTCCTTAAGAACAATATGTTTTCAAAAAGTGAGAAAAATGTTAGCGGTCAATGTCCCATGCATTCCTTCATAGATCGTTTCTCTGTCATCAGTCAAATGACCGTTGATTTTTTCCGCTTGGTTGTGGAAGGAAGCGAACTCGATATTTTGAGCCCCGTTCCATTCGACAAGTTATTTCTAAAATAATTGCCCTAACATTAAGTCATTTATAATGATTTTTGCTCCGAATACGCAACAACCCTTGATGAGAGTGCCCACTTTTGGGCAATTAAAGAGAACAACATGGTTCAATATTTGAAGGAATAAATTCCTGTAATTATTACGTTTGCCGTAGGGTCTCAAAATAGGATTAATATTAAATTAAAATAAATATCCGGGATATTTTAAGGGCTTGTTGTTCAGAAAAATCCTAGAGAAATAACTCCTTACGTGATTTTTACATGGTCCTTGTATATTCCACGGATGTGTGTTTATGTAATTTTATATGGGCAGGGCTCATATAAATAGGTACTCATATATACAAAAGCATGGGGATGTATAACGGGCATGCGATATATGTTTGGTTTGGGAGCGTTCACAAATGACGTCATCCAAAATACTGGTTTTTAGGCACCCAGTCACACACTTGTCATCAGACATCATCATGTGATGAAACGACGCACCCACCCCATGTAATGACGTCATCATCACCAGGGCTGCAGAATTGAAAATGCCCTGGGTTTTATGCCTGCCTACCTAAAAATGCCCTGAAAATGTCTTAATTTAAAAATGCCTGGCATTTAGGGCATTTTCGGCAAGCAGGTTGAATCAAACTACCAAAACTGTTAACGGTTAAGCAAAAAAGCGTTGGTAACATTCGTTGGTTGATGACATAATCATTTGGTCAAATCCACCCTATCACTGCGTCATCAACATCATCATCTCCCGTTAGCACCCACCCACTAATTTGATGACGTCATTTGTGAACGCTCCCTTTGTGTTTTTGAGGAGAAACAGTTGAGGAATGGTTTGGCTGAAGGTGAGGACCGAGTTTGTTGGGGGACCGTCAGATGTGAGCAGTGACTCTTTCGTCAAGTGTTTAAAAACCCCTTTGAGTTTTCCCCTCATCACCGCCATTGGATCGCAGAGTTTGAGAGGATCGTCAGAACCCCGATGTCCTTTGGTTACTGTTGGTGCTGAAATTCTGTCCGGTTCGAATTGTTACAGACCAAGGGTCTACACACTAAGTAAATTTTAAAGACTTATTCTTCTTTTAGAGTATTCTTTTATTTATATATCTCAAGTTGTGTTTACATTTGTGATTACATTTAATTACTTGAAAAACAATTTTTTTTTGTATGAAGTACTGCATGATTGGCCCACTTTTCGAGGTGGATGGTTATGTGCTAGTAGGAGTTGTGTTTGCTTGCGTATGGAATTTTAAAATATTTTTTAACGGGTAATATCGAATTCGGGGAGGATGAGTTAGTACTAGTTAATTAATTTTTTTTCGGAAAGGGAAAAGAGTAATTTAATTGAAGGTAAAGGTTTCGGGGTATAAAGAGTAGTATATAGTGTGTGGTGATTGATTGCTAAAGATGGGTCAGTGTAATGTGGAAAATTGGGTTTAAATTGTAATAAATGTGTCCATAATTTCAGCTTCACAATGTCTCGACCTGTAATGAGAGGATTCATTAGTACCCAATTCAAGAAAGATTCCCTGATCGTTACGGGCCTTGCCACCATTGCTGTAATAGCTCACCGAGTAATATCCGTGGACCCTGCTAAGCAGCGATATGCTGATTTCTACAAGTAATACACCGTGTTTGGGATTAGTTAATTGGATAATTTTTGTGTAGAATTGGGAGGGAGTTGTGTGTTGAGGAAGGGATTCATCCCGAACCGGAGTCCTTGTCCGGGATTAAATGGGAAACATCCTAGGGAAAGAATTCTTTGAACTCGTAGCTTTAATGGGAAGGAATGTAGATTCGGGATATATTATACGACTATATTCATCAAGTCATGTATTAATATTTGTCTTTGAATCTTAGGACCTACGACCCCAAGGAGCATTTCGAAAGCATGAGGCAAAAGGGACTTCTGGTATCAGCCCGGCCTGATGGTGAAGAAGAGTGAAGTTCCAACCTTGAAAGTCATCGGTAGTCCATATAAAATGTTTAATTCGACCACCTCCAGTCATGTTCTGTTAAAAAGAACCCAAATATCTTGTTCAACTATTTAGTGAGTGAGTAATAGAGAGAGTCGGGCAATGATCCACCGGACTCTCACTCTGTAGAATGCTAAGCAAGTTTGAATAAAACATGTAAATTACTTATTAAAATAATCCCTCCGTTATTACCTCCAGAACAACATCTCCAGAGTAACTTCTCCAAAGTATTGTCCCCATCACTTTAATTTTGTTCGTTGTCCTCTTTGCTATACATTTCAGATGCTGATGAACCCCTCACATCCTGCAGTATACACACCCGAACCTCCTTCTGACTCCTGACACGAGCCCTCTATAAATATTCGGCTACAAGGCACTACCTTCGACCCTTCTTCTGACTGTAACTCTCCATACCTTCCTTGTTGTCACCCATCTCCGAAATGCATAATAAATGAAGCAACCAGCTAATTTCATTTGGACAAGCAACAACTTCCGGAATTCATATTTCATCTATGTCACATTGTTTATTTGATACATTCTAACAACAGAGAGGGGTGGGTGGATAATTGATGCAAATATTCTAAATATTAATTGCTCCTAATGAATTCTCCTGCCTTTGAGTAATCGAAAGTGTTAAGGAGCAAGGGGATGCATTAAAGTGCATATTTGTTCCTGTGGAGTGGACAAGGAGTGAAATAAGAGCGAAACTGAATGCACATCATACACATCCAGTAGTATTAAGTACATAGTGAGAGTGCGGGGTCTGGCTGCATTTATAAAGCTGTCTCTGCTTCTGTATTCTGTAGCTGTGTTTAAAGGTGGTTGGGTATATGCATACAGGGATAGACGTGCATATGCATTCATATATGGGGAGAGTATATAGGTGTACAGTGCAGCCGTGTGTGTGTGTGCTGTGATAGCTAGCTCAGTGTACTATAAGGTGTTGAAGATGGCAGACGAAATTATAAGTGGCGGGATAAGCAGGGTGGAGCAGTGGTGAGCCAATAGAAATAAAGATGTGATGAAGCCCAAGAATTGATTTACGCATGTTTCCATCCCTCTCCTCTCGTCAGCAGACATTGCAAATGGCAGCGGTTGTTATTGTTCCATGGCTTATTTGAGCGAGTGCATATTATGCACAAATTCCCCTTATGTGGTGGTAAGTCAAACTTTTGATAATTTTGATAAATTTTCGGAAATTAGTATTGTCAAAGTGCTCCCTGGAAGTGTATCCTTGTTCTAGGAAAAATCCAGGTTTCCCGTGTCTGTCTGAAGCCCCATCTTACATCGGATTTCTGATTTCAGAATAGTAATTTCTACTGTAATTGCGAAATTTGATTTGGAATTTTTTCTTTTTTAAAATGTCCATCGGGTCAAAGGAAGAGTGGGAGATGTACTTCCACTTCTCATGGAAGTTTTCTCGTGAGTTACGCGTCGTGAGTAACTAATTTCCCGGAGATAGTCTTGGTGTAAATTCAACTTGTTCGTAGGTTTCTTTACAGTTTACAGCACAGAACTTTATACGACATGACTTTATTGTACAAGAACCTTTTTTTTTATGTGTACCCCAAATTCTGATACTCCGGAATCCCATCTAAGTTACATTTAAAGAGGAAGGAGAGGAAAGGATTCAGAAGGAGTCCAGTTTTTGTCGGGGAGAGAAAGAATAAACTCGGAAGATGTGAATTGCCAAGTGTGGGAAGATGTGTTTATTTGATAAATATCTCTGTGGAGACTTTCCAAGTGTTCATCTATAAATTTTTGAGACAAGGAACAACGAGTTTTTACAGCAGTGTGTACAGAGAGCGATGGAGCTGTAAACTTTTGGGTTGTCAATGCTGAATTATTAGCGTGGACGAAATTTGGTTACCGTAATGAAATTTGGTGCTCCATTTATTGTGTTGCCTAGAGATGAGAGAGAGATGATGTTGCGGCGTGCAAAGGGAGTTTTCTTAAAGCATGACATCCTCTTCAATGGTATTGGGTGCCTATTCAGGAAATAACAACGGGTCATTCAAGTGTAAACAGTGCATTGTCATTTGTCTTTGTAACTGCAGTTGGGCTACTTGACACTGTAAATTTTTGTTTGTACTTTCAATTCGGGTTTTGGGTGTTACAAGCCAAGAAGATTATACAGAATTGATAGGAAAACTCAGGATATGCGTTTTCTTTTTTTTTCCAGAAATGGCCCCAGAAGATGAGAGGGACCTAATAGAAGCCGTGGTGACATGTGAAGGTAACCTTCATGATCCCGACTTTTCAGACAGGTTCCAATCAATAGTCAGCAAGTTAAAATCTATCTTGTACACCACCACCAGTAAGTGTTTGCTCTTATGTCTTGTAATATGTTTTGTATACAGTCATTTACTTCGGTTATTACACAATTGTCTGAAAACTAGATAAAAAGCAACCCTTAAAAGTCCGGAAAATTGAACCATGGAATTCGGTGCGAGTGACGATCAGTATTCCGAAAGAGGCAGCCCAGCGTTTGAGGCTACTTGCCCAACAAGGATCAAATGTGCTTCGCCAGTTAGGGATCCTCTCTGTTCAAGTGGAAGGCGACCAGGTTCGTTTCGTAATTAATGCTGAAATTTTTTATATATAAGTTGATTGGAAAGTGTTACCACCTACACTACGGAGTAATATTTTGTTCAGTTAAATATTTTATTTGAGTTGTAGTATATTTTAATAACGATGGAGCACAATGAATTATTTATACCTAATTCCGTTTCAGGCTTTATTTGGGATGATTATTGCTCTGTGGTACAAATGATTGTGTTGAGATTATAATTTATTCATGGGAACTACATATTGATGTGCAGGTGATATCTTTGACGCTCGCTGGTCGCTTCAACGAACCACAAGAAGTGATTCTAAGACAAAGTAATGAAGCAACAAACTCAAGCGCTTCGACTGCACCTTCCGCAGCCTCGTCATTATGTTCTACAACGTCGTCTGTCGCCTCCACCTCGTCAGTACCGACGCCCATCGTTCCCGTGGCCGGTCCTAGCGGTGTTATGGTGTCACTGGACATTTTATCTTCGTCGACTTCTTCAGCGTTCCGAAGTCCAAATGTCGTGGCTCCTAGTGGAGAGTCAATACCTTTTCCGCCTAAAAATGCAGCAGTGGGACCCCGTCCTACGCTGGGTGGCCCTTTTCCTTTCGCCAGCATGACTCATGCGGCTCATACCATGCAAAGAAGTGAAACTAGCAGCAGCACTCAAATTCCTTCTGTTACTAATAGTACAAACTCCACTCCCAGTCCCACAAGTAACAATGCTAATGCTATCCCAGCGTCCGCAGCCCCTGTCATACCTGTTTCTGTGGCAAGTGGGTCAGTCGTGCGAAATAATTCAACTAAAGTGACAGTGAGTCCGTCAACGCCACCCCCAACATTAACTCCCCAACCGTTAAGTGCGCCAGGTCGTAAAAACAACAATAACAATAATGTGAACAGTCCGAATGTCAATGTGGTATCCAAGCCACAACCTGTGCTAGTGACAGCCGTGGTCAATGTTAAGAATAATAATAGTAGTAATAATAATAGTAATAATGGTAGCAGTCAAAATAACGGTAACAATAGTACTAATTCTTCTTTCATCCCGCCGAGTAATCCTCCGAATGTTGTCGTTGTGGTCAATAGCACAAACTTCAGCAAACCGGCTCAAGTTCAGGGTGATGCCAAATTAAATCCTAGTCAACAAGTGCAACACCTTCAACATCATCACTCAAAGCTTCAAACCGTCCTCAAGACGACAAGTACTGGGGTCACCCATTCCTTAGGCAAAGATAAGGAGCCCACACCCCCGCCTATAGGACTTCACGGAAATCCACAGCTAACTTCCTCGGGCAAGCCCCGACAGTTTTTGATCAATCCTCGAACAGGTAACTTGGAGCCCATGCCGAGTGAAAGTAGTTCCGACAGTGAAGGGGATGAGCCTGAGACTGCACCGGGTACTGCTCAGTCCAGAGTCTCTCACGTTCTCAAGTCAAGTAAAGGCAAAGACAATCCAACGGTGACTGCTGGATGGGATAAATTATCTTTACCCCCTCCCAAACCCGTCAAAATAACCTTGGACGCGTTAAAACTCAATCGACTTACCAACCCTGGCTCCGCCGGTGTCATCTCAAGAAAGTCACGTGAGGATTTAGAAACAACTCCATCATTGGCCAAAGAAAATAGTATAGCTTATGTTAACAACACCAATCCTGTAGATAAAATTAAGAAATTGAGACTCAAAATTGAAAAAACTGAATCACTAACTCCAGCCTCTTACAAAATGGATGTGGCGTACGTGAAGAAATCAGAAAAAAGTTCTGTGTCCACAGTGATGTCCTCAAGTGGTGCTTCAGCGTCTCTCGGTGGACAGTTTGCCGCCAACCCTTCATCTACAGTCAGTTGTGGACTGTCATCTACACAAACCTCCCTTCCTATCCAGAGTGATGTTCCCCGAGTACCTCCTCTCCACATTTCTCTCAGAGGTAAAAATGCAGCGGTGGTCGTCAGTCCACGGAGGGATGAGAATAAAGACGTTCCCAACACCTTGTCAAGTTCTCCTACTTCCATCTCCCCTAGCTCTCACAATGATAATAAACCCGTCACAGTGAGTGTTAATCCGCAAAAATCCACTTCATCAGCCAGCAGGGCTATCAAAAGAACAAAAATAAGGCTTAAAAGTAGCGATGGCTCCAGTCACCTTGAAGAAAGTGTTATTATTAAGAAAACAGGTAAAAGTATCCAGCCCCGTCCACTTCCACCAACCACCAGTGCAGATGAACGTGAGGATCCCTTGAAAGCCCGGTTAAAGTCCGAGGAGAAATTTAACTCTTCGTCACTATCGTCAGACTTGAGTAAGGCTTCTATCAGTAAATCCGCTGCAGTCTCAGATCTCATCCCAGGACCTCCTGGTACGATTGTCAATGTAAATGTCATGTCGCCATCGTCAACATCAACAACTGGCATCCCGAAAGTTAAAAAGCACCGACGGAAATCCGAAATTTTGTCATCTCGTCAAGTCTTCATTTCTTCACAGTCTCGCGAGAAAGGTGAACTCAGTAGACCATCGGTTGTCGAAGCTTCTCAATTAATGAAACTATTGTCACAACAAGTCAGCATCAAAGATGAGGAGGGGTTTCAGTCATCGGCTGTTTCAATTCCTTCTGCACCATCATTAGCGACACCGCTTGTACCATCTGCTCTCATTTCCTGTGATAGTGACAAGGAGCTGGAGACAAGAACGAGCCTCTTACCTTCTGGATCTTCTTCAGTCCTTCCATCTCCAGCTGACAAGCTACCTTCAGATATGATCACTGCTGCTTTACCGCTCGGCAAAGACACTGATAATACTCCTAGAGATGAACATCATTCTATGAACTCGGCCCTTTCTCCTACGAAAGTTTCGGACATTCCAAAACATAATGAAGGTATACATTTCGATTGTTTTTATTGTTTTCGTTCGTTTGCACATAGCTTTGTTGATAAAATTATTATTAATCCTTTATGTGATTATGTTAATTATTTAACAGGGCAATAATTGAGTCAACTAATTTTTACAGTGATTGCTAATATTTCTTTAACTGTTGAATATTATAATCAGGTTCATCAGTTGAAGTGGAAATGACATCCACAGCCATTCCAGACACGAAATTGTCGAAAAGTCCCCACGAAAAGCCAATTCCTGACCTCGTTGCTCTTCCGCTCCCGCAGTCCAGCTTGGATAGTACTAAAACTGAAGTAAATACTTCACAGTCGCTTATGTTCTCACTGTCATCTTCAACGTCCTCGCAGCCCCCGACAATTTTGTCAACCCAATCAACGTCCACATCTTCTCAACTAAGGGTACCATCCAGAAAAGGAATCCTAAGCCCAGTTTTTGCAACTACCATGGCGAACTCTCCTGTTCAAAGCAGTGATGTTGTTGGAAGTGGTATTGTTTCAGCAGTAACTCAAAGTGCAATAGTTTCACGCTCAGTGTCAGAACTAGTGATGGTTAATCCGGTGGGGAAATTGTCCCCATCCGGGCCTGGATTAACGAGTACTGCAATCGTGACCCCTGTCACTTCTTCATCCTTTGTGAAATCCTCTAATCAATCCCTAGGCTCCTCCATACTTAATCAAATGCTGACAGGGAAAGAGCCGTCGGAGCTGATTTTACCGGCCGCATCGACATGCAAGGTACTGCCGTCAACCACAGTATCTTCGGCAGCATCTCTACTAGTTAATCCTGTAGCAGCATTGCCAATGACTGGGAACCCGACAACCGTCTCTTCCGCAATGCTCCTCTCCAAAGTACAAACCCCGTCATCATCAACCTCTGCGGAAGTGTTGCTGGAAGAAGAAAGGAAATCTGATGGAATTAAATTGCTCTGTTCAAAACTCGATTCTGTTGTAGAATCTACTGCGGCTCTCATGGACTTTGTAGTTGCAACTTCATCTTCTTCGGCTAATATTGCACCGCAATCACTACAACTACCAGAACAGCCAGTAACCGCAGATTCTAAATTTAATCCTTTAGATGACTTGAGTACGAGCAGTAAGAGCAACGCCAGTGTAGTACTATTGGCTCCAAAGGTCGTGGAGGAAGATGGTACTATGGAAGTAGAAGAACCCCACGACCACGTTCAGGTTCGGGAGAAAAATGAATCTTCTTTGGGGGAGGTCTTAGTTGATGCTAAAGTACCGGTGGTGCTAGGGGAGTCAGAGATGGAGACAGACCGGGGGGTTGTTGTTAGCAGCCCGACCACTGTCATGGCAGCACCAAATATATCGTCGTTACCTTTGGATCCATTGCCTCTCCGCCTCATGGCACTCTCATTGCCTTCGGCGACAGGTGTGACCTCGTCCTCATCATCTGGGGGCAAGCCGGAAGATCAGAGTGGGATCCCGGGAGAAGACTCGGGCATTGACTCGATGGATGCTCTCTCGGAGAAGAGTCCGAATCAAGGGGAGAGTCCGGCTCGGAAGAATGAAAATGATCATCATTTCTGTGATAACTCCACTTCCTCATCCCACTCTCATTCGCAACTTCATCCGAAGAACTCTCCTGCATCCGATCGATCCGCTACAGCTGACTTCGAAGGTGGGGCACCCTTACCGATCGTCCAATCCGCTCTGACCCCAACTCTTCCATCCGCACATCAACTTAGTGGGGACTCCAGCGACGAGCAAAACACTTGCAATGTATTGGGAATTGACAGTGTTGTAGAAATGGAGGTTGTTGCTGAAGTTGACAATACCGCGGGAGTGGAAAATGTCATAAGTGAGGGCAGTGTTGTGGGAGTTAATAATGTCATAAGTGAGGGCAGTGCTGTGGAAGTTGACAATGTCATAAGTGAGGGCAGTGCTGTGGAAGTTGACAATGTCATAAGTGTGGACAGTAGTGTCGTGGGAATTGACAATGTAATAAGTGTGGACAGCGTCGTCGGAGATGATAATGTCGTAAGTGTGGAAAGTGCTGTTGGAGTTGGCAGTGTCATTAGTGTGGACAGTGTTGTTGGAGATGGCAATGTCATAAGCGTGGACAGTGACGTTGGAGATGGCAATGTCATAAACGTGGACAGTGTCGTTGGAGATGACAATGTCATAAGCGTTGACAGTGTCGTTGGAGATGACAATGTCATAAGCGTTGACAGTGTCGTTGGAGATGACAATGTCATTAGTGTGGACAGTCTAGTTGGAGGTGACACTGTCATAGGTGTGGACAGCGTAGTCGGAGTTGACACTGTCATATCTGTGGACAGTCTAGTTGGCGTAGATAGTGTCATTGTTTCAGAACCCTCCACCGTCAACGTTCCCAATCTTAGTGAGTCGTCCGTTGCCATCACCACCACTCCTGTACTATTAACAACCACTGCTCTTGATATTTCTACAGCTAGTACCAGCGACGACAGGAATGAGCCTGAACGTGAAACAAGTCCCATCAGGAATAAAGTGCCTTTGTCTATACCTTCTTCTATTCTTGTAGCCCCTTGTGCATCATCAACGCTTAAAACTCTGCTAACCTGCCCAGAAGAACCCCAACTTGAGCAACCCTCATTGCAGGCAGAACCGCCTCTGCCTTGCCATAATATTGATGACAGTGACTCTACGTACGATTCAGTCCCAATACGTCACCACGGTCATGATGGAAATTCTACGCAAGAGTCTATTTCGGCTGACAATAACCCCCAGGAAGTCATCCATCTGAAGCCATTATCATCCCCCGCTAACCTACCCGATGATGTAGCAACTGCTTCTACAGCTACTTCCAATACTACATTTTTCGCTGTCGCAGGCAGTCCAACAAGAAGTGTGGAACCAGAATCCCCGTCACCAATACCATTGCCACCATCAAGTAATGAAAGTGTGTGTTTAAACGCTCCGACTCAAGGTGTCGATAATTTACCTCTTGCCCAAGTGTCCCAAATAGTCCCGCAAGAAGAACTCTTAGTCATTGACCAACCTCCCAGTGTTGTTCTTGCAGAGTCTTCGTCGTCAATCCCTACTGGTGTTAACGATAGCTCTACAGAAAGCCGAAACAGTCTTACAAGTAGCAAAGACTTTTCAACCAAAAGAGAACCCTTCCTGGACAGTTGTTCCTCCAGTAGTGTAAATGTAGATACGGAAATGAAATCAGAAACAATTCTAGAACTTGTATCTAATCAAGAAACTGTATCCACTGCAGTTACACCTGAGGACAAAGTTATACAAGAACATGATGTTAACGTTTCAGTAGAACATGATATTGAGGTTTCAAATGAACATGATATGGAGGCTTCAAATGAACATGATATGGAGGCTTCAAATGAAAATGTTGATGAGAATGTAGTTCTGATTCTAAATGAGCATGATACTAAAGTTTCTCATCCCGTGCCTACACATCCCGACGTTTCAGCGGAGTGTGTCCCAGTAGAGCCTGAACCTAAACCAGTTAGTAGTACGGAGTCACTGGTGAATGTTCAGCTACCGACAAAAGATTCAGAGGTAGAGACGAAGTTAGATACCGCTATCACTATTACTACTGGAAGTACTACCGCGACCTCCAATGAAGTTCCCAGAAGACTATCTTCCCCGCTAGAAGAACCACTTACCTTTAGCCCCTCTGGAAAATCAACAGTGGACGTTCCTAGTGTGCCAGACTGTGAAATTGTGTCCGGAGAAAATATTGACCTTCCTAGTACTGTTTCTGTTATTGTGAATTCTTGTAATTCACCTCCCTCGGATCAAGTCCCGGAACCTATGGATATAGAAATTCCAGAGGCTGAAATAAAATCAGATGAACAAATTCAGGCTGAAAATACACTCCCGAGTAGACCAGAGCTATTAGAACGAGCAGAACTACTCAGTGATACTCGGAATAGTGCAAAACTTGGGTTGGACGAAACTGTAGTAGAAGAGACAGATTTAGATGACCTTCCGCAGATGGAAAATAGTCCAGTAGTTTATGTTACCGCAAATCCCAGTAGTAGTGATATTCGTGAACAGGAATCGGACTTAACTCTAGTTAGTTGTAAACCACAAGATTTGAAAATACAGCCCGCGGTGGCGGAAAATATTGTGCCTATTAGTAGTATTGTGCTTTGCAGTAGTATCTCCAGTCCCATCACAGAAAAGCTGCATGAGGAGTGTAGAAGCAAGGACGACTTTACTGAGAAAGAACAACCTGAGGGTGTACCTCACCAAGATTCTAATAGTGCTTTAGAAGTTCTGGTTTCGGGTCACAAATCACAAGTGCAGGAAGAAGTATCAATTTGTCCAAGTAAAGTAATCACTGAAGAATCCAAAGACATGGTCCCACCGCAGAATTTAACAACATTACAAAATGACCTAACAGATGCCAAAATTGACAAACCTGAGCCATCCTCTGTAATTCACATCTGTCTTCCATCCGTGTCAGAATCTTCTACAGATACAAGCGTCCTCAAGGAGTCGCAAAAATTGGATAAAAATCTTTCCCCATCGACCCTACCAACTAAAAAACCAGAACAAGAAGATCAATTGTCTCATGATTCTGATGAGGTGACCGAAGCTATAAGCACAGTACTACAACCACCACCACAAGAATCTGCTTTGTCACCAAAAGGAGTTCTTCGGGATGATCAGAAACAGAATTTCACTGAAGAGGCTGATTCAGCATCAGTGGACATAGTTATAGAGAAGGATATCGTAATTGCTGAAGCATTAAAACCGGAGGTGTTGTCCTGTCAGGCAAAAGAAATAGTCGAGCTTACGTCTTTTGATCATACTCAAGATATCCCCAACGACCATCCTGAAGCTGTTGTTGTGAATGCTCATCCCAAAGCTGATGTTGTCAAAGTCCTTCCAGAACCCATCCTTGTCAATTCCTGTTTAGAATCCGTTGTCAATGAAACTCCAGCGGCGGCTGTTGTCAGTTCCCATTCTGAAACCTCTAATGCCAGTGCGAATCCTGAAACCATTCTTGTCAATGCGAAACCGGAAGCTGTTGTTGTAAGTATGCAATCTGAAGCTGTTGTTTTTACTGCGAATGTCGTGGACCAGAAAGTTATAGAAGATAATCAAGTGGAGCTGCAGGGAAAGACTTCTTCGGAAATTAAAGCTGCTTTTGTGCCAACACAAATCGTGGTAAGCAAACCTCAAGCCATGACCTTACCTGCTACAACGCTACCTACATCAAGTAGCAGTTCCACCGCAGTGGCTTCCATATCTTCAAGTACACGTTCGGCAACAACGGCTATTACTAATACTGCAATTGTGTCGGCTAGTAGTGGAAGCGTGGAAGGCGTTGATAAAGGAATAATTTGTACCGTTGGAGGAGCAGCTGCCACAATTACCACAACAGCATCATCACCAATTATTAGTAAAGCTGTCGTAAAGCCTAGGGAACCCGAAGAAGTGAAAGTAAAAATAAAGGTGGATGCATCAACTTCAACAAGGGCAGCAAGTACAGCTACAGCTGCTGCAATCATCTATCCCTCGAAAACTTTTACTTGCATGAACTCTGCCAGCAAAGAAGACAGTAAAGAGAAAGTGCAAGCTATTGTTCATCCCGCTCCGAATCACTCTTCCTTAATGATGCTGCAGCCTCAATTAGCTGGAGATAATAAATTGTTAGATGGGAAGATGATAAGAGCTTCCAATGCGTCGAACTTAGCTACAGCCCGAGGTTCTAGGAAAGACGTTCAGTTACCTGTACTTATTCCCGCACCAAATCCTCTCCGTGGAGAATCTCATGTAGCCAGCTTCCACCCCCAAGGGAAACCACAGATGCCGAATATTACACCTATGCAGAAAGCGAAGTTATCTTCTGAAACTTCCCCCGTGGAAATTATTAATTCAACTAAAGCATATTCTGTTCATACTGGGTCAAACGCAACTGACACAAGTCAATCTGTAACATCAGCGCCTTCTTTAGCTCCAATTTTAATTCGACCGAATTTTCAACCTCCGATCTCTTTCACGTTAGACCAACAGCAGCAACACCATGTGAAACCAAATCAGATGCAGAATCGACAATCAATTGAAATTTCACTACCACCAAAAGTTGAAGTGAAACCAAATGTGAACATCAATGTACCACGTGGAGTTTCCAATGTCATCCAGCTAACAAAAGCTGCTGCAGCAAATTTGAGTAACAAAACTATAGCTGTTTCTGGAGCTCAGTGTCTCCCAGTGTCCAAAGCCTCACCCATCTCAGTCAGCTTGGCTCATCCCCTTACTGGCTCAGCAGGGCTAGGTAATGCAGGAGGAACTCCGACGGTATTTGCTATTCACCCACATCAATATCATCATCAGTCAGCGATCACAGTCCTACCAAGTGGCCATAAAATGGTTCCCATTAAACTCGTCACCATTCCAAAACAGAATCAAGCTCAACTTCCTCTCCAGAGTGTGGTAGGCACGAATCGATCATCGCCAACGATTTTAGAACACGTGAATTTGGTTGCAGCTACTTCCCGATCTTCTTCTCCTAATTCACCGAAGCCAAAAATTCATGGAAATGCTGTTCAAAGCTCACCATTAAATTTGTCCTCAGTTACGGGTGGAAATTTACACTTAGTACCCATTTCTGTCTCATCTAGCAGTGCCACGGGAACCGCAAGCCCAGTCAAGGTTTTGGTTTCCTCGCCTATGAAAATGCAGCCGAACCTTTTACAATCTATGATGGTTAAAGGTCAGATCGTCATGGCTAATCAGAGCCAAACCCATCATCATCCAACGACTATCCGTGTTGTAAGACCGCTGATATCTCAAGACTACGAACCACCTAAACTAGAACCTTTGGAAAACAAGTTGCAACTAAATCCAAGTCCAAGGGAGCCAGTTGTGGAATCAGGATCGAGCCGAGCTCAGCAACAGCAATTGCAGCAACCTTTGGGCGCCATTCATTCTGTGATGACCGCTGGAGATATCTCTGGGGATAAAAATTCTATATACGAACGTGCGGATGGAGTTCAAGTCCTGGACACTGAAGATACTAACGATGATGAACTGTTCCCTTTTGAAGCAGACATAATCCATGATGAGAAAGACCTGGCGGATGTGCTTGCAGACGAGAATGTTCGTGTGTCGGAGAATGGAATTGATTTAGATTCCTTAGATGGGCCCTATGATCTGACCAAAGTTGGTAGTGAGAGTAGTCGACACGCAAGTAGTAATAGAGATGCTCATAGCTTTCGGAGTTACTCCCAACTAAAAGAAGAAACTTGTCATAATTCTAATTACAATACTAGTGTCTCGAAGGACATTACTCCGAGTGCTCCAGCAGAGGCAAGCAGTACCTCTGGGACGTCGGAGGATCCGGAATTGGATAAAATTGATTCGCCTATCCCAGCCATACGGGCTTCATCTCCTTTGTATACATATTCGAACCGCTCCGCTCGGAATTCTCATTCCACATCCGAGTCCCGGAGTCCATCACCACCAGAGCCAGATGTTCACGGGGAAGATCAAGAGATCATTGATTGTTTGTCTAGGTCTCCTTCGCAACCAAAGCTGAGTCCCCAAAACAAGCCTTTATCGGGAGTTGAGAATGATAACGATTATGGAAGTCCAACGAAACCAGACTTGCACCCTGATCACAATTACGGGTTGGGGGGAGGGCGAGATAATTCCTCAGCGCCGACTCTAGAACAGCTCTCGATTGAAATCCCACCTGTGGATCTAATGGCTATGAGTCCTGCGGCGGCTACGGAGGACAGCCGGAAGCACACAAGAAGTACACGCTCTAACACCCGGCTAGTTAGTCCAGATATCACTGCATTTAGGAGTGATACCCCGAAACCTACCAAATTTACCAACAAACCTGATGCTCTGGTTTTGAGGAATAGTCCCAAACCTAGCCCGACGGGGAGTATGAAAACTCACAGTCCCGGATTAGGTGGAATTCAACCCTCAACTTCTGCTCAGGCCAGTCCGGTGCCAAATCAGTTGGCTGTTAATTCTAACTCTGGAATTCATCCAATTACGGGGAGAAATTCTCCTAATATTATTGCGTCGAGTTTGAGTACACGAGGAACTGCTGCTGGTGCTACTGCCTTTATTAATAAAAGGAAGAGACAGGAATCGGATAGTAGTAACGCTTCCAAGGATGAAAACTCCGAGGAGAACAAAATTGATATTGATTTGAACTCCCGACCTGGGAAGAGAAGGTGTTCAGAGAATGCTGCAGAACTTATCAAGGCTTGCATTGGAGTCGAAGACACACCAAAGAGAAATAGTTCCTTAATTAAAAAGATGGAACTGCAGGATAACAAGGCAAAGGATGCAGCAAGTGGAAAAGGGAAGAAGCCAATGAGTGAGTCAACAGTTGATACTAGCATTTGTAGTTCTTAAATTTAAGTGTTTAACCCTATACTTAACGTTACAATTGTTTATTGAGTTCTTTAAATTTTTCTTTTCGGACAATGAATTCGTTTATCTTCTCTGTTTAGTGTCTGTAGTGGTCGAAGAGGCGGAAGATGATTTGGAATCCGTTGATCTTCTTAATCGCGGGAGATCTGGAGGTAGATCCAGTCGAGGATCATCGGAAGATAGGTCTTCCAGTAGAGGCAGCAGCGTTCACAGAAATACTGTCACACCCAAACCAAATAAGGAAGAGGAAAACAAAGACGCCAAGTGAGTTCTTCTTCTGCAGTTAAATTTTTGTCATTCAGGTGCATTGTTGTAGTTTCTTTGATACTTAGTTTTGGTAATAATACTTTGTATTTCAGAGCTAATAGTCGTGTTAATAACCGTACTGTGAGTTCCAAGGAAATGTCTAATAAATCTAAAGGGTCTGGACGGGATAGTCCTAGTTCAAATCTGATTAAGAAGGACGACTCGAAGCAATCATCTATTGGTAGACGATCAAATAGAAACGCTCCATCTAAGGAAAAGTCTCCCCTGGCTTTGGCCAAGACGAGAACAAATTTTAGGAAGGAACCTGTCACATCCGGAGTAGAGAAACCTGCAACACCCTCTACCAGTCCAGAAAATGGAAATCCACGCAGAAAAACCCGAAGTAGTGTTGCTGGTAAATTTTGATCCACGTGTTGTAAACTTGATGTGCTTGAAGTGATATTCATTCGTAGCAGCTGTAGAGTGTCAAAAATCATTCTATAGGTGGAATTAATTTTTTTAATTTTATTTATACAGTTGGAGCATCAGACTCAATGCCCACGTTTAAGCGTAGAAGAATTTCTAAAGATGCAAAAAGCTAGTAGTGGAATTGGTTCTGCCATCCCAAAATCGATAGTGATGTATTATTTTTTTACATTTTATTATTTTTCTGGGACTTGACTTTGACAAGAGTATCGCGTCACCCTCTGCGGTTGGCTGAGAGTTGAGATTTCGAAACCGGTTAACCATAAATATGTATCCTTGGAAATCAAGAACTACTCGAGGATGCGGAATATTCTCCCAGCAGCATCAAGACTTCCACAGAAAAGCTATATACTAATGTTGAAAGTAAGGCAGGACGCTTTAAATGAAGAATAAACCTTTTTTTGTCAAGAATGTTTACATCAAGCAAGTTGTTGTCTGCTTCAGTTTTGAGATCGTAAACAAGGTAATTTCAACTGCAAGTTTATTAATAATAGCAATTAGTCTACTGCAACTTCGGAAATTTGAACCTTTATACTACTGTGTGCAAGAAACGGATTCAAAGTTAGATCTTGTTCATGGAAGAGATGGTATTGGTGGCTCGAGCTTTATTTGTGTACAGATTGTATAAGTATTGATTGTGACTTTGAAATCATTATTCCTGGGGGGAAATGATCATGAATTTGAAAGCCTTTATTCATTCTGTTTAGCTTTCTTCGCAGTCCTATAGTTTCATTTATTGCCAGAATAGTTTATTATTCTTATTTAGGAATCTGCTTAAAGTATAAGGTGAGCCGATTAAACAAATTCCTAAGTTCCTATGTATTGTCTAAATGAATTTCTAAAATTGAAAATTACCACATGTGTTGGGGCTCCGTAGTAGCTGAAACTGTTTTTGTTTCAATTTACAATCAGTGTATATAAGTTCGTGTTTTTGTTTGCTCGCGTAAATACGTACACACATGTATGGGAACAAAGTGATTGATGTTAGTCTACCAATGCCTAGAATCTTATATTAATCTTATAGAATTCCTCAAGAGTCCAAAGATAAACTCTATACTTTCACTGAAAATAAGTTATGTCATTCCCATGTCAATCACCCATTACTGTAGAATTCTCTGGGTCGGGAATGAATTCAACTGTAGTTTACGCATTGATCATAAGGGTAATGTCAATGCAGTAAATACAGACATCGATGGTTCACTACTAATCTATCTACAAATCAGCATGCGTGAGAAGTAATTGGTTAAATAGTTGCCTCCTTGTATTTTCCTACAGTAATTTTACTACTGTATAAATAAGTATATATTCATCTCAACCAAGTCGTGAAGCATATATAGTCGTTGCTCACACAGTACAGTAAGATAAAATAGTTAAATAACATGGACCTAAGGAACAACTAAACTAAAACTAAGACGGAGTATGCACGAGAAATATTTGGGAAGAGTTTTTACAATAGGAGGTGGAAGTCATAAGTACATTAGTTTGATCAATGTGAAATAATGGTTTTCAAAATGTGTTTTTAATACTGATGTTTATAATTTATCAATGCTCTATTGACGTTTAATATATTTGATCAGGCGAGTTCTGAATTATAATTTTGAGCTTTTCTTGTTCCTCTCGCATATACAAACGATGTTGCATGCATTAGTATGTGAAGGAATATTGCGGTAGATTTTTTTTTATTAAATTTCATACTTCCACCTCCTTGAATGCAAATGTCTTGATGAATATTAAGACTAAGAGGCATCTAGAAATATGATTTGTGACATCGTGATTTGCGCCTCGTATGAAATAACAGGAGTGTTAGCAGATGTGCATATGAAATTATAGACTTTTACTGATGACTATAATAATCTCACTGAAAGGAAAAACAAAACAATGAATGAGTTTGGTGGTTTGTCGCATATAACTTCTAATGTTCTGAGTGGAAAAAATAATGATTATTAGTAGTTATTAATAACTAAGAAATGAGCAAATATTTAGCTACCCAACAAATTAACCGAAAGGGATAATAGATTTACAATTTAACAAATAAGTGATTAAACCAAGCCTTATTACGCAAGTGAAGAAAAACAAATAAATTATATTTAATTCCGTGTTGAAAACCTATGAAATATTGGTGATTCGATTGGGTATTTGTAGCATATATTAATGTAGTTATATATACCTAGGTTTTGAGACATAACAATTATATCCTCTGGAGCAATAAGTTGATTTCAAAATTTCTAGCTTTCAAAATACTCCTTAGTATGAAGATGATGAGCAGGTAGAATTAAATTTTTAGAATGAAGATATTTACTTAATATCATGGTAAAAGTATTAACATTAGCATTTTTTTGGTATCTGCAAAATTGCGATTCCATTTTACGTAATTGGAGGTTGGGGGTGTAAGACCCTAAACTACACAATTTGAAAATAATTGTTTCCACTGCAACTATATAATTTGGGGTTTTATTGCATACTATGAGCAATGTATTATATTTGTAGCGACACCCCTTTTCACATGTGCCGTTGTTGAGGCTCCTCTATATTCAGAACGCTTATCAATCCACATGAAAGAATTTGTTGTAGTTATAGGGCATTCAAAACAATTTTTCTCAATGATACACGTCATGGGGCATCGTCATCCGAATGAGTTTTGAGTTCGTGTAAACCCGCAACCGAAGTCCAGAAATTATTTGTATGAAATTCTTATCTTCAGTTGAATTCGATTCTGAAGTTATATAAGTATGTAATTATTATATTTATAAGAACTGTATTGCCTCTGCTCCTTATTGTAAGTAGACATTAAACTTCGATCATACAAGTGCTATTTGAGTAAGAGTTGAGTGAATTAGAGTTGGTGTTGACTAAAATACACACGTTTGTCAAAAATAATTTTTGTTTCGTTTCGCTCTTTATCATTCTTTGAAGTTTGAATTGATTCTCCCTGTTGGAAAATACAAGTAGAACTTTAGTTTATATTTTTTCATTGTAAGGAATGGGCAGGGTGGGGTGGGCGACCATGCATTTGAAGTAGTGATAAATTGTCAGTAAATATTTTGTGGTTTTATACTGTAGTATGGTTCCCGGCGCCTTTTTGGTGGTTTGTTTGTTAACAACTGTACTAGGATTTGTTGTAGAAGTTGTCATGATTGGAAATAATGATATCTGACCAACAAAATTAGGTTTGGTAGTTAGGTAATCACCAGGGGAAGTTACGTTTGCAATGGAAAGATTTACTGGGTATAATTATTGTAGTTATGGTAAATACCAGATGATTATTTCAATTCATATTAATTTATTATGACATAATTTTTTTGTTTTTTTAAATCAGGCTGAGGACAACTATGGTTCACATTCACACACACACTCCCTGGTTCTCTTTTACTTACACAAAATATTTCTTAAAGTAATAGTATCATTAGTATGTTGTTACACGACTAGATTGTGCATCTTAATTTTAATGTCTGTTTTTTTTCGCTGATTTATATACACAAGTTTCTTAACAAACTGTTTGATATGTATGCATTGATTATATGTATAGAATGTATGAATTTTACGTGTAGTATTGATGTTGTTGAGGAAGTGAGCATGAAAAAGTTATTGTTTACAGATTTTCTACACTTTATTATTATTATTATTATTATAATTATTATTAATTATGGTTAAGGGTATTTTAAGAAAAAGTAAGGCTGTAAAAGCGATAATATTGTATAAAAAGAATGTATATACACTTTACGTGGAAGTAACTGTTAACATTTTTCTAGCGTACATGTACTATGTCACTATGTAAGTACTAACAAAAAGTTGTAGCGGGAAAAAGTAAAAATAGCACTGGATCATATGTTCGTGATCTCTCCAGGATTTAAACGCGTCTTCGTACGACTTATAGGAAATGGATGATAAAATATATTAGTGAATGATATATTAATAATTGTTGATATATTACAAAATCAAGTAAATATTTGATGAAATATTATTGAAGGCGACCTGTACATAATGTCAGGACTGTGAGGAGCTGGACAAGTTGCACTTTTGATATCAGAGTATAAGTTTTGAATTTTTATTTAGTTATTAATGAATATACAATATATATTTACATGTGTAAGTGGGAAGAAAAATACGATTGTTTCGTAATTATGGTATGAGTAATCTAATTTTAAAAAACTAGGAATCGTGAATGTAAATATTTGACATATACTTATTTCTTTTGCGTTGACATTGTTGTGTACTGAATACGAGTACTGTGACGTTGATTAGTGTTATGTACGTGTAATTATGTTACGTAGGATTAGAATAATTGAGTACTCAGTCCTGAAAACGTATAAAATCTTATATGAATTTATTGTAATAAAAAATATATTATGTATCTCTGTGGGCATTACTTGTGCCCATAATATGTAAGTTTTAAAAGTAGTACATTTTAATGAATTCTAGGTACGAATATCATTGTATATAATGTGTGTACATTAAGTAATGAAATTAAAAGTGTAGAACATTGAGTATTTATTAGGTCAGCTAAAAACAAATAATATAATGAAAATAATCATTTATTAAAAGTTTATTATTACACCCGTACTGGATATACCTTACAGGTTAAAGTGTCAACCAGAAAGTAAATATTGTTCTTGGCGAAAAAGCCTTGTTCATTTCAGAAACAAAACAAATAGTTTTCTTGTTTTAAAGTATCCGTTGAAGAAAATGTAAGTCGTAAGTCGAGAATTGAACATATTAAATCTAAATATAGTGGTCACGTTTTTCGAAGGCTTAGAAATCAGTAATATAGTTATACATATTAATATACATACGTCGACGTCTGATGCGATTATTTCCACTGTATGGCGGGTTTATCAAGTTATATGCGTGGAAAAAAAATCTGTGCATCTTTGCTATTTAATTACTTATTCTTTAATAAAAATAAAATATATATGACATTTATATAGAATATTTATAACGTCAATTGAACATAGTTTACGCTAGGTGAGGCAAGTTATACAATTATAGATATAGTGTTGGGCTATAAACAATAAATGAGAGACGATGCGAACCACATGTACTACTATGTCTGCATTTTTAGAGCGCTACATTATTAATTATTATTATTACTATTATGGTTACTATATGAGTCTATCGCTATAAACTTACGTACTAATTTTAGGAGAAGTGAGTTTGCATTATTATTGTAATATTGAATAAAATAAATAGAAAATAACTATATACCACAATACCAATACTTACTGTATACATTTGCTATGTAATTGCGTACACATTCATATTTAATGGGGACAATGTATCCGCGGATCATATACATGCATTAAATCTCTGTAAGCTCTAAAAGTAAATGATACTGTACATAAAAATATAAAATTGTATGGGATATCCAGATTTTACTATTTACGTGGATGGGTTTCCATTGTTGCATCATGCATACCCTTAAAAATGAGAATATTGAGAAAAATAAATTAATATTACGTGCAAAATCACTATATACGTACATCTCTAAATAATTACACGTCGGGCAATCATGCAAAATTCCAGGCTCGTGCAAATGTACATTGTAAAAACAAAAGTAAATTCGAGCTTCAAGACAATGACGGTTTAGTAGCAATACTTAATTTGGTTTTTATAGCTTCTGGAAACATGTTATTTGCTGATATTTCAATTCAATTCTGGACGTATGAACTGCCTCTCCCGGGTTTATCCTGGGAGGCTTCAGATTTTCTGGGCATAATGTTGTTTTCTCATAAAAATGTTTGGACATAAATTCATCTATAATTTCAAACACTAGGCCATTTTAGTTCCAGAAATGATTTTGTGCCATCATCCTCACGGTAACACCTGGAATTATGAATTTACATCTACAAATATTTTTCAAAACTAAAAATGAGTGCTTGCATTCAAACATTGCTAGGTCATGACCAAACTAGTGTGAGCGGTAACAATTATTACTGTGGCTAGCTAACTGAAAATCAATCGTATAACGATTTCAGCAGACTGTAACGGTCGCTTGTAGTATTGTTACATGCTTGTTAAAAACCTCCCAGTATCTGTATCCTAAAATCCCCCTATCGCTAAATCTTTATCTCAGAAGGTACCCGCTATTCCTAAGCTAAATAACTTCCTCTACAATACATAAACCAATAACTTACCCCTAAGCACAACCTAAGAATATGTCCGTATACACAGCCTAAAACACCGCTCCTATCCAGAACCTTAAAAACTGCTCCTATCTACCCGTGACCTAAAATCTTACCCGTAACCTAAAATCTTGCCCGGATGGAACAAGGTGTGGAACAAAGTATGATGGACGCATTTTATAATATTAAGAGGTTATATCAGTTCCTCGAATGGGCCTTGTGCTTTGAAATAATTAATTACAGAGTACAAATTACTGCCATTATTGAAAGTCAGTTATTGGAAGTCAGTAACTCATATAAAATATAGTTGGAATTTTTTTAACAATATTGAATAACAAAATAAAATCCTTCGACGCTTGTTTGTAGGGAATTATATGCGTATGTCAGAGAGCTCTCTGGTATGTCCCTATAGGCTGAGAATCGTGAGTATGAGCTTTAAAAGTATTGGAGCAAGCTTTGGAGATGTCTCAGGAGCGAAATTCTTTCTGTTCTTGCAATATTAGCGTTTATCAGGGCAGTTCTGTCCATTGAAAATATTTCAAAACATTGAGCCTGTAGCAAATGTAGTGAGTATTCTAGTATTCACTCCAATCTAGCATCATCTACCCAAAGCAAAAATTGTGGCCGCAGGAATCATTAATGACTTCAAAGGGAACACTTTGATGAATGAACTTTTGATCTATAGTGTAGAGATTATTTTTGTTTACTAACCGTGTTTCATGCAAAAATGTATATTAAAGAGATTAGAAAAACTTGTCTTCAAAGTAAATGCAGCGCTTTGCTAACATAGCTTATTTTATATTATTCTTGGAACATCAGTCTTTCTTCCTATGGGATATATGATTAAATTAATACATTGTTCGGTGGCCTCTATAATAACATCCTCACCGGCTGAAGTACGTAATATCCAGATTGAAATCACTTGTTACGTTGAAATAGTTACACGAGCTGACACGTGAAGCACGCAAAGTTGTGCAGAATTTCGACAGATCAGAATTAATGTTATTTTGACGTTGTAATGGGACCGGGAAGATGAGATTGAGAACTTCTTCGCACTTACTATTATCCTTATAATTAGGAAAGTCGAGGCAGATGGAAAGGTTTTTTGAACATGCAAAACTTGCTCTAAAATCTCGGTTCATGGAAATTATTACCTCTACAGTAGTCATTATTGTCCATAGTAATTATTCAGAAGTAACTGGAACAAACAAAAAATAGTACAAAATGGTAGGATGACAAAATTTCTAACAATTATAAACACACTAGCACGCAAGCCATCCACCAAGGTGCTTGGGAAATCTGGGGTTGCAATGATTTGTAAATCATGAAAACATCAGAAAGTGTACCATCATGAAACTTATCAATATCTTATTTGGGGCGTTGTTACATATAAGGCTGTTCGATGTTATAAATTTTAAGGCTACTTTAAACCTCTAATCTGTTCCGCTTGGTATCACATCAGAAACCAACTTCGTCGTTTCCATTTAAAGAAGCTTAATAAATAATTTCCTGCCTGTATTATACTTAGGTATGAATTTGCTAGGTGGCGAACCTAGCAAAGGTGGTCTTTTTTGAGGCTTATGGTCAGGGTAAAAATTATTCTAATAATCCACCCCAGATTATTAACATAACTAATTCTATAGTTGAATTTTTGATCGATTTATATGCAAATACCACAAAATTGTATTTTTTGCAGTAATTAGAGGAAGAATTTTTCCATCAAATACCAAAACAGCTAAATAATCTTAAAGGGGTTACTTTTACTGTACTACATTGTGTGTATAAGCTTCTGAAATAACTTCATTGATGTAGTGGCTTTATCTGTAGTCACGTTAAACAAAAATTGTAGGGGAACTGACATCGTAGCTGGTCGTAAATCCTACGATTAACAAAAATAAACTCACGTTAGTACCATTAGCACAAAATTTAGTCAAAATCGGATCTTTCCTTTTACGTCCTTAAGTTAGTTGGCAAAGAATAAAATTCAAAATTGTTTCATAATTAATATTTTGTCGCAGGGAGTAACTGTTTTTGAAAAATATTTACATGATGTTGGGGTAAATAGGTGTTACTACATTATACAGGGTAAGTATAAAATGGTAATTAAATTATTTACGCTGAACGAAAGTTTGCCAGCTGACCTTTGCTTTGAAGTTGTCCTTGTTTTTATTCCTTTTGCTGGTCAATTTCTTCAAATTATTAGAATTGATCACAGAATATTTGCTATGAAAAGACGCATTTCAATATTACGTCCCTCACATTTGTTTTGCCACGAAAGACTATTCCAGTGTAATTCTTTTCCAGTCTTCCAGTGTAATTTCAATATTTTCATGACATCTACGCAGTTTCGCTAAATCCAAGCAGTAATGAGATTCTTTTTTTACAATAGAGTAAACTTTGTATTTTTATTAATATAGTTAAAGGAGGATTAATTATATGAGCTACCCTGTACGATTTAAATTCATAAACGTACATAAGTGAAGGCTACTTTTCGGCGATTGTGTTCACGTGGAAGTGAAACTTGTAAACCTGACTACTGTAACACAAATTGTATTTTTCGTAAAGTAATTTAAAAATAAGTACATAATTATAATCTCATTCATTTATTTGAGCACGCAAGGGTCAAACCATTCGAACCATCCTACTATACATATCATCACCACCTTTCATCAAGACAATCACTTTCAAATTAATATATAAGATAGAAGGTTAGGCTGAAAAATAAAGTTCAAAAACTGGATATGAGATTCAATGTCTATGATTTTATGATCCATAAATGTTAAAAGAATATTTTTCGGATTTCAATCCATTTTGTTTTTACATATCCGGCTATATATTGCCAATTTATTTTTAAAATCGCATTTTCTCGGAAGAATATAATCCACAACTTTGACAGTTAATTGTTTTTACTTAATTAATACTTGATCAAGTTTCAGGTTAAGGACTCCGTGAATATAGAACGCCTAATAATTTTCTTTTCCTTCTCTCTTTTACCCATCAGTTCCCCATCCATAGGAATGAAGTGACGTTTTAGTGATAAGAAATAATCGGAGTTTTTCATTCAAGGGAAAATACGACTCGGGTTTTCAAAAATCGATTTACTCGTCCCAAGGATGAGCTGGAAGGTTGGTAAACTTTCAGTATTCTTCCTAGAGGTTTCGCCTGAGAGACTGACATATTGCGAAGAGTCTGAGTACATTCACCCACTCACCATATAAATTTATATTCTGTACTAGATGCGTACTGCAACTATGTACATACTTAAATTAAATTGTACATCTGCGTAATTCATGCCTACAAGCGGAACTATTTTTTTCATGACATGTGTTCACGCCTATAATACATACATATAAGCATATGTATATATAAATATAGGTATAGGTACATAGTCCCGCAGATAGTCCCACTTTGAAACCCAACTGTCAATGACGATTGTAGAAGGCAGTTGTAGTAATTAAACCTCAAATATTTACTAGCTTCAAATCTGCAAAGAGTGAAAACACAAGCATCAAAAGTGAAATTTGAAGTCGTATGCTCAAAAGTAATAATACATACAGAGCTCTTTTTTCAGGCAGGAAATCAATCCCTGAGGCATTTCCCCAACTGTCAGGTCAAATTTTGAAGAGAAATGACAAGCTGTAATCATCGGAGACATAAATGACATATCAGTCGAACTTTTGCTTTCAATACATTGTTATTTTAAGATTCATTTCATGCATTTGTACAGCAATCGATCAGGGCTAAGTACCCATACATATGTATACGCATGTCATATCATGCATGCGTATCTATGCAGAGAGATGCATGTACAAAAGCAGTTTTGACGGGCATTTTTGTGTGAAGATGTATTTGATTATACTATAATACACTGTGTACATACATATAATTACATTTGAATTTGAATTTGATAGGGATGTACAGCGCAGAGTGGATAAATCTGACCTCCCTTTCCTATCACCGGAAATATATGTAATTATACGGGATGTAGTAGACACACATATGTACATGCATGGTCATTTATGGCTGGGAATTTCCACAGGAAGCTCACAATTTCGGTTAAACAATTCCTGTTACAGAGGAAGTCTGTCGGGTTTCAGCGAATCAAGAGCTGACTCTCCCTTGGAATATTTCAGTTTTTTATTTTTAAGTTTCTCAGGATTGTTTCCACTCTCCATCCATACCAGGAATAATTCCCCAATGCCAAATTGGATACTGCTTGTTAGACACATAAATATTCTATGAATCCTGTGTGGGAGAATGTAACGGGGGTATGATTGATGTGGACAAAAGGGATAGGAAGTTCCTGTTATTAATTTCGGGGGAAGACTTGGAGGTGAATACTTGGCAGACCCCGGACTCCTCAAAAACATATTGACTTCCTATACGGGAGCCTTAAACTCCCAGTCCGAAACTGATAAATGGACTCTATCTCTCCAGACAGGAACATGTCAAAGATGGTAAATATCGATGGCGCCGGAGGATTTACCCGATAGCATCAGTTTGGTGTACGGAAGCTTAAATTGTCTAAATGCTCGGACTGTACTCAACGGTAACAAAAAAAAATTGGGGTTTAAACGTAATTACTTAAATGCTTATTAAATAGGTTTCGAAAAAAGTGACAAAATCTGCACAATGTCTCACCCTCATCCAGAAGTTTCACATGAATATTTTACATTATTTGTTACCTCAGTGTGTAAGTGTAGGTTGAGTAGCTCCATAAGAAATAATTCCGGGGCATTAAATACAATTATCGCATCCGTTCATTGGATCTATGGTTACACCAATTTTCAAATTAAGGATAATTGGAACTGCTATATTTTATTTGGTCTCCGTGCTGGTTACATTGTCATTTATTTACTCGTCATTAGAACAGCTTTCAAATTGCTCTCTTGTCCCTATAGATTTAGAAAAAGTGGGTCTGTCAACTGGAAATGTCATTAAATAAAATTGATTTCAATAAGTAATTCCGCCTCCTACGAAAACTGAAAAACTAACAAAAAAAGTACACTTTTGAAGGTCCGGCGCATGTCTTATTTATGTACATCGCAATTCGTACACATTGTAGTTTCCCCAATTCCCTCAAAGTACTCTCCTGAAATTCAACTCCTTACCCCCATTTCGTATGCATGTCAATAATTGCATGCTTGTACAAATAGATTAAGCCTTGTGAAGGTTAGGATTTCAAAACAATTACTTCGTGTACGATGTAACGATCCAATAAATATATGTATGTCTTGAGGAGTCTAATAACGTATTCACATATTCAGGGGCCATGGAAGGGTGGGAAGGTGGGGCCATCTAGAAATCCTTCAATTTTCCATCAAAATACATAGATTTATGGATCAACAAATTTTTATAATTATTATTATCTCCTTTGCTTTAAATGGACGACTAATATGGAAAAAAATATTTATTTAGCAATGCCTGAATCACATTTATTCCATTATATTGTTTCCTTTGGCTCCGTAAATAATAATCAAAATGTCCTAAATGAAATGTTTGTGGAGGCATCGGGTAATTGAGTTGATAATGATGATACCCTTGTATGGCAATTAGTGCAGTGAAATATTATCCTTTGTGTGTACAGCATGAATAAATTATTGCTATTTCTCCTCTTGTGTAATATTTCAACGATTAAACAAGTCACCTTGGAAAAATTTGTGAGCTTTGCATAGTAAAGCCCTAATTATATTTAAGTATCATGTTTCAAATGAACGGCTTTCATAATAACGATAAATTCCAAGATTGTATCAAGCCATTATTTTCAAAATTAAAATTATCTGTCCATTTATCCATTTTGAAATCATTTAGATGCTTTGTTCAAACAAGCCGGTTAAAAATTCATTGGTGTTTAAACCCTAACACTAATTTCAATGGTACGGTTCCATCATTTATCATTTTTGTTATAAATATGGTAGATTTTTATGAGTAATGTAAATACGAACCCGGATTAAGATTGACTGAGTATATTTTCCACAGACATACATAGGTGGCGACACCTTTGACTGGGCCGTCCATTCCCCAAGGTCCATTTTCTATCATACTGATGTCATGATTGAGTACGTGTGTTTTTAAAAGCTGTGTTCTCGTATTAAAATAGTTGTATAAGTTCCACTATGGGGTAAGCGATTGTGCAACGGAAATTACGATGCATTTATTTTGTTTTTCAAACAGAATATGTATCATTTTTAGTGACAACATGAAATTACATGCAGAGTCTTGACTGCCCCAGTGATAAAGAACTGGTCAACCCTCATTATTATTTCCTTGTTCTTGTTTACTTTGCCTTGGGGCTGGTAAATGCAGTTCATTCCTGTGCACACAAGTCCATGTAGTTAATTATATTCAAGGTTTATCTGAAGTCACAATATTGTCAATGATTTAGAAATGCTTGCGTAATCCAGCAATACATGATGTTTTTTTACTTGGGAAGGAGGCAACAATATCAGCATTTATTTACTGAAGATGCAGAACAGCATGGGCTTGGCTTCTGTGTACACACATAATTGAATAATAGTATAAATAGAAGCTTATTTCTAGAATATACAGGTGACAGCAGCTTCAAAATAATTTTATTTTTGTGTAAACATGTAACTACGTCGTCACTCAATTCTATACTGTAATGTTGTGATTGGAATGAAGTCCATTGAAGAGATTCTGACTGATTGAAATAAAAATCTTTTGTTTTTGTATGGAAACAAAAGTATACTCTAATAAATTTCGAATCATTCAAATAATGGAGTATTATTTATATCTTTTCGTTTTTTTGAAAATATTATTAACGGCTAAATCTCGTGGATACTCCAATTTGGAACAAGATTGTTCTGTGACAATCGAATCAGTTCAAAATCTGAGGCGTTGATTTAGGTATAATTAATTACTTATCTCATATCTGGAGCATTTTTATATAGATCTTATTTTAATTTTGAACTCGTAATTTTTGGGAAAGTTCGTGAGGTGATAAAATCACTATTTTAGCATTAATATTCACGTCAAAGTAGAGATTTAAGGATAACTTGAGAACCACTGCATCGATTCAGGTCATCAAAACTTGAAATCGATTTTCGAGACCAAGCTCCGTTAACTTGAACTTTGTCAGCCCATTCACTTACAAATGTTGGCCATCTCTTCAACTGTTTCACGCTCTCAATAAACCTTAAATATAGCTACAACTTATATTACATTAGAGGAAATTTCATTGGTGAAGACGAAACATGCATCCAGATGTCTTTTCTATCCGATTCAAAATTATCTGCATACTCTACATTTGTTTAGCAGGATTTTAGTGAAACTTGATTTTGAATTTGATTGGAATGCATCTGGATTATTTTAACTCTTCACGGGTGAATGCTAGAATGGATGATTTTTTGGCTGTAAACTATTAATTGGTGAAAACGTTTTCAAAACAAAAATGAAGATGATTTTAAAAAATGGCAGAGGTCGAGAAAGTTCCCCGGGAATTTAAAACCATGTTCTGCCACCGAAAATTTAATACAACAATGAATTCAGATCTGTAGAAGATTGTCCTCCTCCTGGCAGATAGAAATGCTTGACTGATAGTAGAATCAAGTATTCCTAAGATTCTTCTCTGCCGGAATCAATGTGCCCATGAAATGCTGAGGTGAACGAGAAATTCTTGATTGGTTTTAATAAATGAGGAGAGGAATGGAATTAGACCCTACATTTGCGTATTCTTCAAGAACATCTGACCGTCAGTTAACATAATAAATTCCGTAATTTAATAAATATCTGTATAACTAATAACTACTTATGCCCGGACAGCGCAATGTGATCTTGAATTCCCATTTAATTTTCTTACCATTACAATCAAGGAAATATAAGCTGGGAATCATCTACATAGTTTTGTATTATCTCAGTGCACTTTGTAAAGTCATCTTCATTTTGTTTTAAAAACTTTATTTTTATATAGATTTATTAGTTCCAGCATACATAGATACAGAAACAGGCAATGTCCTACTGCTATTAACCTTAAGTCGACTTTTACATCATGCTGTTTTCAAACTCGCAAGTAGGTCTATTTTTTGTTGGTTTTTTATTTTTATTGACTCTTCTTTTTTTCGTAACGCAGAACCCATCATCAATTAATAAACTAAACAAGTCCAGAGTTACACCAGGATTTTATGACTCATTAGACAAAACAGTAAACATGTAACATTAAACATATTATATTTTCTCCTACCTATCTTATTTGTCCTGATTAGTTTAATATAATAACCAATTATGGTAGAAGGAAAATACTAATTGTTATCATTTATCAAAGTTCCAAAGTACAAAAAGAGAAAAATATATCGGATGACTGCCTTTCTGTGTGTAATGATAATAATGCTGTTATTATTATTATTATTATTATTATTATCTGAATTCATAAAATTTCGCCGCGCCAGGCTCTGTAATATCCTCTCCACCTTATCAAATGCATGTAAGATTTAGAAAACCCAGCAGATTAAAAAAGTCTTTTTTTTTCAAACTTCAAACATCGAACCCTACAGAAAAATCCAGACTCAAATACCTTGAAAGGTACTTGATAGTAAATGCAGAAAAAATTAAACGTAGAATGCAATGGTAATGAGAATTTATAAATAAATCTCTTCAAAACAAATCCACCTGCGAGCAAGCGCTTGCCTGGCCAGTGATCTAAAAGAATAATCGAAAAGTCTTTATAATTCTGCACTGTTAATATTTTTCCAATCAACGAAACCGGTCACAGTACAAAAATTAGCCGTAGCTTGTAATTTGAGATATCATTTTGAAACCTGTTCACCTTGGAGCTTCATTCCTCCTTACTTAGTCTATTGGGATTTAAAAATATAATTTTTTTCCGAATATATATGCTCCTACGGTAGAAAGAAACATTTGATGGCAGAGTCAACTTAAGATTTTAAAAATTGGTAAACGACCATATTTTGAAACCAGTTCCAGATCAAAGGTCAGAGAGTGGTACCTATTGAAATTCTAGTTTCTGTAGTTGTAAAAATACTCCTTATTCTTTCAATTCAGAACATTTTAATTAGACTAAACCTGTTTCTACATAGAATAATTTATAATTTTTTAAATTGCTATTTCTTGTATGATGACATTATTGCAATCAATCACGCATACATAGACAGCATCCAGACCCAGACCCCGTTCAAACAACGAGACCAGACAATAACTAGAAATGTAACAAGAAATAAAGTATATTAATATATCGTGCGTTTCCCAATATATCCATTCAAACCCAAACGTGCATGTTTTCAAAACGCCAAGTATTGAGTACGACGGGTTCCATCAATAAATTAAGTGTAACAGCCCAGTACCTAAACTTGATGGTAATATCAATAGTTTATCGAAACCAAAAAATACTCAAATAAAGGCTGGCGGATAAAGTACACATTCGCATGCACTATCGCTCAGACCCTAATGCTTGGAAATGTTTTGATAAACTTCCATGTACATAATTATTTAAAGAAACATAATTATATCTCAAAAAGACCGATACTGCTTCTGTTTACAGTACATACACAAATGGGGTCAGTAAAGAAAGAAAATTGAGGGATTTAGCTCGTAAAGCTCGTATCAAATCCTACTCCTATTTTTCTATCGGAATCATCACATGGAATAATGCCAAAAACGTGCGTAATAATCGCTGGCTAAATGGTAAAAGGTATTATTTTCATTTCGTAACCCTTGCTTTTTAAATGGGATCGCCATTGAAAATGGTACTTTTTAGAATTTAGCCAACGATATGTGTGTTTATATTTTTGTAAGCTATTAAATATATGTACATTCGCGTACATTTTCAGTGGTAGGGGAAAATCTACCCAGTAAACAGAACCCAGTCTGATTTTTCTCAAATGTTTTTGCTGCTGTTGTCTCTTTTTTGAGGATGTGGCTTTAAACGTTAAATAGAACCCACAGGTTTTTGATTTTGCTTCGCCTCATTGTCAGTTACCACAAAATGGTAACAGAGTAGTTGAAGTTTCAAACCATTGAGGGTTTTCCTATTCATTCTAGAAATTATAATTTGTAGTGGTCTATGTACCCAAATGTGCACATTTCTATGATTTTTGTTTTTTGAAAATTGCATCATTTTGCTACTCAAAAAATATACCGTACCAAATGTAAGAATTTACAAGAAGCTGACGCAATATGTATCTGTGACGGCTAAATTACGCGACCCAGCAAAAAGTTAGAACTGCAAATATTAAAAAAATAATTGAGTTATATGTCGTAATAATTCTGTTTTGCATGGGTAATAATTAGAATAATTACAACTCGTCGAGTCTCGCTCAGGTTAAACTTTTGATGTCAGCAGACTCAAATTGTCTAATACTAAAAGATTCGTTACAGTATCCTTTTACTCAAGAAAATAAGCTTCAAGGAATTCGCACCAATGACATGCAAGTGTCAACTTTTTCCATTGAGTGGGGTCAATTTCACCTCACAAATCTTTTATATTTGTGCTGTATGATATGAGATTAGCTCATTGAATAGAGCTATATGCTGCCTATCCGTTACGGTGGCCCTAGTCTCGCAATTTTGCATTTATTGCCACGTCAGCCGTTTACTAGCCGAAGCATCCACCGAGCCAAGCACCAAACATTGAGATATGAATGAAAATAAAGGACGTAGGAGATAAGGAAATGAGTACTGATAAGGGTTCACTCAAACTACCTCGGTAATACATAAACACACGAAGCTTGTGTTCTTCTGTAACAGAATAGCGCCATCTAATAATTCTGTTTGGCATCAGAGATGCAGTTTTTAGTAGAGTGTATCTCAGCGGTCTATACCGTTTACCCCTGGGGTACTCTCCCTGATCCGGGGTTAACACTCTCCTGAGGGCAGGCCAAATAGGGACAGTGAGTAGATCCGGCAAGTTAAGGTCATCGGACAGGGCATGGCACATGCACAGGAGATAGGTGTAGTGTCTGACAACTGGGTTCTGGCAGAACATACAAATACATCTGCTCTCCGCACCTGCCACTGCAAGGAATAAAATTTTGAGCTAAAACTGGTTATTGAGTCTAAAAATTGTTCCAACAAAATTTTTAAATTGTGTATCATTAAAACTTGTTTATTCACTTAGCATGTCCATTTGTAGAATTCTCAACTACAGGATTATTTATACCTCACACAAGAAGTATCGAACTATTTATCAGCCTATGCTAACATGAAGCTACATAGGTGTCTCTGACATTAGATTGTAAACATGATTGTCATGACTTTAAGCAGGTTTCTAGTATGTATCTTTGTTTCTAGCACGTTTCTATCTCCGGGTCTCACCATACCTTATAATTAAGCGAGTACTGAATCAGTAAACTTTCATCAAGGCCATCAAATAATGCACAGAAAATTGTTGCAGTTCCAGGCCCAGGTATCCATTTATGTACATCCTTCTATAAATATTTTAAAGTTGTATTAAAAAATTTGTTAGGCTAAGTCAAAATTGATGATGAATTAAACAGGCAGTTGTACCAGTGCTAGAGCACCTGAGGGGGGGGCACGTTGTGAGGGAGACATCTCTAGCCAGGTCAAGTGACCGTAAAACAAACAATTTACCTCCAGATTATTTTTATCTATAAGTACATTGTTTTCTATTTATTTTAAGCATCCCTATCAATTAGGAAAATGTTTAAGTAGCCCTACATCCAGGATTAAAACTACTATAGACGTGGAGCTAATCAGTAGATAACACACGTAAATGTTTTCCCCATTCCCAGTGTTTGCTCTTACCCCGGGAAAAGGGTCATTTCAAATTACTCTGCACAAATTTATTTTTGCGGTTTTATGTATCAGTCAGTATCTGGATTTTTACCCATTTCCCCAGCACAAACCTGTACGATTCCCGGGAAATGCATACATATGTTCAAGGAACCTGGCACAGGAATATATCAAGGTTGTCGTCGCTCATAGCCCTTGCATTTTGCTCCTAGCAAAATTCCTAGCAGATTCCTGGTTTAGCTCAAGAATCAATACTGGGAGTTACAGTAGTAAATATTCTAAGATGTTGAATAAAACATTGGAAATTAAATTGTTGGATTATTGGCGTCAGGACGGTTATTTAATTGTTGTTGAGAGTCAACTTTAAAATACAAAAGCCCAGGGCTGATTATGTTGATGGCACCCAATTAAAATTGATAACAGTGCATAGCATATGTTCATACTCTGAAACGAGAGCACAATACAAAAAGATACCGAGCTAAATAACACAAATTGGTGCGCATTTTGTCAGAAATTCCATTATGTTTTGATAACAAGTCATTTCACAATTCAGCAATTATCTATAAACAGACTCTTTCTTATTATTTATTTACCCTGTGTTAGTACGAAGGGACGTACACAAAGACTGAAACTCAACTCGGTCCCGAGGTCCCGACTACATTAAAATTGCCATTGGTGTAGCCCGCGTCTTTTTGATTCATTATTTTGGGAAAATCTGACAACACTGAAACAGTGCCAGGTTTCATTAGAAAATGCGCTATAGGAATTTGTGGAGTCAAACGTAATATCTTTCGGACCAACTGGTTCATGAGACGTAGTTTCGTAGAGCGTGTTCATAATAACATTGAGACAGATTGTCCCTTGTACCAGACCAGGGTTGGTTTACAAATAACATATGGCTCAATGTCAGATCCATTTATGTACCAATGGCTCTGGGACCTATATACATAAGTGATAAAAAGAATCTATATGTATCTATATAAGTATTGTATGAGAAGTCCTCCAAGGTTTTTCTCAACAAGTACTTTTCTTTAACACTTTTAAATGAACTATGTATGTATGCAACAAATTGTTACAAAATTTTGCATATCCTGCAACGAAGATTATTGGTCCGTTGCGACAACAGACGTTACAATATTTCAAATGCAACGATTTCCCAACCAAAACCAGTTTTTTGAAGGGAAACTAATGTAACATTTTGAGTAACTCTAGAGCATTATCAAAGGTTGCAATTTTCCCCCTTTATCCAAAGGAGGAGTTACGCTCTGAACCCATTCTCAAGTCCATGCTCATTAGGAGCCACGTAATGTTAATTTCCAGTGCGTTAATTCCTTGAAAATAAAGCTAATTAAAAACCTCAGTAGACATATCACTGCAGCGGAGCTATAATGTACCTCCATATCTTATAATATTTTCCTACACTCTGAGCACGTACAGTGAGCACAGTATATTTTTCCTCCCCTAGTATGCACTATTTTCAACAGCGAGGCAATTCTTGCCCCTCTGCCAGGGCACATCCGCAAATGTCCTCAATTCTGAGTAATAGTATTACGAATTTATTTCTGTGCCATAATTGATGATAATATTTAAACTATATATAAATAAAATAAATTAATTTAATTTAAACCCCCAAAGTGGCGCACCATATTAATATGACGTAAAAAAGTTTATCCTCCCTTAATGTGGTCCCCAAGGGGTCATCACATTAATTACTAGCAACTTTTTAAGGCAAAACGTATGAATAGGTTTAGCTACTGGCAAGTATTTGGCTTACAGAAGATATAAAAATAAAAACAAAAATTATTAGCAAAAATTTTTAAATTTTACTGTCAACCAGGCCCCAAGAAACGTTTAAATACGGTATTTTTCGGAAATAATTACACTTATTATTTTTAAATTTTCCCTTTTGGGCATCCCAATATAAAACCATCTTTAAAAAAACCTGGTTTTGGATAGTTAACGTAAAATCGGTCGAAATTTTTTTTATAGCAAAACTTATCTTTATTAGGTGACAGAACACAACCCTAGTGTATCAGCATTGGAGGGTAATCCCACCGGCCCCAGCCTGATTAACTCCGCCAACTCCCATACCTCCTAATGGGATCAAAAGGTAGAAATAATTGCAAATTATTTTAAGGAAAATTAGCGGAATTACTTTGATAATAAGGGTATAAATTCTGCTGGTCCAAAGAAAAACATCCGTTTGCTTGAACAAAAAGATTGGGATTGACTAGGTCACATGTCATCCCAGATGAGTCATAAACAATTGCATAAGAATAATGTAACAAGATGATAATTGAGCGTAAAAATATCAAGAATTGCTTTCCTATGTATATAAACATATGGGGGCAATATTAGCATCAATTACTGCACAGGAATAAATCGGTAACAGTATTCAGGACATTTATGCGGATGTTCCCTGGCACAGGGGCAAGACGTTCCTCACTGTTGAAAATAGAGCGTGCTATAGGGGAGGCTAAATATACTATGCTGACTGTACGTGCCAGTCCCATGCCACATCCCTGCCTGCTACATTCGGTTATAAAATTACACGGTAGCCCGGATGGGCGAGTCGAAATGGTCGCGCCTGTCAAAACCTGGTTATTGAAGTGAAGCAAGTATCATAGACTCCATAGGAGTCATAATAGTGGACGGATTTTCTTAAAAATCGATCGTGAGTCAAAAGAAGCCTGCCCGAATGAGTGCGTAAACTTCCAAATTCTCATTTTAAGGCTCGATCCCGACTTGGTCCATGAAGGCTTGGTGTTGCACATGTTTATAGAGAGCGTGGACTGGATGTACATACATAGTTTAACAATTATAATGTTAATTATCAGCTCTCATATACCACGCATCCCAAATCCTCCAAGCAAATTCTTCCCATTTATTCCCAAAAGTTTGGAGTCAAGGATATTATTACAACTCCTGCAATAACAAGCATAGTCCCACTAAATCCCTGATGCAATCATTCCTGTCGATTCGCCCAATGTTCATAATTGCATATGTGGGTTGCGCCAACACCTTTAGGTTTGATGACATTTAGCTCGAGGCAGGAAAGATTTTGAAAGGAGATAAGTATGCAGGTAGAGTCTAGCTCAAATCCCTACTACACTGCATTATACCTACAGATATAGCATATGTGAGGAAAGAGAGGACAGAGGCTGACATGGCCAAGCACTCCCTCATTTATATAGGATCTGTAATATTCCTCATGTATGGAAACGCATTTAATGACATACAGAGAAACCCTTCGGGTACCATAAGAGATAAAGGCCTATGATTGGATGGGGAATGGGAAAAAAAATTGACGCATTTACGATTTACCATCCAGGTTCAATTTATGGTCATGGGATTTTTCCTATATAGACATGTCTTGGATGACATTGTAGTTGCATATTTTCTAAATGGGATTCCCAAGGATACGCTCCTGCACATACAGGAAGATATATATGCATCTGAGGCTTTTGAACACGCAATCATGCAGCTGAAGTGAGCAAAGTCTCCGGCTGAAATCATCCTACCCTCGAGGAAATTCACAGGGGGAAGGGAAAGTGAAAAGAAAATTAACTTTATCAAGTAGAAGTTGAGCCAAGGCTAGGGATTTTCCCCCTGCGATCTCCGGCATCTTTTTTC
This sequence comes from Allacma fusca, assembly GCA_947179485.1. Classification (NCBI taxonomy): domain Eukaryota; kingdom Metazoa; phylum Arthropoda; class Collembola; order Symphypleona; family Sminthuridae; genus Allacma; species Allacma fusca. The sequence continues at coordinate 10,119,873 of OX359250.1, forward strand.
TGCCCACATCGTTCAATGAGATGCTTTAAAAATTGGGAAACTGCTTCAAAGGCTCCTCTATAACCCTAACCTGAAAAATAGCACACAAAAAAACATGCGTCTAGGACTTTAACAACTAACTGCATAGTCGACTGTAGGATGAAATCCCATAAATCCTATTAGGTTTCCCATGTGTGACTCTATATCCCCCCCTACCATACGTATAAGAAGCCTATAGCTCTCTCCCTATACTCTCACAGCCCTCATATATATATATGCAGGACCCTCGCCCATATCAAACTCACTCTATGGAGCTCTAGCACTCCCTCCTACATTCACAGCCAAAACTCACTCCTACATACCAATCTTGCCAGTTGTGCAGAGAGCTTCCACCCTTAAGCATGGTAATACCCCGTTGGGCTCCAAACACACACACACACATACACATACACACACACACACACACACACACACACATACACCTATATATATACTCTCATGCATGCTCACCATATGATTTCGGAAGTGCTAGGCGATGGTGGAAGTGCCGTACATATTCCCCTCCGAAGCAGCTGTTTGAATTACCATTAGATCCCCAGCTGGGTAGCAGGTCCCTAGACCCACGGTCTGTCTCCAACTGCCTACATATACCCCTGATAGGGATCAGCTCCCAATTATATGCACTACACAGTCACCCCTACATAAATACCTATACATATGCTGGCCCATATCCTCCGTCCATAGGAGGCTGTAGGAGTCATATGCAGTGCCATGTGTAGGCTCAGAAAACGCAGATGGTAAAACTGATGGTATGGTTTCCACGGTCATGCCAGCAATCAAGCAACTAACCTTTGAGTGTAACTATAGAAGGGTGGAAATATCATAGGGAAGGAAAAGAGTTGTAAGAAGGTGTGTGTACAGTATATATATCTATATGTGTATGTGTATCTATGTGTATGTGTTATTATGTACAATGTATTTGCAGGCATGCTATTTTCTATTTCACCTTAGGGTTATAATAATTATTACTACGTGCAGGAAAGTACTATTGAGGCGGACAGTTTCCGTCCTCGAGTATAGAAACTCCGTACTGCTAGTAGTCTGTTGTTGTAGTAGGAGAGCTGCAAAGTCCAAACTACAGGAACATGAGGCACGGAGGCTATGCAGCCTACTGGTGTCTATAGAGCGGATGGAGTTTGGAGTTGGAGTTGGGAATCTACAACTTTGTAGTAAAGTTGCGGTATGGGGAAAAAGTTGTCGACTGTAGTATAAGTATACTTACTAGTGTAGAGGAAGAATGCTGGGCTGAGGAGCTGGAAGTGAGAGAGAAGGAGAGAGAGAGAGAGAGAGAGAGAGAGAGAGGGCTATGATATTGTATAAGGGCGCTGGCAAAAAGGTTGTTAGTCTTACGAGTGAGCATGTTGTCGTATAGCTGTAGTTCATAACCCATTGAGCCCCAAGGTACAGTCTCTCCCCCGCCGAATTCTGATCTCTTTCGTTTCAATCTTTCGAAGGAGGGAATGCATATACACTCTGTTGTGATAACTGATGATAGTAAACGTGAACGTGTTGTTTTTTTTTTCCTTGAGCAGAGAAGGTGTAATAAATTGTACACACTGAATGCACCTTAGTTCGGTTCAGCAATTCAAATTCATTGAGCCGAAGGAATTTTTCTACGAGAATAAACTCATCAGCATAAGGTCAAGCTCGAATAGATTTTTTCACAAGTGGGGAATCCTATTTAGTCCTGAATATATCAATTTCCATCGTTCCAAATGACCGACGTGGACTTGACTCCCAGTTACACTTGTTCAGTGACATACAGTACGAGTGGAGTTCCGGAGCTGTTGAAAATTTTAAATGTGTCAAAAACTTGTTTACTCAAACAATCCTCGTGTCGGTGACATTGTTCTCCCATCAAACAATACTTGTCAGGATAGTTTTCAATGAGGGGAGAAAAAAACATGGGAATGAGCTCATGTACTACTCACGACGGAGTCTATTTTAAAATTAGAAATTCAGTTTCAAAATAATAATTTGAGTTTCGTGACGTGTTTTACAAAGTGTGTCAATTTGTTTTTTTTTTGTTTTTTTTTCTGTTTTTTTTCTCGTTGTTGTTGTTGAGAGAGTCACAATTTGGAAAGTAATTACTGGAATTGACGAGGAGAAAGTTCAATTTGGATTGACGGAGCAGAATGATTTTTCTCCGTTTCCAATTAATGTTTAGCCGGAATCCAATTGGTCCTCATCAATGGTACAAATGAACGGGAAAAATACAAGAAATAGTAAGAGCTATGGAATTTGTCATTATACTACTAGATCCGATTCTAAAATTCTCTGCTTCTGTAAAAAGTATGCTGAAATTTCGCGGAGGGAATTAGTTCACGCTCGCTATTACATCTCTTTATTATGGTTTGGAATTATGCTGTATAGATGGAAAATTTCGAGAGAATCTCCTCCTACTAATCGAGGTAACACGATTAACAATGTGTGTCTCCATCTCAAAAAAGAACGATTCCCCGAGAATGCAATAATTTTTGTTTTTAAAGAAATATTTTCTATCCGCTTCCCTACTTGCCTGTCAATGTCCTCCAAAATGCACTTCTTCTGTTGTCCTCTTAATATCCTGTTGAATGCAAGTATCGAATTCCTATGATCATCCAAAGTTACCGATCAAGACTATTTTACTATGTCCAGTTGCACTTTTTTTTTATGCCTGTCAGCTGTCACATCACAACAAATGACTAAGCAATGTTTATTTTTCTGAGTGCATATGTATGTAAGGTGCGTAATAATGGGACTTGATTATCGCATTGATAGCATGTATGTATCAACAATGTTTCACTGATTCAAGTTTTTTGAAACACAGCGTGTGTGTGTACGTACATATGTATGTACTTATATGTAAAGATCAATTATCATTGTATCAAATGGCCCAAAGCATCTCATATTTCTCTCCTCACTCAGCGTCCACTCATCCTCATACAGATATTATTATATCAGTCTTTATGAAAACTTTTGCACTCTGTCAATAAATCTCCGTCCATGAGTGTCACAACAATAATTATTAATTATACGTGTTTTTCTGAGGTAACTAAATACGGGGAAATTTTGTGGATTGAGGCTTTCCGTCTCCCTAAATTACATGCATATATATGATGGTTTCACCATGCTTTGCATGAGTCTCGTATTTTGTTTTGAGAAAAATTTAACTATTTCTCTATGGAACGGTGCTAATTTTTTTTTTGAGGCTTTGCGTGTTCCCCAATCAACTTTTTTCCAGTGAATTCCAGGAACTATATATCATGTAAATATCATGTGAACATCATGTAAATATCAATGTAAATCAGAACCTCCATTGAGAAATTTTAGCTAACAGTTTCCCTACCACTGAAACCGCAGGCGTTAACAATTCTTTAGATTTCAAAGATGGACAGATAAATTCACTATATTTGAGACTTGACTGGGATGGTGGTTGGGTACAGCAGTGCTGGTATCGTTACTTCCTCTAAAGTTCAAACTATTCATACGTTATCACCCTTGAATTTCTGTTCAGCCCGTGTGTGTGTGTATGTGTGTGTGTGTGTGTGTGTGTATGTGTGTCTGTGTGTGTGTGTGTGTGTGCAGTGTAGATTCCAGTAAATACATACAGTAATTTAAATTATATGTACATTCAAAGCGACGGGGTAATTACAGTTGAGAGAAGTTGGATTTTAACAACCGCATCACACACATGGACGTTCGGTGGGGAAATAATAGAGCAGGCAGGAGGCTTGTGATTGTGAGTATTAAAACTTGAACAACGAAATTGAAGCATAGTACCTGGGTGGGAGGTTCCATAAGATAAAGTACAGATACCTTAGCCTTGAATAAAATTGGACTGATGCGGGCATAACGTGAAAACCTAGTCTGAGACAGGGATTGACATTTTGTTAAATTACAGAGGGACCCATAAATCCGACACTGACATTCCATTATTTTTATAGGCGAAGAAGGATGTTGAATAATGACCCCCTATAGGTAATTACGAGGTTTAATGAGGGTCCGTCCACTGTACTGAAATAATATCTTCTGCTAAAATCCCCCTCAAACCTTTGCCAATTCCAATGACCATTCCTAGAAAGGGTGAAGTTCCGATCTCACGAATGTCCCTTCCAGAGCTTTGCCTCTGTGGTTTTGATAGGTTTTTCCCTCCTTTAATCGTCAGTTCCGAAAAGGTAGGCGGGATTGGGAAGGCTCAGGAGAGGGAATGTAAGAATATGGCCTCAACAGAAACTTAACTGTTTACTTTCCTGCCAATTTTTTTTTGTTGGTTTGGGTGAGCTTCATCCATGCTATAAAAAAAGTACACTTGTCTATAACAATTCACATTTCCAGAACTCTCTGAGACTGTGAGATTCCCTTTGAGCATGTGTTTGTAGCTGGTGTTTTTTTTATCGTCTGATAGGAATTAGCGGAATTAGTATTATTTATTAACAGAAGGAATCATAGGTGTGTGTTATTTTGTAGATAGGTAATTTGGGACGCTCTATGAATCAGCTATTCAAATAATAATTACAAGAGGTAATTTCTGTTCAGACCAAAATTGTCAGCAGATGGTAAATTTATTCAAGCTCATTATTTAGTGCTCATGGGGTAATTTTTGGAGTAAACCCCAACTTTGATAGTTAGGGGGATTACGGATTATATTTCTCACGTATAGTCATAGGACATTGTCGTAGGGTGAAGCATTGGCAGGGAAAACTAAGCCCTAAAGCTGTGGTCTATGACAACAATTACCAAAAAATATGCCAACATTCATACTATCCCATTCTTCAAATCCATATTAATATAATGATTAAATAAGAGCAAAATATGAGTTGCAACGAGTATCATTTGGTTATAGTCCGGGGCTCCAGGAAGCATTATGAAGCTCCTCGTGGCACACATATAAGATGCGGTCTCCCACTCCGCTTCAAGTACACAAAGTTAGCCTCAGATCCATTGAGGCTGACAAGATGCTTTTAAAGGATACCTTCTCCGTTACACCATTCAATATTTGAGAATCACATAAAGACCGTCTGAGGAGTTTAAGTATTAAAAGAGTATGAAGAATCTAGTGTGCATTGAGTTGTATGGAGGGGAATTTCGTGTCGTCACTTAAGAGGCTCAATGAACTTTTTAGAACATACTAGTTGTTAGAGTCACTTAGGACACTAAAACCAACATGCGGTGAAGATGCACCTCAAACAAAATGATCCACGTTTATATAAGTATAATAAAATTTAATCACTCCAGTTTTCGTTGCAGTCCCAACAGTAGTGGTTCATTTTGTTCGAGGAAAATTAACCACCATACAAGGAATGGGCAATTGGCTATGTATCTACTATAAAGAATTTCCCCTATTTTTTCTCACCCTTCTCTGCCCTGGCAACTCAGCTGCCAACAGAAACAATTTAAAAGAACTGGCTTAGCAGGATTGATTGATTCAGTGAGGCTCAAATATTTTATAATTGTCGCCAATATACTTTTAAACAGACGATGGCTCATGGCTTTCATCTTGATTCCAGGAGGAAGATGGAGGTTGAGTAAATAGTAAAGAACAAAAGTCTTCATACAAACCTCCTCTCCAAAGAAGACGCTATAAGGATTGATGGATGTTAAGAGTTGTTGAATACTCGCAGCTACCACAGCTTTCTCGTCAATACGACGGATAATTTTTCACCAATGTATAATCATCATATTTTTGGCTTTCTAAAATTCTGCGTACCACAAAAAGGACGGGAAGCTCAATGAATAGTTTCCAACTCAAAATAGAAATTAGTGACTCCCTCAGAATGGCGTCTTCAATATTTCAAGTTCAAACTCACAATCAGAGTAATAGACACGATGTACAGATAGATACAACAAGTGTGACATTTTAATGTAGTCCTAGGGATTATTGATTCGCATTTATTATTGAAAATGAGACAGCAATATTATACAAATTTTAAGGCATTGCGCTCGCTCAGGTTTGATTGTCACTCCAATTATTAGGCTTTAGAAATAGTAACAAACAAAATATTCCTGACGGTACTTACGCTTCCATAGAATTTCAATGAAGGGAAAATTGTTGGCACCCAGTTAACCATTGGCGCCTAAAATTCTCCTATCAAACTACAAAAGCTGTATTGAAATATTCTTTTTATTAGGAATTAACTTCCCAAAAAAATAGCCGGAGGCTCCATTCCCTAGTATTGAGATGGGAAGTCATGGACCAATGTACTTACAGAAACTTTCAAACAGAGTCAGGAATTGGGCTTGTTTATTGGTATCTGATTTCCCTGTAAATTGTACTGGTACTTATTGTCAGAGTATGTTTAAAGAGACTGATATAGAAGAGGAAAGCTCATAATCTGCCCCAAAGACCCATCTATAGTTTTCTCCAAACAAATAATTATGTAGATACATCTCTATTTATTAAGACTCTCCTCACCAAAGTATTCTAGTCAGGAATATTCTAGTCAATGCAAGAGAAGCTAAGAAAGTGATAAGTACATACATAGATCCTGACACCTGCTAATATTCGGAGTGAGCCGACCTTTAAAATTCCATGCAATAGAGATTAAGCAAAATTTCTTAGAATAAGTCGGCAAAGTAAGTTTATTTCCTCTGGGATATTTTAATACAAAACCAGACATTATAAAATACTCGAGCACCCTTGAGAACCCCAAACTCCGGATACTATACTAGTATGCTCGTGTCAGGAGAAAATGTAGAGTTAGTATCTTGTCCAACTATTTTTTTTTCCAATGAAGAAGGCTATTTTAAGGGGGTCACTCAGTACGCTTGTCTAGTTAAAGCTGTAGTCAAGGATTTCAGAATAAGGAAGTACTGCTGCAACTTACCTTTTGCTGTTCTAACATCGCTAATTAATTACTTGACTTACATAAGGTACTTACAACTCATTCTCTGAAGATTCTCGACTAATTACTACCAAACTCTCCCAGCGATTGGAACTAGTTCAATTATCCATGTGAACCGAATGAATTTATAGCTTCACAGCGGAGCATATTGGTATTGGACCATTGGGTACGTGAGAAATATTCTCGAAACATCCGTCGACTCAAGACAGAAACTTCTACAAGGCCGACGTGAGGTACAATGTTAGATTGTAGCAATAAGTGAAAGGCTATTGTCGCAATACTTTTGAAACGTTGTAAAGTTTTAATGACGTTGTAAGTATATGCATAATTAGCTCGGCTCGCGACGATTTACCCTCCCCTCCATTGATAATGTTTTCTATTTGTGGGTTGGCAGTATGCACTGAAATGTAACATGGCTTGTTTTATTTGTTTTATCCTAATTTTCTGTAGTTGACACTCTCAGCTACACCTTGCATATTCCTGTGACATAACGTCGGGATGATGGTCTCAAACCGGTTTAATTAGATACCGTCACATAGTTCTGGTCCATATGATCTGGTGCCAACGATATTTTCCCTTGCCAAGATTTAAAAACTGATTAGTGGGGGGGACATCTACCGGCGGAGCTCCGACTGTGTATCTGCACTCTCGTATTCCAATATGTACTTATAGTCTCTTATTTTTTCATTTTTCTTTCCTTGTTTGAACACGTCAGCCTTGTTAGATTGGAGTGATCACGGCGTAACTCCTCTGTGTTCAGACAATTGAGGACCAAAACTGGGAACTTGTTTCGTAAGGATAATTTCTCCGTAAAAGAATCTTCCCGGATGTTAGCCTATAAGTAGGGAGTGAAGATCTCCTTCAGGAATTTCCTGCGGTGGATTCTTAGATACATTTTCGGGATCCAATTTATTACCATATGGCGACTGGGATGTAAATAAGGATTACATTATTTCCCCCGATTCCTAGTCGAGGGTTCTATAAGCGCCAGGCTACCTCAAAAATTGTTGATACTGTAGTTTTAAGAAATGCTTATAGACAGTGGAGTAGTGACAAAAATTCAATTCATGGAAGTATGTACTCCTTTGAAAGGGACAATTCTTCAATCACCTCATTCGAGCTTTGAAGTAACATATTCGAGACGGGAAGGCAATCAAAATTCAATTTTGGGGTTCTAAAGAACGCTCCCATCTGACAAATCTGAGTATATATCAAAACTTCAAATGATCGTCCGGAAAAGTTACGCAAGGTCTCCTTGAAATGCTCATGCTCCACTATTATATTGTAACTCTATGTGACAGAGGCAGCAGGCATGTGTATTCCGAAAAAAGGGGAACATCAATTTTTGAAATCCTCAGCTCCAGCTCCATGGAGGCCTTTGATTGAACAATCTTAAACATATGCAACACGTGTAATTTTTTATCCCCTCTTGCTGGAGTACCTGTGCTACAGTATTCGTCTTCCTTCTGCTAATAATTCCTTTGATACTGTAGTAGTGTAATAATTTTACGTGGAATAATTAAAGAATTTGTTTACAAGCTATTAATTCAACGTTGGGTCTTGGCCCTTGATCTGGGGTTTCAACGGAGTATTATCATGTAGATAAATTCCTTTAAGAAATTGCGAGCTATAATCCCCCTTCAAAAGATAACCAAAAAACAGGTCAAGGGAATTTTTGTAATTGACTATGCACTTTCAGACATGTAATTGGTTTTTTTAAAAAATATAATAAATTATAGTAGATTTCTAATTCAAATATTTCTAAAGATTTCAAGGATTAGTATCTACACATAAGTAAATACGCATGTCAACATTGTAGGTCAGTTTGTATGTAAGTAATAGGTCAGTTGTAGTATTTCTTTATGCATGGATATAACTTAAGAAAACTCTGAGTTGCATGTTTTCAAAAGATAAATTATCGCTGCTCAAAATATAGTATCATACTTGTTGTTGATTCTGCAAACATATATTTATATTAGGTCAGGGATAAGTAATCTGTAGTTATAGTCTCATCATCTTGATTACATCCACATGTACATACATGCATTTGATTGAGTCATGACCTTGATTGACAATTTTAAAAATTACTCCAGCCTGATTTTAAAATCCCTTTCAGTAGTAATTATGTACATGGCTTGAGACGGGAATTTTTTGAGTGGGATTAATTTACATAAATTTGGTTCTCAACGTCAGGTAGGTCAGTGGTGAGTCATCAACAGGGCATATTGGTCAGGGAAATTAGCCCCAACTATAGTCTTTATCTCAAGTCAAAGCTCAACTAATACCATCAATTTCCTGCCAAATTGACAAATCAAGTAGTGTGGAGTTTTGAAATGGGTATGCCCCAATTTTGGAAATCATCCTAGTCCCAAGCCTTGGACTTCACATCAGTCCCATCAAAGTGTAGTACTTTCACCATGAACCCTCTGATGCGCAAGGAGTTTGGCATATCTTCAGTGTAAATAGAAATAACCCGAGAGACGACAGAGAGCTGAAGTTTCCTCATGGAGACTTTTACCAGTATAGAGACCTATCCATAAAGAAATACCTGAACACTTTCAGCATCTAATACCTAATTATGTAGGACAAGTGACTACATGTGTAACGTCAACACACTGAGTCTACTCTATCATGTCGTGTTGTGACACTACATGAGAAAACACTACAATACAATTCTTTATTTTATAAACAAATGTCGTTACTAAGGTTCAGACAGAGATAGCTTCCAGTGGCGGCTCGGCCGAAGTTAAACACGAAGTAAATTCTGTGGGAAAGCAATTTTTTTAAAATAATATCAAGCCCAGCAACAATGGTATGTAATCAAAGTCACATGTATCTATATACCTGTTAGACCCTAACTATATATTAAGAACTCTACTGGGGAAATTAGTACTTGCGCGTAGGAAAACTACTACTAGATACAAGGCACAAGATATAGGGCACTAGATACAAATGTGTATGACTACAGGAAAGCATAGCTCAACAGGAGCATTTGATTTCGAAACTAGCATAATTAAGCACAAAAATTAGGGTGCGTAGCTTCTCAGTAGATTTTCTCATTTTCATTGACATAATATATATGCCAGTGTCTATTCATATATTTCTTGTTGATAAGGGCAGGTAATGTGGGGCATATGTACGTATATGGTGATATCCAGGACGATCTACACTCCCGTACAAACATATTAAGTTCATTGGGTATATCAGTGCGGAAGGTTATTCGTCAAGAAAATTTCTCAGGATACTATATTTTTTTTATACTACCTACACGGTTCTTCCGTTGCGACTATCAAACTTGAAAATATTTGAAACCTTAGTGCCTATTTAAGTTCTCCATTTCCTACAAAGATTTATGATACAGTGGTTATCATCAAGACATAGGACTGTATCCATGTAACTAGATGGTATTGTTCAGGTTACGTAATACGAATTTTCAGTGAAGTACTCACGTGAGAAATTTCTTTTTTTAATGACTATGCCAAAACTCAATTATGATTCACCTTGAAATGTTAATTTGGAAAGTAATTTCATAAGCATTCCTGCCTTTAAAAAAACACTTTTTCTGGGCACTCGGTAAGGCACTTCCATCAATAAAAAATCAATAATGTTGTTGTAGTTCCTAGGAAAGTCTCTAGAGGGAGCCCGTGATCATCTCAAGTATGGAAATTCGGCTAAAAAAATCTCTTCAATGGGCGTTTGATACCTTCGTATACCTATCTATACATATGTAATTATGTATGCCAGTGCTCAAGGAATTTGCAAGCCTGTTTTCTGGCTGGAAGGGACACTTGAATTAATTAATAATAACAATTCGGTTTGATATTATGCTCCTCGTTGAAAAATAAATGCGAGTCTTATGGTGCCAAAAACAATATTTTGGGGCATGTACAAAATCCGTCCTCTTTTTTCAAAACTCATTGTACAAATACAATATCCACCCCCACTTTTTTTTATTAAAAAATTGGGGTTCAGACGTCAAAAAATGACTACAATTCAATTTTTTATACATTTAAATTTTTTTTTACATTAAACATTTTAATACATACAAATTTTGAGTTCGAGTTCGCGCTAGAATTTTCAGTACAAGTGAATACAAGCGTGTCATGTTCAGTTGTGCATACAATTTCGGTATTATTTATTATTTTTAACATGCTTTCAAGGATTCAAAAGAAGAGGAATTTAAAGAATTTCAAACTGTGAATATCATCAGCTAGAGGTCGCTATCGTTTCGAATTTTGAGACTAGACTCCTGATGGTTTACCATGTCAATCTCGAACTACTAGCGCCCACTGCGGGCTTATTTGCCCACATGGTCTCGAAACTTTTGGCGGGGGGGGGGGGCATCAAACCTGAAATTATTACAGTGGTCACTTACTTGAGCCCTAAACTGTAGTACCCACTTGAACTCTTGACTCAAGTGTGCACTCAACCTTGATATTAGAGCTGTATCATTCTCATAAATTAAATTCAGATAATTCAGGGAGATGAAATGATTTCAACAAATAATTACGTCACTCATCCTTGAGAATATGCCCTAGCTAGAATTTCAAATTCAAAGAATTCCTTTGGCAGGAGCACCTGCGGCTTAGATAATATTTTTCAGAATATTTTTTGTATCTGTGGAATTCAAACCCAGCATCAATTTCCTGCAAAAATTTCCTACATTTTTCCACCATGTCCCACAATTTGGAGGAGTAGCTGGCGGGAACGAGATTCCTGGGAATTATGGAAACCGGTTTCCATGTAGATTCACTATCACATCAAAATAGATATTTGAGTAATAAGGTTTATTATCTAATACAGTGATTTCCTTTTGTGTTGACTCTCCCACGTGACTAATCCCTGATAAATATCTCTAATCTGAAGTCCTGTTTCCATCAAATTCTTACCCTGCACACTCTCATTTTTTTTGTCTATAATGATAGCCTCCTGTCATGGATAAATTCCTTGGAGTTCCAACGTGTCTCTTGACAGGGAGTCAACTGTATGGCAAAGTGGAAAGGGTAGGAGTAATTTCCCATATTTTTAGTTTCAAGTTACTTACATTGAAGATTGTCCACATTTCAGTTTGACTTGACTCAAAAGGTTTAGCACGTCTGACACGTAACTTCTGTAGTACCTATCGTTACGAATAATACCATAATAACTTTCTCTATCTTATTTTATATGCGAGTACAGGCCCTGAAAAATCAGTTCTAGGGTGGCGTAACACTACAGCAAGGTGTTTTTAAAGTCGATTGTTATTGTACATGAAACATTCCGAGTACGAATGCTTTGATGATTTTCAAGTTCATCATTGTATTTTTAATTTGACATGTACAAGTTCATTGGGTGTAAGTGGAGTGGGGTCTGCGAATATAACCGCAGTCATATCTACTGTCCTATAGATAGTAACAATTAAAGAAAACAGGTTTCCTCATTTAAAAAATTATGTCAGAGACACTATAGGCTCAGGAACTGGTAGTTATATTTGTACCTTGTCTTCAATCCTACCTTTGTCCTATATCTACTTCCAAGCATAGTGGTTTCATATATAGATATTTGTAAAACCTGAGTAAAATTTTTTCCCCCATTGAAGTGCATTTTTCTTAAACAAGTATCTACATTGCAGGGGATATGAGCTCTGGCATAGTGATATACTTACTAAAAAAAAGCAGTCAATACAAATATCATTCATTCCATTTAAAGCCTGCTCCCGTAAAGTAATTAAATATATCTACCTAAGGCTGAGTTTACCTACATGGTCAATTTTTTTTACTTTCACATTGAAATCCATGTAAGGGGTAAATATCCTGCAGCCACCGTTGTCAATAATATGTAGTTTGAACTCTGGTAATTTTGATTTTGGTTTATTCAAACGACATGTTTCGAGTCAAATTTTCATCATCAGGCTGTATTAATAAAAAAATTAATCAAAGAAATTAAAAAATATTAAAAAATTAATTAATTTACAAAAAGTTAATTTTGTTTTTGTTAGGAATGGAGAATTAAATATTCATAGTCATAAGTGAATGGAGACTTATTTTAGTTATAGTTATATCTGTGTAGGTCTGATTATATAAAATTATATTCATACATAATGGCGGCTCAAAATCTTACTTTGAATAATTAGTAATGGTGAAAAATAAGTGAGTGAGTAATTGTCCACAGCAGTGAGTTCTTCAGATAGAATGTGTACTGGAAAACAAGGAGAAAATCACAGGTAATGAGTAAGTCCAAACGATTATAATAATGTGACAGGTGACGCTATTCTGATTGGTAGTATGTAGCTAAACATAAATCATTGCCTTACGCATAAAACATTGGTTCGTAATAGAGACATGATAAAAACACATTGGTTCGTATTAGAGATACATAATAAAAATAAAATAAAAACAAATTCAATCCTTATAGTAGAATATTGCAATTTCCAATAGAAATAGTAAATATAAAATATAAAAATGCTTACATGACAAAATCCTTTTAGGGTTTCGCAATATTTTTATGGAAAATACACAATTATGAAAAATTAAAGTAATTCAGAACTGCACTCTTTCACAGGTTTGAGTTGGAGGCTGTGACTGTGTGGCTTACAACTTGATAGCTGAGTGTGAGTACATATTATACACTTTAAAATTATACATTTCGCGGGCATATTTAGTACTAAAGCAAGTATTACTTGAGCAATTCTATAATATTGTTGCTTCTCTTAAAAGCAGTTTTTACTATGATTTGCTTTGCTACTGCTGTGTAGTCCGGATGTGTAATAGCATTTAGGTTATTGACAAATAAATTCTGTACAAAGTTTTTCATATTACTGATATTACTATTGTATGTTAAAGCCAGGTAAATTGTGTTGACATCATTATTGATGGTAATGGGTCTGGTGTCTCTAATTAAACTTGGATTAAATTTGGAGATATAATTAATTATTAAAGGCTTCCTGGGTAACAGTAATGAGTCCCTTTCTAATGTTAGTAGTCTATTAACAGTATCCATTAATAATTCTAATGGATATTCACGTTTAAGGAATTCCAGCATTAGATTATGTAACTTCACCAATCTATCAGTCAAACTTGAACACAGTTTAATAATGCGTAGTCCTTGAGAGTAAGGTAGGCTTTGCAGGGTTTTCTTAGAATGGTTGCTATTGAAGTGAAGGTAAAGTTGTTTCACCATTGGCTTTTTAAAAAGTGAAGTTTCTAAAATATTTCCTTGCTTCAATATGACCATAACATCCAGAAATTCAACTGAATCAGTACTAAATTTATGTGTAAACTTGAGAAATTTATGTTGAAAGTTATCATGTAGCCATAAATCAAAGTTGGTCATTTCTGTTACGTCAACAATAAAAAATATATCATCAATATATCTACCGTGGAATACAATTAGTTTGTGTGAAAGAATACTAATTAGTTCTTTGAATACAGTTATGTTAGCAATAGCTACACTTGCTGTATTTCCCATTGCTATTCCTGAGATTTGTTCCAGAATAATGTCTTGAAACATTACATAGTTTTTGTAGAGTGTCCATTTAAGCATTAATTTAAGCATAAATTCAGTCAAATTATACGGATTTATATTGTATTCATTAAAAATGGCGACGATATTATTAATGCATACTTTTGGGGGTAATGAAGGATATAAGGAATCCACGTCCGAAGTAGTTAGCATGTACTTTCTATTTGGATTTAATTGGATTGTAGTCAGTAATAATAAAAAATGATTGGTATCTAAAATAATATGGGGTACATTAAGCATTACTGGTTGTAGGATTATATCTAGTAATTTGCTAACATGTCTATTAAACGTGTTACAGTTGGCACTAATTGGTCTTCCCGGTGGAAACTTATTCTCATTTGTTTGTAATTTATGAACCTTTGGTAGCACATAAAATTTAGCTGGGGAGAATTTATCAGGTATTAGGGATGTAAGCTTACAAATATTTTTAAATAGAGATTCATAATTAATTATTTCATTTCGTATTAAAAATATGCTGTCTGAGAATTCGTCTTTGCTAACAACCCTATAGTTATTTGTGTTGTATAATTGCTTAAATACTTCATTATTATAGTCAACAGTGTTACAAATTACCAAACCTGCATTTTTATCCGCAGAAATTAATAATAATTGGTTCGTGTGAAGAAATTCTTTGCACCAGTTAATTATTAAAGGGTTTGGGAATGAATTTGTACAGTAATTATTATTTGTCACAAAATCATCTGTTGCGTTACTAATGGCGTTTACATTGAAAAAGGTTTCTTCTAATTCACAGTGTGTTTTACCGTTATTTTCCACTTTAGCTTTGTGTAAGAGTTGTTTAAGTTTCGTGAAGTTATTACTAACGTTGTCATTAAAAAATAACTTCCAGCTAATTTTCCTAATTCCTTCCTTGAGTTCATTTCTTAAAATATTCTTATTAAATATAGTATGTGGGCAAAATTTAGGGCCAAGTTTACATATTAAATCTAAAAGAGCTGGAATTTTATTTGTTGTCAGGTTATGCAAAATCGAGTCACTGTTTTTTGTAAGTGCTATTATCTTCTTAATTTGTTTGTTGAATGATTTTAGTTCTGGTGGCGTGATTTTGTTGATGCTTATAAATCTTCGGTTGTACTTATTATTCTTAGAGTTTGAGCCATCTTCATCTCATTTATTGGTGGTGGAAAGTTCTAGATCAGCTAATCTAATATTGCTGATGGGAATTCGTGATTGATTCTTGTCATGAGATTGTGGAAACTGATCTTCCAACTGTTGTTGTTGGTGGTGAAAATTTCGAGAATTGTTTCGAGGAGGTCTTCGAGGATTTCGGAATCCGTTGTTATGATGACTATTAGCATGCTGGTTGTAGCGCTGGTAATTCCCTGAACGGTTAAAATTACGAGATGAGGGTCCATTTGAATATTTCTTGAGAGCATTGTAGGGGTTTCCTCTATTTGGTTGGATAATGAATGATGAAGAATTGGAGGAGCTATGCTGTTGAGTAGGCTGTTTATTTGTACGTTCTCCAGATTTTTGAGCTTTTAAATCTTGTTGGGCATACATCTTGTCTAGATTCTGAAGAATAGTGCATGCATCAGGGAATGCAGAAATTTTTTGAAAATCTTCTTTATATCTTGTAAACACTTGTGGAATTTCAGTGACTTCTTTTAAATATCTCGGAAAGTTGACTTTCGTTTTGCACGAGTAACTATCCCAGTCGATTTTCTTCTGGTTTGTATGTTTGAGGACAGTGGTTTTTGCTAGCAAGAAAAATTCAGCTGTGTAAAATTTAACAGCCGTTGTTTTCGCTTCTCGTTCTGTATCTTCGTCGAAGAATTGCGAATCCTCTGTATTGGAAAGATGATCGTAAATGATTTCCATACCATTTAAAAATCTCAACTCTGAAGAGAAATGTTGTCCATCTGATAAGACTTTCTGTGATTTTAAAGCAAATTCTTTTTTCAGTTGAGCCATGTATACATATGTAATTCTGGGCATGTGAGAGTATTGTGGAACAATAATATTTGGTTTGAAGTCAGTTACCGCTTTGTTAGCTGTAGTTGCAGAGTTTAAATTTTCTCCGCAGTACCTGGTTTGGACTGCTGCAGAGAATTGCGTCAATATATTTGTAGAGACTTCTGCTCTGTCAAGTTTGAAACGTAACTGATGTTCTCCGCAATAATTCAGCCAGTGTTTTAATTTGTCTTCGTCAAATGTGGGACTGATTTTGACTTTATCGAGTGCGCGTAAATAGTTAAGTACTTGACAGTCCATCTTATCTGCGCTTACGTAATTATGGATGGAGAGTTTATTTCTTGGGTCCAGAGCCTTTAAAATGTCTGTAAATCTTTCTTGATTCCCGTTGTAAAAATCATTAGCATTTCCTCTTGTAAATGTCGGGTCCATTCTACGGATTTTGATATTATTATTAGTAGCCTGTACCGGAGTTCTTCTTTTTCCAAGGAGAGACATCGGGATCAAATGATACTTGCCGCAGGTAAGGAGATATCTATGTAAGGGGTAAATATCCTGCAGCCACCGTTGTCAATAATATGTAGTTTGAACTCTGGTAATTTTGATTTTGGTTTATTCAAACGACATGTTTCGAGTCAAATTTTCATCATCAGGCTGTATTAATAAAAAAATTAATCAAAGAAATTAAAAAATATTAAAAAATTAATTAATTTACAAAAAGTTAATTTTGTTTTTGTTAGGAATGGAGAATTAAATATTCATAGTCATAAGTGACTATGAACATAGTGACTCCATGGATATATGTACATTCTCTCAAACGAGAATTTTCCAGAAAAATAAGCTATGACAACGTCATGACGAAATGATATAATTAGTTGTATCCGGTAATCAAAATGTTTCGTTCACACGTAACGTACATACATCAGGATTTGCCCTCAGGTCCTATCAAGCCCAATAGTACACTTTTGTCACATTCCTTACTTCAGTAATAATTTCATTTCCTGGAGGAATCATTTTTCCCCAAATGACTTATTGTATCAAGTCAAATTAAATCCTACTACCCACAGAATGTTTAAATACTTGAAGTAATGTCACACTCTGTAATAAACATATTTTCAAACATCTTCTCCAATAATGAGCCATATAAGATCGCATAATTCCTTTCATGAAGAATGGTAAAAGTTGCTCATTCGTATTTTAAACATATTATGTTTGAAGGTCGAAAATGTTATAAAAATCTTTTCATACTCAGATCTCTATACTTATCTTGTGATATTGGCAAATTTTTTTATTCTTTAGACAAATGACGCACTAACATTAGCATTGTATAGACAAGTTTGTATTCAAAACCACTTTTTAATTGCGTTCTTCGAGGTCCCACAAAATCCCTGTAAATTTCTTTACCAGCCAAGGTTAAAAAATGCACAATTTTTGAACCAATCAGCACGTCTTCATTTTTTTTAGCCTGCTCAATCTTATTATTAGTACAACAGGGATAACATAATGACTCCTTTATGGGACTACCCAAAATTGAGGGTGCGCCATTCCAATTATTTTAATGCTCAGCTAACGTCTCCATTTAATTTTATATTCGTAGTGCTGAGAGAAGAGAATATTCCTTTGTTGACCTTTGGTTATAATTTTACTTCACCTATTGAACTTGAATTTTGACCTAAGGAAGAAGTCAATCTTACATATCCGTCGTTAACTTTATGACCATCTCTTTCATCCTGACATATGACCTGTTAAGGCTGAGACAAGCATTTTGTGGAACCTTGTACACAAAAGGAATGTCTGACTCTTCAAGGGATTTTATTTTTGGTAAACAAATTCGAATGACCTTGGCTTGCTTATCACTTGAATAAATTAACTCAAATGAAGTTTCTGTCTAAAATTATTGACGGCATATTTGATTCTGTTGAATGCAGTAAAATAACAGGGATTGATATTCATTTGAAACAAAGAATGCTTTAGTTCTGCTCTTTATTGTCTCAAATTACACGAGCTGAAAATTTAAAAATAATTGCTCACTGTTAATCGAAACTCATACAAGTATCTATTGGATAAATTATCAAGGACCATATGTAGATACATACACGCGTAAGTAGGCTCGAGCCAAACCAAACTCATAGAAATGGAAAGTTGGGCTTTCTTGTTACTTCTGTTACAGAAGGCCCCTGTTTGGGTGAGTAATGGAGGCAGATTTCCGTGAAGTAGGAATGCCTGTTTTAAATTAATCTATAGACCAGATGCGGAGCCTCCTAGTGCACTGCTTTTTTTTTGAAGGTGCACTAATAGTAATCGGGAAATTGTTTTGAAATGCCTGCATAATTATATTAGCACCAGAAAAGTTGGTCATCACCCAAGTACTACTTGTTTTCCTTCGAAGGTCTATCCTAATGCATTGGCAATTATTATTGCGCTACTAAAGCTGAAGGATGAAATGTATTGAGAACGGGCATTTCTCAGGTACTCACAGGTTCACACATGTATGTAATTACATGTATTGGAGCAAACGTGTGCTAAAACAAGTTATCGTGTGCTCACCCAAGCATACTGTCTTCCAGCTTAGCATGAAGTAATTCAATGTTACATAAATGTCTAACCAGTACGAATTCCTCCTGTGGAAACAATCCCATCGAGGAGAAGAAAATTGTACTGACTATAGTATCCCATGTAGCAACTTCATTTAA
Source organism: Allacma fusca (assembly GCA_947179485.1). Lineage (NCBI taxonomy): Eukaryota > Metazoa > Arthropoda > Collembola > Symphypleona > Sminthuridae > Allacma > Allacma fusca. The sequence continues at coordinate 10,138,864 of OX359250.1, forward strand.
AGAATATGCTTCAATTACAACTTTTAACTACGAAGTGACTTGCTTCAGAATTTAAAAATCAACTTGATTTGTGGTGATCCTTCAGTTGTTGTACGTAGCTTGTTTAGGATAGAGGGCTATGCTGTTTGGAGAGGAAAACAAGGGATCAGTTATTACTGCAAGAAACATTAAGTTCCATTTGTAATTAAAAAAAAAAGTGCTTTTTGATGCAATAAAAATCTCTACATCAGTACTTTCAGATGCTGGATAAGGGAGTTTGAGAGTACAGTGTGATAATATTTTGGAAAAAGTCCTGATGTTAGCGAATATTTGTCAGTTTCAACATGAGCAAGTTACATTTTATCTTGACAAGAGTCAAGTACCTATTGTAAGAGGAGACTGACTCATGTAAATTAGGGGATTGCTGAGTTTGAAATTACGAAATCTCTGCTTATCAGGCAGAGTAGGGGAACCGTTCTGAATTGACTAGCATGTGAGGACTGCAATCGATTTGAGTCCAGAAGATAACTCTTATCAGTGACTTACATAAGCTATTTGGTTAGAGGATTATCTTCTATTGTTTGCTCAGGGAACTTATCCTATAGGAGCTTCGCCTCTCCATCCCTTGTCTTCATCTGGGATAAACTAAAAGTTGCTTACTAAGTGCTATTATGGAGGGGGGATTATCAGTGTGGGGTACTATCAAGCCCTTATCTTCCCCGTGCATTGAGCAACATCAGACCATCAAGAAGCGCTTTATCTCTCACGTGTTATCTCATAAGCTGAAAGTTCTCTAGTTGTCCCCCTCAAATTTGATTACTTGTTCCCAACTGACTCTGAGTCCGAGTTCTAATTTGAGTAGTACTTGGTTTCATCGCTAACACAAATAATAATATTATATATTTGTGGTTTTCAAAAATTTCAAATAATTACTAGCGACCGGATCTGTCGTCTTCCCTATAATCTTGGACCCAGTTCCTCAATAATTATTCAAGACCAATGCTCTTTTCTTGTATGTTGGATTTTTTCAAGCATATTAATGATACCTTTACGAATGTAAGGATTTGTGGTACGGTGTATTTGTAAAAGCTCAAGTCACAAAACAATGGCTTTCCTGAACGACAACTTTTACCAGTGTGTCTTTTGCCTGTCTGTGTATATTGATGTTCCTTCTGTTTCCTTTGTTTCTACATTTTAATCGTTCGTTATCGTTGAGAAAGTGAAAATGAGGAATGTATAGATTGTTTCTGAACCTAGACCTGTGACGAATGTGCTACTCATTTCTATGTATTAATAATATGGGATTTGCATCAGTTCCTTGTATGTAATCAATGTGATCCACTATAGTAAGGGTAGGGATAATGATGAAAATTTAATGAAGTCTCTTTGATTTATGTTTTCAGAACCTGCACCAGCCTCTCAAAAGTCAATACTAAAAGATAAGGACTCATCTGAGGAAAATAAGGGGGTTTGGGGCTGTAACATCTGTGACTCAAAATTTACGGACTCTTACAAGTTAAGCAGTCATTCGTTACTAGTTCATGCCGAAAGTCACCCGGCTGAGTGTCGCTTGTGCTTCGGTCGATTTGTCAATGACAGTGAACTTGGCATTCATATCAAAATCAAACATATCCAAGGACTCAGTGGCTTTACCGCTGTGGAGCCTGTAGATACAACCATTAATCCTAAGCCGATACCAACTGAGTCCCTCAAACTGTCATGGAGACGACGTAAAACATCCAAGAAAGCCAAGAGACAAGAAAGTGTAGGGAAATTAAGCCCCAGCTCCAATAGTGTGGGGAAGCCCCCCCGCCCCAAGAAACGTAAAGAGGAACCCAAAGTCCGTTGTAGGATATGTGATATAGATTTTGAAAATTATGATGACTGGAGACAGCACGCCGTGTACCAACACATTTTCACCAAGAATCCTTACCCCATTGTGGAAATGAACTATGTGGTGACCTTGGTGGAATCCCTGACTGAAGACTGTCCTAACGATAGTAACTCCAATGAAACTTTTGAAAGTTCAAAGGAAAAACTAACGTTAACCATCTGTAAGAACAAAGGTAGGAATTACATTGTAAAAAAATCGTCCATTTCCGACGAATCTGAGTACGCTGACGATACGTCAGAATTATCAATGACGGTGGATGCTCTACCGGATGAACTCAAGTCTTCAGACGACCAAACGAATCCTCAGGTTGAACCTGTCTCAGCCGAAACGTCTGGCTCAATTTTAGAGCGTCGACTTAAAAGACCTCTCAAGAAAACTACCTCCAATGGCCAAAACTTTGACTCAACTAGTGAATGTGGCGATAAAGAAAATATGCCATCCGAAACTGAAATTGATATACGAGGTTCAGATAGGGAACAGCAATTACCCCTTGAGTCCTTAAAGGCTCTAGACAGATATTCGAGCATTACTATTGAACCCTCTACGAAAAAATTACCAGGGAGTGGTAGCGTGGTGTACTTGGCCAGTACAGCATCAGAGAGTGAGCGAGCCTTGGCGAACTCTGGGGACTCCAAAATGGTGATAATCCAAAATGACATCCTTCGTATTGGGGATGATGCCGCAGCTGAAGACTTACAGAGACTCGCTGCATCTTCCTGTCAATTCACTAGCAGTACCAATGTCCTCACGGTCTCTTCCAAGTCCGTAGCATCCATGCCCCGTCTGTACCAACCGCCACTAGGGAGAACCACAGATGGGAATCATTATTCCAGTAACTCTTCCATTAGTGACTCTGAGGTTAGTTGTCTCTTGAGCAATTCCAAGTTAATGTGCTGTACATGTTATTTACTCACTTGTCCGCGTACGTCTGTCAATTCTTACAACCCTTTTCCATCCGTCCGGGACCAGTCCCTTGCTTCTGCTTCTTCCCTGTACACAATGCCAGTAGCACCACTAATAAATGATGATGAGACTTTGTCTGTGCTAAAAGATACATTTATTTTTATTTATTTCATAACATAATTACATTTATCTATATAGATACTACTGAATACTATTATTTATTTCCTATTATTATTCATCCCAACCATTCAATGGAGGTTAGTTTCGAGTACACGCACAAAAGTGCTCCCAAGATCATTAAGGTGACCTCACCATTTAGTTTAGGTTCCTGTTAAGTCCACTTATGTCGGCATAAAATTGTTTATTGCTACAAATTGTATGTATTTCCTCGACAACTCTCATACAGAGCGTAAGCTGGGGGAAATACAAACGATTTTTCTCTATATGATATAATTTTTCAAGTAGGTATAGCAAGCTACTACTCCATTGTTTAACTTCTTCAGCCATCTTATGAAAAAAAAATCCCAAATGAGTTTCAGCAGTTTATGCTATTGATCATTATTAATTTATGATAGCTGTAATGATTCTGGGACTATAAATTAAATTGAAAATGTGCCCTCTCCGACGCTGAGGGAAATTAAGCAAGTGTTGTTGGTCAGACGTGGTAATTTAAATTCTGAATGCATCATCATTCAGTCATCCCCCCAAAGAAATAATCTATGAAGGGGGATCAAATTAATTTTTAACCACCCAGTAGTTATAGTATCTACTACTACTTGCAAGGATAGGGATAATATTGGAAAGAGCTGATAAATAATTTGATATTTCATTTCCTGTGCGAGCTACAACAAACTAGCTGACACTCTGCGAGAGTCAGAAACAAAACATAGTTTTTTTTGTGAGTAATAGTGTGTGCTCTCCGTAACCTTGAAATAAGTAATCGGTGAGGATAATACAGTTCTTTAGAGCAAGTGCAAATATCCTCACTGCCAGGTATAATACTTTGAATGCTCATCCAGAGACACTTATCTATTATCCGGTATTTATTACAGAGAGCAACGTGTGCTCTCCATTAAAAAAAATTTACGCATGGAGGGATGAGGTATGAAACTCGTGCCATTCCTTAATCTACATATGTATATGTGTGTCTGTAGTTAGTGGAACAGGGAGTTGATTGTTTTAAGAGCATTCGCACTTAAATCACTTGTAGGTATCTATGTATAACGGTACATTTGAGTAGAAAAACTAGTCAAAATACAGGGCTATAAATTAATTTAAGTAACGTAAAAGTTCCATGCCAGTCACCGCTCCTCTCAAATAAACTCTTCGTCACTACTTCTCATGTCAATTACAACAATAATGTTTACACTCATTTATATTTCACAAAGCTCACCGATAGCTCGGCATCATGGACTCCCAGCCCATAAACTCGTATGTAGCTTTCAAGTTGGGGGAGGTATATGATGGCAGCTCCTAAGCTCGACTTCACTATTACTGTAGTTAGAAAAAGTACAGTCCTTTATCATTGCCACGGGTTGGTGCTATTTATTTCTATCTCCTCCTGAGTATGTTGTAATTTTCCTGCCTGCTCTCCAGCAAAGCATGGATGTACTAGTGAGAACTGAGTGGAGTTGAATGTGTACATGTGTATAAATTGTACAGTTGTAGGAGGTGCTGGGGAAGTTATCGGGAAACCTCAGGATTCCTTATGTATGTAAAATTACCTCATTACATTGAAACTGGTACTAACTACAGTTCCAGACTTTTCAAATATTTGTTAATGTTAGTCACGATCATAATAATGACACTGCTCCTGCCACAGTTTCCTATTCAACTTGATCAAACCACCCTAGTGCTAAAATTATAGTGCTCAAGTGTTCTTCCTGTGTGTATGCTACTCAACGGGATCCAACAGTCCGCAACCTCATCACCGCCCAAATACGACTCCCTACCTGTAAACTTGTAATAATTACCCACTATTTTTGACGACTAATCGGGTTCTAGTGCATTCAAAAAATGCTGGTGTTGATGACACCATGGAATTTTTTCTGTGCACTTATATTTCCGTATTTGCCCGTAACCCGAGCAAAAATTGGAGAGAGTGAGGAACAGGGAGTGTGTGTGGAGGTGAGGTAAAATGTCCAGAAATTATAGCGTAATGTACCGTAATATACGCAAACATTACAATGTTCAAACTGCTGACTTTTTTTTTCTCAAAAATTACACTCGTGTAAGAATGATTGGAGTTTCTCAAACATATTGATTGGTATCTATACTTATAAATGTTAAAATTTCCGGTGACGTCTCCCTCGGATATTATATTTTTTTTTGATAATGTTCTTCTCTCCACTTGGAGATGATGACTTTGATTATTCTTATGTACACAGACGTAATCACTGTGAAAAATACGGGCAACCAAAGGCTGGGTTTCATTTAAAAGGCTCATGGCAAATCTTAACCTACTTGGAAATATTTTCCTGATTTTTATATATCTAGTGCAAGCCTACACACGGCTGGTTTGCTCCTAGTTAACTTACATTGTTTCCTACATAATTTAGTATGTGATTTTCCTACATGCCATGTACATATATACTGTACACGTACATGACGACATTTCATACATCGTGTATTACTAAGCCGACGTGGACAAACGGTAGAGGAACAAAACCCCGATGGTTCTTCCTTCCTCTTACCCACCACCATTCCTTGCAAAGTTCAGGTCTATTATTTCCGTTAGTGGCCTCCGCACATCGGGCACCACCGACTTCTCGAGTCATCCAAGCAACTCCTTCGTGCTATGTTTATGCATATGTCTCGTACTCGTCGCTCCATACGTAATTATGTATGTCCGTACTTGATAACCCGTGCATGCATAAGTGTGGACTAAGTTACACTCAGTGTGTGACTTGTCACGCCGATATTCAAAACAAACCCTTTATTACAATTGATAAGATTTTAAATGTCGGACTGCATGTCAATATCTCTTATATGTCATTCAGCACTTTTTGTATTTTTCAAACTTTCGAAAAATAGTTTAGATTTAGACAACAATAATAATTCATTCAATAATATTTTACGCCTCATGTTGGTGTGCATATGTATTTATGTCTTGTGTAAATACCGTATGCTCAGCTTGCAAGTGGATGATAAATTACAAAAAAAAAAATACCATTTAAGTCAAGTGTCGGCGCATGAGTAAGCGAATTTAATGTTGATTTCCTCCTGGATTTCTCTTGTGGCTTTCCCAGCCTTTTTTTTTTTTTTTGCATAAATACACTCAAAAATAATTTATATAAGGAGCATTGGGCAGGTGCAGTTCAGATATGCTGGTACTAAGATGAGTACGGGCATTGTTAACCGATGGAGTAATATTCCAGTGGGAAATTAATGAGCAGTGCTGAAATAATTAGGTAGTATTAAATAGTGGGTGGAAGAAACGCGTAGTTGAATGCGGATTTGAGATAAAAATTCGCCTTAGAATGTGCATATATGGCTGTGGGATAGGAGTAATTAGTATTATGATACACTCATATATGAAATCTTCTTCTTGGACACTTGCTTTTTTTTTACTTTAGACTGTAGTTATAGACTGTCCTCATACGAGTCACCTGCAATTATGACCACTGGTTATTGCATCTCAACGCATGAAATTTCAAATCATGTGTTTTTACTTTAAGGTGTAGATTTACTCCAGAAGTCCTATTTTAGGAATAGCTATTGGGGAGCCCATACATCAGGTAAATAATATCATGACATTAGAATGTTTGTATATTGATATTATCATTGTACTGATTTCATTTATTGCCTTTACGAGCCTTAATATTGTCGACGGTATGTTTTATAGTAGTGTGCTCGACAGATATTTCATTGGACTTGTTTATGATGTAAGCTTAGAATGTTTGGTGGAACTTTAGAAACACATAAGCATTATTTTGAAGGTTTGGCTTCACGTCTTTTCGACCAATCTTTTAACAAAGAAGCCTTGACTCGAGCCCTAATTGGGGTGGATGGGAACGAGCAATTTTGTTAAAATGTTTACTGAAATCTATTTATTGTATTGTAAGTACATTCCGTTTGTCTACAAACATCGGCATTGAAAATAGGTTTCCTCTTACTAGATTTCAGTTCCTGCACTTTCTGTAAACTTGGAAACTTTCATCAAAGTTGTGGGAAGTGCTCCAAAGGATGTTATTTAGAAGTTGAACGGTGCTATACTGTGCGTCACTCTAAATGTGAGTTCACATGTACATACATAAGTGCTGGGGGCTGGAACTTGAAACCAATTCTTGTAATTGGTCAAGTCATTATTTTTTAAGTACGAAACCCAATAGGTTTTTGGGAATAGATCCAGGATTTTAGAGAAAACCTCAGAATTCAACTTTAAGTTCGGTTCTAGTTATAAGTAGGTCACATGAGTTGATAACAGGGAATGATAACTCCTTTCGTAAGAAATATAGAGGAAGGATGTATGATAGTAGATATCCAGCTTGTAATAATTCTTTTGCTGGTATCATATTTGTCTGCATCGTTTTTGTATGGGTCCAAGAGAAATACTTTTTGCCTGAGACATTGTTGTGAGTTCCAGCAGTTTTTACTGCCAGGTCAGTTGGAGGAAAGGAACGTGCTATATTAGGTGTGTCAAAATGTTTGATTAACTCCAATGGAATTTGGATTGAGATTGTAGACGCATGTATAGACTTAATACAGTGAGATGATTGTTTACGTGCCTCCTTAGCGCCTCGTTGGAATACACTGAATAAAGTTTGTGTACCTAAATGGTAATGCGTGAAGGAGTAGCCATAGTGGAGCAGTTAGTTTTGTTCTTTACTACTCTTTACTACTCCGAAGTGGAGTTATAGTATCGTATTTAACTGTTGAGTGTAGCAGTGCCCAGTTCTAGTTTTGTATGAGAATCCATGAGAGTACCATCGCTGCTATAACTCGTACTGATCATTTATTTTTTCTGACACAGCCAGCAAATACACATACAATTGTTTTCTTGCCTTTGACATTCTCGCCATAATTTTCTATCTCGTTACTCCTTGGTACCCATAGCTTTACTCTTGTAATAATAAACAATTGAAGCTCGACAGGATACATTTTTTAAACAGTGAAATGTGTGCGCTCGTGTGTAGGACTACAACTCCAACTCTTTTCAATTGTTACAATGTGCTTACTCTGGAATACATATTAATGCTCGATTGCAAGGACTATTCGTAACTTCCAGGTTACTTACTCATTACCACCACATCTGAATTTGACATAAGAAGATTACATGAAACTATTATTGTTCGGCTGCAAAAAAGACAATGTAAAGTCGCGTAACGTTTCTTCCCCGAATCGGAGACTACCACTTGGAGTGCGTTTCTTTTAATTACTATTATATATTGTCCTCGCTATTATCTCATACTACAATTACCTACACCCTATTCATGCATAAGTACTAATAATTTTTAATTACTAACCTCAACCTGATTGGTCTCGAGAGTGTGCGTTCATAATTTATCGACACTTGTCACCAACAAAAATGTTCACAAACTTACATCAACATACAAACATAATAACTCCATGCACCGCAATTTCCTCAGAAGAGCATTATTGTCTTGATGCTGTGCTGCCTGCTTGCTTCCTCGCCCATTCATACCCTTCTTACAAATAATTATCACAATACAACTGAATCGTAAACAACAGCGTACATACTAATTATTCGAATGAGTTCTAATATTCTCTCTCCTCACGCTTCTATGTTACAGACTGCTGAGTGCATCTTGCCCAACTTGGTAGATGACGACGAGGAGCCTCCTGCCCCGTCTGCCATGATCTCTGATCAGCTCTCCACTCTCACGAAAGATATGGTAGAGTTTGAGTCCACTCCGGGGGTAGGTGAAAATCCAAAAGCAAGTACACTGGAGATGGGGGAAGCTGTTGTCAGTGGAGACGACAAACGTGACAAAGAATCTGCCCTTATTTTTCACCCGCCGTCGGCCCAGGGGGCAGCACAAACACCGCCACTGCCGGCGGCCCCATCTCCACGTGTAAACGGGGAAAATAACCACCCCCGATCAGATGACTCCACTGGGAGTGCAACTGTCACTCAGTCTAAATCCATCTCTCAGAGTAGTACCAACAACAATGCGACGACAATGGATAATTCCGACTCCGACTCCGGTCTTCATATTCATATACCAGAAGAAAATGCTTTCGAGGATGTCTCCGATGATGAAGCAGAGAAGTCAACCCCAGTAGCTTTGGAAGAGGGATCCCGAAACGAAGAAATCATTACTGGCGATCCTTCGGAGAATGACATGGACGACTTCAGATGTCGAGTGTGTGGGAAGAATTTCGCGTCAGATGACGAAGTTGAGAATCATTTCAGTGCTGAACATTTCCGCGTCGGCACGAGCAGCAATATCTTGGAGCCTGAGAGTCCAGCTCCAGCCCAAATCCACCAGAACTTGTACTTGCAAGAGAGGGAAGAACAAAACAAGCGGGAAGAAGCTTTGGCAATGCTACTTCGACGAGAAAATGCAACAGCCACTAATACTACAACGCTAGTCAGACCAGCACCTGTTCATGCTCATCCGCATCCATCAATTGGACCATTGATGCACGTCGTACCTCCTCGAAACATCATCCCAACCAGTGGTGAGCTTTTAATTTATTATTGTTTGTTCTTTCAAAGAATTACTACAAATTAGCATTCGAATGTCTTATGAGAATTTAGAGCACCAACATTTTTAAATTTCAACCTCTGTATGTGCAAACGTAGTGGAAAAGTCAATAATCAAGCTACTCGTGGCAAAAATCGTTTGGTAGTAGAAAAAGCTACAGAGAATTAGCTACCCAAAACTATTTGATATTTAGTTTTCACTCATTAGCTATTTAAACCCATTGTTTGTTTACATACAAATTCGCATGTAAATATTCTGTTGAACTAATTTTTCCATTGTTATTTCTGTTTGCAGCATCCCCATTATCCAACACACTTCGACCTCCATTGTCATCCGCTCCGTCCAACTATGAAATTAACCAACATATGAGTGCAAGGATGAGTTTCTCTGCTGCACCCTCCGGCAGACCACCATTAACTATGGGGCCACTCTCAGTACCGAGACAAGCTGCGTGTACACAGTCACAACCGCAGATAACTCATTACCCCACGTCCTTGCACATGGCTCTTACAAACCCCAATAACCATCGATCACAGCAACAAGTACCAGTTCCACAGCAACAAGCATCGCCGATGATAAGGAACGCTCATGAGGATGGACCCCGCATTGTTGACGTCACTTCTATGCACAGGCCCCAGCAAATCCGTGCCATTCCGAACCCTCACCATCCCCAAGTTCACCACCATCCCTACGGCCAACCCAAAGATGGTATTATTGCCAACATGACAGCGGCTCACCAGCCAACCCGACAAATGCAACCGCCCACTTTGCAACGAGCGCATGTGCAATCGAGCCACCATCCCCAACCCGATTCCACGCTACGTCTTTCACATTCAACGATGCCAAACCAAGTTCAAACTCATCTTCGACAAGCCAACAGTGTGGCTCCACCCCAGCTAATCCTGGGTAAGAGAACCTCAACAGAAATCTCCGAAAATATGGCCAAGCATCCGCGCCATGACAATAATCGGACGGAAACATTGCAACAAGTTCAAGCTCAAGCATACAACGGTCTACAAATTACTCATGGTCAGTTTAACAACAACTCTCGAATTCGTCAAGCACCCTCCGCGCACTCAAACCCCTCACAGTCCATTTCCCCTGCAAGTATCTCACCCGACATGCACTTTGCCCCTTCACCTCCTAATACACCAACTTTAGATAAGAATGTGGCTGCTGCTATAGGCACGGGGATGAGCAGTGTGAGACTTGGCAACGCCATCACATTAAGTGTCTGCCCGAGCTCCGAGGCACAAATCACAGCAACACAGAGGTCCACAGGCGTTGGAGTTAACTGTAGGGGTCCTCAAAAACATCATTACATAAACACCTCTACAGTTACCAATGCACTTGCCGTCAGAGGCGTTACAGTAACCCCCGCCTCTCCACCCGTCGGAGGACACGAACAACAAATCCGTCATGCAGAAGGTAGCAACTCTCCCATTGTGCCTACCTCCCCTTGTTCCAGTCCAACTGCAGGAGGCCCCTATTCTGTTATTCAACGAGTAGAAAGAACCCCTAATTCTATCAGCCCTATTCGAAATTTCAGTCCCCCAGTGTCCAATCCTGGTAACCAAGTACCACATCAGTTTGCAATCCCCCGAAATCCTGCTCCTAGATCGATTACCAATGGTATCGGTCATGCAACGGCCACAGCAAATATTGAAAGACCGGACCGTCCCCCAACCGTGGATCTAACAGATGACGACGTTCTACATCATCACCAAGCAATGGAGAATAGTCGACACAATCTTCATCTGCATCATCAACACTCTATGCACCATGCTGCGGCTTCGGAAGCAGCCGCACGTCACGCACGATCTCAGTTGGCTAACAATGGAAGTCCTCAAAATCAATACCGACCCCCTCAAAGAAATATGTTTCCTTGTCATCAGTGCAATTCTTTGTTTAGCAGTTCGCAAGTATTAGAGGAGCATAAGATGACCGTACACGGCTACGGTCAACGTGGAAGCACTCAGGTACGAATGACTTTACAGAACAGTCGACCAACAGCTGATCAACTCCGGCAAGCCCAAAGTAGACATCAAACACCCCAAATGCAAGCTAACTTGCGACCTCAGAGTCCGAGCAGTAGCAGAAGTTCGGCGGATCGTGCCAGCAAAAATTTATGTATCCCTCTTCTAGATTTGAGTCGGTTGGATCCAGTCAAGTTAAAGCATCTCGAAGACATAGGAATAAGTTGCATTGTACCTCTCACAGGCAATGAGAGGAATGGTGGCATTATGGGGATACCAGTAATGTCCTTAAGACAGGACGGTCTCATGAGTCCGTTTCCTTGGGATAGTGTCCTTCCCCTTGGACCTGTCTACTCCTCGTCTCATTATGCAGCGTCTGCAGCTGCAGCTGCACATGCAGGAACCAATCCGAATGTTACAAATCATGGGAATCGAATGCCTAGTCCTCATCAATAATTATGACTACAAATTGTTATTGTGTATCGTGTTCAGTGCTTGAAACCATTACTGTTACTAACTTACTAAGGTCCTTTAATTGACCATGGGAAAACGTTCATTTAAAGTAGAAATATTGAGCATGCCAAAAAGGGGCTAGAACTTGTGCATGAGAAAATTTATCCATAAAACTACATTTCAAGATACAATTAACCTCTGTACAGAAGTCTCCTGGAGATATTTATGTAATGCTGACAGCGTCAAGATAGTGTAGTACTGTAAATGTGTAAACGATCGAGCTTTTCTACGGACTACACAGTATTTGTGCGGATTAAAGTTCAGTGGATTCGGTCGTACGTGATTATCCAATTTTTTGGTTGTCGTTACAATACATTTCTCTCTCACTTGCTTCATATATCGTAAGTGTGGTATACATATGCACGAAAGAATTATTACGATCTAATCTGTCCCTACAATATATTGTTTATTAATGTCATACAAAATCCTTCTCATAACCAGAGTTATCACATGTGTACATTTGGGTTGATGTGCCAAAGGCGTTCCATTATTTAGAAGCTATCAAATGTTTCCATGAATTTAAGTTTATGTCACGGAAGCCAGGAAAAATTATGAATACAATACTGGCAAGTTATAAAGTACTCAAATATTTGTTCGTGGAAACTACCATTTGGTGGGAGTCGTAACATTCTACAAGATTTGGTGTTGGAATGGGCGTATAAAAGCGAAATACCTTATTTTCCAAAAGAAATTAGTTGAAATAAATTACTTGTTCACACAATCACACATACTTTTGTTCGTACTGTGCATGGTTTTGTGTGTACAGCAGTCTATGAAATCATCATTCAGATTTCTCTCTCATTTACCCATCAAACCCTTGGCGTACCACTAAACTATACAGGAGTTTTCGGGGAATTGTTTCGAGATTACAAATTGTTACACGTAGCCCCAGAAACTTGAACTCACTACTTGTTCATGTGTAGTGTTACCAGTTGTAAATTCATGAATTCTGGGACATTCTTTGAAGTTTAAAAATGGCTAAGTGTTACGTTGAAAAACTGATCACCCGCAAAAGTATTACTTTAATTATCGGATTAATTACCACGAAACACGGTAGTATCATTATTTGTTTTTATTTTCAGTGTAACAATACGGCAATACTTGACAGACGATTTGGCTTTAAGCAAAAGTATTTAATTTTCTGCCTTGCACATGTAGTATGTATTCCAAAGATGAGCGCGTGTAACTTCGGGATTGAGATTATCTTGCAGTTCAGCTTTGTTTAAACTAACGGACAGAATTACTTGCTTGTCCAAATCAATTTTAGAAAACTAAAAACTCCCTGCAGATGCATTGCTAATGGGAACCGAAAGGGCAAATAAACCCAGCTTTAGAAGTTCCGGCGCCTCAACAGTTTTGACGAAAGATACCTAACCAAAAGTCTACCGTATCTTTTACCGCATTATCTTTGTAAATAACTCACAGATAACAAAAATCTTGATAGAGTTGATCAGTTGAAACATCAATTTGCAGCGCATTTGCTAAATTGGTAAAATTCGAGTTACTTTAAATACAGTTGTGGGTAGTAATAAGGGGGGAAAGTTTTTGCCCAAAAATTGAAAACGAGTCTTTAGGTAATTACTCAACTGTGTTGTGCAGAAACTTATCTGTATCAGCAATTAAAAATATTTTTTTTGCAGCTGACTAGGTGAAGCAATCCCTATTTCTATCTTTCAGGGAATTAAGCAAGCCTGACATTACTTGCAAGACAGAATTATTGTGTTTTTATTGCAATTTTAACTGTAATAATATCTTTCGCCTGCAGCGAGGAGGAATCCAAGCATGTCTTCATTGCATTAACGTTTAAATGCAATGAAGAGTGAAGTGATTACCAAAGTCATATAACAGAGAGATTACAACGTCAGAATCGACTCTGGTATTTATAAACAAACATGGAACATACACGGTGCTGGCAAAAAAAGTTTTAAATTATTTAAAAATCTGACCAGGAATTTTGTATGCGTTTCCTAAACTGTTTATGTCAAGGAATACTCTTTTCCTTCCTCTGGGTCAAGCGCATCAATTCCGGGACAGTTTGGGTCAATCCTGAACATCTGACAGCACTGAGTCGTGTCTGCGTTGTTCATGCATTGATATGCAATAACCTTGTAAAAGATGTTTATTGTTTTATCGGAAATTATCTATTGTACATGTCAAATGATGTACGCCAGATTATATTTACTGACAGTTTAAACATTTTATTGTTGAATGATCACGCTCGGGATACCAAATTCATGCCACATAATTATATATAAATTACAGTAGTACTACTTGAACGGAATACCTTTGGAGGTTAAGGATGCTGAAAAATTAATTCCTGCCAACGCATGGAAGAAAATAAACTATTATAATCTTGTTGTTGAATGACGTTGAAAATAGAATAATTATTGGTGTTCATTTCTATGTTGAGTTTTTTGTATTCTTACTAGCAGCCATACTTTTACTTTTCTTGAATTTTTAGTCACGAGAAGTAAAAGCATGACTTTGTAATACGTGAACACCTCGAATTTTATGAGCTGTGTAGTCTTTGACATGGAAACTTTAAGGAAAAAATCTATGAATTTCGAAACATTTTATTTTCGTACAGATTCATATGACTCGAGTAACTACTGCTGTTGACTCTAAAACTGATTGAGACCAGTTCATAGGACATGCTGTGTAGAAGCTTATTATTATTAGTCTTTGTCAACTTTTTATTTTTATTTTATGTAAAAGATATATAATAATAAAATTACTATTTTTACACGTATATTTTAACTTTACTTTCCCTGCCAATGAGTTTCTTGTAGATGTATTAAATGAGTAAAGTACTTATTTCTAGCTATGGAAGCGGTGTTTGATAGCAGCTAATAATTATTATTCTCCATATAGATACACACAACGCCTTGTACTGGCTGTGAATGTTTTTTATTTACTCTCAATCTATTTATTGCGTTGTGACTCCTCCGATGTTTTCTTCTGCATTTGTTTCCCACTTTAACAATTTTATTCTTACCTACTGGAATTAAATGGTAGTTTGACTTTTGTACCCGATTCTAGGAAATGAATTAATTAGTTTGCTATTACAACCTTACACTATATATGTACGTTATATAAACGTTTATAAAAATACGTAGACGTTATAAAATGTTTTAGTCTACAAAAATGTTTACGAGCAGTCCTGTCAGGTCCTATATATGTACATATGTGCATGTTCAAGCACACGCGTCCTTGTAGATATACTATGTTACTTGCAGTACAATGTTTTTCATAGGGTATCTACTAATAATTATTATGGTCAGTGTATATAAGTACATGTGCTATTCGTGAAATTACAAGGTTATTCGGTGTGAACCAATTTCTCCCGATAGAATATTTTCTGCTCCAACATAATAATTACTATGTTTAAGTGCCTGTTAAATTCCATCAAGTAATCATGTATACCTCTATGATCCCTGTCCTCTGCGTAGCTTTTAATAATTTCTAAGTAGATACCATGTCATAGTAATGTGGATGGAACCAGTTGTTTTCCTGACATACGCATGACATTAAAATTTCTCAGATAAGGAATATTATATGTGTGAAACTTGTTAAATTACATGACAACATAATTTGTTCAGTTAATTTTGATTGAAGTTTCATCATTTGGGAGAGATGCAAAAAAACCTCTGTTAGCATTTTATGAGAGTAACTCGACACTCGACAAATTTTGAACGAGCAAGAATGTGAGCATATGGAATATTTTAGATCAATTCCGTATGTTCATTTCTGGATACTTTAGTGTAAAAGTCTTTATTGGGATTTTCTTTGCAAATATTTTCTCGTTGTCTATTGGTATATAAAGGAAATAAGACTTAGCTTGTAGGCATTGTATTTGGATTTTTAAATTGTGGAGTAATTTATTATTATTATTAATTTTATTATTAGTGGTATGTACAGTCATGTGTCCCATACATTAGTATACATACGTGCTAAATGTAATTATGTAAACACGTTTTTATCCTCCTGTTATATTTATTTTACCCGGTTGAGTCAACGGTTGACTGATGGCTTATGCAAGAAATTCTAGGCAAGGGGATAAGCTCAATCAATATTTAGCTCAATATTTAAGGGTTTCTAAATGTAAGCCAGTGGATATGGAAAGGGTGGTTTGACAGAGGGAGAGAAACGGATCGGTGATAGATATTGCATTGAATTGAGAGTGCTACACATTGTATATGTGAGAGTGGGCTTTTTTGTGGTATAATGATCCTTAAATTTGTGGACTCTGTCGAGTCATGTAACTCAGCTGGTGTAATTTCCATGGATTCCTGTACATTAAAAATGTAGGTATAGGGAGATGACTATAGACTATAGACTAAGAAAAGACGATACTCGTTTGACAACAGACTTCGTAATTTCAAAATAGATGTTTACCTGTGTAAGAAAAATTCAGGCACTTTGCCTCTCAGTGGGTCAATTTCTTATGGAACGTGAAGTGTCTTGTTCGTAATAAGTAATACTTTCTATAGTACCTATAGATAAAATATATATATAAATATACATACATACATAAATTATGATTATGTAAGCGTACTTACCTATAGACATGCCCAGTACGAGTGTATAAGTGTTGTTAAATTATTTTTAAAGAATTACTATAAAGAAAAGTCGTATGACATTTGTTAGTAACAAATGTATCTGCATACAGACGAAGTACAATCTGAAAATTCACGTGTACATTATATAACTGTAATCTGTTGTTAATTTCTTCGGAAAAAAACTTAAATCAGACAAAATGAAAAAAATAGCACAAGAAAATGTTGAGAAAATAAAAATACCACAATTTTTATCGATATATATATATATATAAATAATCCTGGCTCTCTCTCTAATTCATTGGCACACAAGTATCTATTTATTCACGTACAATATAGCTCGATTTAACTTTCATTCATGCATCCCGAAAATTCAAATTCCTAAATACAGCATTATTTAGGTAATCAATAACCAAAATCTAAATCAGTCGTGAATCAACGCCGGCAGGAATTTGGAACAACAAGTCTCATATTTGATGGAACGGAATTGATTTACATATCTACATTCCCATTAATTATTTCGCTCTCCAATTTGTATGCGTCCATGAAATAACGTTTAATGACTTGCCTCTGAAAATTGAAGGTAATCGGCAGAATGCTTCTGAACCCTTCCCACAAGTTACCCTATCCTGACTTTGTACTTCAAAAAACTAAGGACTTCCCTGCCCACAGAAAATTCTACATTTGAGAAAGTTAGCATTGAGCATCATAGACAATAAGTGTAGATATGTAGATACATACGGGAGCTTAGAAAGTAATGACAGTTGCTTATCTTTATTTGGTGGTAAAATACGCTAATATTTGCTAACCACACGGATAAAGTATCCGTTTCTGTTTCAGAACTCTTGTACGCATTCAAGGAGGAAGGACCACTGCGTAGGAAATAAATAGACACAAGAAGTGACAACTGTAATGGGAGTGACTTGAGTGTATTAAAATCTGACCATATTTACACATTTAGAATTTATACCACTCCTGAACTACACTCCAGGCTTGTATCCACTGTATCTACATGCCAGTACCTGCCCTGAATATTTCACGAGAGTGGTCTCCACATCCTGCATAATTAAAATTCATTTGATCGCCCAATAAGAAATTCATACTTTACTCATGGAAGGTAACGGTGTAATTACAAGCATAGACGCTTCCTCCGTAGTGTTACTACAATGGCACATTATGTAGCCTGGAGAAGTACGTTAAGTCCAGGAGGATAGGATGTTCCCTGTGTCATTATACAGTTGAGAAGTCGAGAAAGCCCACTTGAAGCCACTTGAGTTTCTGTCCCATAAAACTATGAAAAAAAAACTTGGAGCGAAAAAGTTAAACTGACGTGGACTAACGCCATTATAATGGTGCTAGTTTGAGCATACCTCAGCCCCGACTCCTTGGAGACTTTTATACTGCATGTGCTATGTATGTATATACGAGAACGTGGAGGGGTATGAGTATAGAGTATATGTCACAAGTCAACACTGTGACCCACGTTAGCTACAACTCGTTGCTTCTGGAAGTAACTTGAATTTTAATTTCGGGTACATTACACAGAAAAACATGAGGTCATTCGAGAAAAATCAGTTTAGTCAATGGAGCTACATATACAGATTCCCTGAATTTAGTTTTTAGTGCTCAGTCCGAATTTCAAATACTCTGATACAGACACACATGGGATGAACTCGAATTGACAGTATTGCATTGCCAATGTGCTTCGTAACTCACCGGTATTTTAAAAAATCGATGGAATGTATACACAGCAAATAAAATTCACATGTTGAAGCAACTCTCCAAAGTGGAATACCTAACGAATAGGATGTTTGTCTTGTAATTGTGACTTTACGTGCTTGTTTAGGCCAGCTCCGAATGGATAAATAAAGAGTTTTATGTAGGTTTGTCGCTTATAATACAGCATGTTGCATGTCCTTTTTCCTTACGTACAAGTATACACATGTGGCAATTTTGAATTCCTCCATTTTAAAGACAAATTTCAAAATTATAAGATAGAATTAGATCAACTTATAGGGTAACAGCGGTCAAATGAGTGAAGCAAAGTTAGGATATTTTCGCGAAAAATTGTTGCCGATACTTCATTTTTGAAATAAATTTGAAAAATATTATTATTGACTCTTAATGTCAGAAAGGGGAAGTCTGCAAACGCTGGGGGGCTGGAACTAATTCCTTTTAGAGAGCGCTGAAATTAAGGTGAAATAACTAATTTGTGAGGAACCAAATATTTCCCCAAGAATTCTATCACTTGCCTGACTAATTAAATAAAAATATATCATGGCCGACCTGGATCTTGGCAACAAGATTTCTATTTCGAAATCTACCTGCTCAACCGAGCTACTCTTCTCGACCACCAAAATTTTCTCAAGCTTGCCCGTAAATGTCTCCCCAAAATTTCCCACCCACAAGCTGAACCCTCTCAGGATGACCAAACCTGATTTAAAATTCTTTCTACTGCTTTTATAAATTTAGAAGTTAATAATTAGTATATTTTATTATGAGCTTCAAAAATGTTCCTTCTACTTTATTTTGAAAATTAAAAACTGGAATTGACCGATGTGACCTTACAAATTAATCCAAGTCAATGCTTGTAATTTTAAAATTTTGAATGAATTATAATATAAAATTGGAGATTCCATTTCCCCCCATACCTATTGATTACATGGGCTAGAGGGAGGGGATAAACATGTCCTGATTGCCAACCTCCAGTTTTAAATTGACTGTAAATCGTACTCATTCGCCCGGGTAAGCACTCTGTGAACTCATAACAGTAGTAATTCTGATCCCTAAAAGCATTTACTACGAAATTAGAGTAGAGTTTGTTTGCATACACTGAGTCGTTCCTCATAACCTCATTGAAAATAATGTATTATTCATATCATTAAAAAACGTAAACACTTAATTGTTTTAACAAGCAGTTTGAAACATATAATATTTGCCTTATAATCCCACCGAAATTTTCCCGAGCTCACCCATAAATGTAGATAGCCCGTGGAATTTCCCACCCCAATCAACAAGCTGAATCCTCCGAGGATGACCAAACCTGATTTCATGCAACCTGGCCTTACATCTTGTCCCCCTGTGATCACATTTCTCAGCACCTTTGCCTTTACTACATCAAATTTTGCAGCTAATAAAATTTTATTATCAGCTTCAAAAATGTCCCTTCTACTTTAATTTGAAAATTAAAGATCGGAATTGACTGATGTGACCTTACAGATTAATCCAAGTCAATGCTTGTAATTTTAAAATTTTGAATGAATTATAATTTAAAATTGAAGATTCGATTTCCCCCCATACTTATCTATTGATTACATGGGCTAGAGGGAGGGGGATAAACATGTCCTGATTACCAACCTCCAGTTTTAAATTGACTGTAAATCGTACTCATTCGCCCGGGTAAGCACTCTGTGAACTCATAACAGTAGTAATTCTGATCCCTAAAAGCATTTACTACGAACTAGAGTAAAATTTGTTTGCATGCACTGCGTCGTTCCTCATAACCCCGTCGAAAATAATTTATTATATTCATACCATCAAAAAAAAGTAAACCCTTAATTGTTTTAACAAACAGATTGAAACTTATAGTATTAGCCTTATAATCCAATCCCATTGTCAGGTATATAAAAATACTACGGTGAACCACAACTTCCCTCACAGAAAATACATAAATCACGCACATATAATTATTATATGTATGTATGAATCCATGACTATCTATGGGAGCTTATATAACTGGCTCCACTATAAGTACAGATGCTCCAGCATGACGTCACCAGCTTTGTCTCCCAAGAAAGCTATAAATACTGTAATGACCATGGTTTTAATCAAATCAGGAAACCGCTTACGCTGGAATTAAACGCAATAACCACTACAAATGACTCTTAAAAAATAAGTAGAATTAACCAGGGCCATGTCCTCCCGAACCCCCCCCCCCTCTCTCCCTCCGGCCCCAGAAAAATAGCATGAGCTTAGTAACTCTGCACATTTGACATATGTAGATGCACTCATCTAGCTTCGATGCCAGTAGAAAGTTTATTACGATAACTTATTTTGAGTGGATTTTGAAAGCTGTATTGGATTTCAATTAGAAACTATTAGTACTCGCTCAAGGCCCTTGTACATTATAATGCACAACTATTTCAAGTCGAATCCCCAAGAGTTAATAATTAGTACGCATTTTGGAAAATATATATATATGTTTATGTATCTTTATGTACATTTAATGTACATGAATAGGTACTCATCATTTATCTAGGAGGACATATATCCCTCCCTACCCCCATTTACGCACGTTGAGTACAGGATGGGATTACATTACCATTCAAATATAATAAATTACAGAGGTTCCCTTTCAATAAAATTACTTCACTATGACAACTCTCTGACAACAGACTCTCTGCTCCGGATTGCTCGGCATTTACGACCAATATTAATAGTTATTAAGTATTTATAAAGCTGGAGTGCCTGAATTGTGTGTGTGTGTGTGTGTGATGGGGGAATGGGGTGTGTGCGGTGTGGGATAAATTCAATGTCCTGCGGCTTCCATGCCCTTAATAGCACTTTTGTTTATAGTAATTACCACATTTCAATAGTGTGTCAAATGCGACGCATTAATTATTAGGGAAAAAATTACGCTACACATCTCCTCAAAAATAGACTCACAATGACTGTGTTCAATGACATTTTAAATGCTTTGCGCGTGTCTGCTACACTTTCGAAAATTGCAACTAGATATTGTACTGTCATTTGGACAATTCCCATAAATTACGATTTGATTAGTAACGCATGATGCTCGAATTGCCTAGGACTCTTGATTATAGGGCATTACCATCCATAAGCACCCTTGCAAGGGTACTCTACAGAGTTTCCATCCTATCAAATTACTTCATATAAAGGACTGCAGCGTTACATGAAGAGATCATGATGATCAGAGGCGTCAAGGGATTTCCCTTTCTTTATGATGACTGGACTTCCCCCGATCATCCCAATTTAAAACTACTAATGAACCAAGGTCGGGAAGGTGCTCCCAAGAGCTCACATTTACCTCTGTATAATTCCCTGGGCCCTGTCCATATGCAAGGATGACCAGGAAAGTAAAGGACTGAGAAATACAGTAAATTGTATGAGAAAGTGGAAAGTTTGTTGGGGATGTTTTATTGCACGAAAACTCTGCTAAATCTAGGTGCTTCAAGTTTAATCAGTTTAATTTACTGACCCGACATATGTTCTATAAGTGGGGTTAGGCATGTGTGATATGTTTTTGATGTAATGAGGATTTTATGCTTTTGAAAATAAATTGACCGACTAAGTGTTAACACTGTGACTGTGCATATAATGACGGTGAGTAAATCCGTTGGATTAGAGCATCCATTTTTATGCTTGGTGGTCAGGGAGACCTATGTATGCATATTAATGGAATTTTATTCTTTAATTAATTACACCGGGACACGGTGTGAAGGTAAGGTACACATGGAGTCACATGGTGAATGTGTGAGTAGCATAATAAGTAGATATGTACCTGTGGGATTCCCAAAGCTCGGACAATGTTCTGCTCCGTCAGTAGTTTGTGAATTTTTCATGTTCAAGTTGAATTTGTTAGCATGGGATCCGTATTAGTAACTGTGTGTAGTAGGAGTAGCGTAGTAGTAGTTAAAGTTAGATACAGAAAATTAAATTGTATCTCAATCTTGAATTATGTTTAATTTACAAGTGTGGCTATGAAATTGAATTTTTTTTTGGAGGAGACTTCCCTCATAATGACAGTTATATTGAGCATCTCTTGTTGTAATACTTGAAAGCCCATGAGTTGTTCGGTTATGCCTGGTGATCATGACTTGATAATCCACTTACACTTATTGTGTGTAATTCATTGGGGGAATCCTCCACTGTCTCTACGAATACCTGCCTGTGCAATATGATGAGTAAAGTTACCATACAAAGGTCTGGTTTCGGCCTTTTCAATTCATAAAAGTATACTCTCCTAAGTAGGTTCAATTTTTTGGTGCATGGCGTGACGGTAAAAATGATCACATGTAGACACGTGATAACTCAATGTTGGACTTATCAAAAAATTCTTATGAGATTTATCATTAGTATTGTCCCAAATTGAACTTATGGAGACGCATTGATGGTCCCTCTTCAATGGCAATGCTCTCTTCCCTTGGATCATTTTAGGGGAAGAGTCCCTATCCACTGTACATACTACGGGAGATTACATGAGAGATGGAGTAATATCACAAAAGACGATTCTTCAAGGCTCATGAGTTTATAAAATACTTACCTGTAAAAAGACATCAAATGTAATAACTCTTGCATCAACAACAACACTATATAGTCATTGACATGCACCAAGATGAGAAAAAGAGAGGCAGAGATGAGAGAGCCACAAATAATACCTACATCATATTTTTGTCAACAAATTTTTTTTTCACCTCTTTCCGTACGCCACGCCACATATGCACGTATCTAGTTGAAGACATTATGCGTACGTGTCTAACCGATAAAAAATTAAATGGGCCTGTGGGTAAAAGGACGAGTCACCTCTTTTTCATGGCACTAGTTTTGCGTAATAGCGTCTTTAACCCAGTGAAAATCCCAATAATAAAATTTCAGGCTCTCATGACTTTTTGGTGGTATTTTGTTGTAGTAACATTACTTTAGTAGATTTCAAGGTTACTTTAGTTTCTTCCAATACTCTGCATCCATGGCCCGTCCAATTATAATAATTCCTTTTTTCCAATTAGTGTCCAAACAGAGTACTGTTTAATATAGTACAGGCTTGAACTCTTCTTACCTCCAAGAAGAATGTCGGTAAATAAAATTAATTACTCATAAGCATAAAACTTCAAGTAAATATATCTTGATGTGCATTGGATGTATGTATCTACATATATGTATGTACATGCACGGGATATTTACGGACTGAATTTACCGGATATTAAACATTTATAAGTTCATTCATGTCTGTATTTGTCTTAACATTCACATAAATATGTATGTATGTAGAACTTGCTCCACGCAGCCCTATTGGATTTGAATTCAAAGTCCGGACTTAGAAACGTAAACAGAGTAATCATGTCATGCTAATCGTTAATGGTGATGGGGAGGTAAATCATTTTGCTACTTGTTCCCTTCCGACCTAATACCGTATATGTGAGTGTGTTGGGAAGGGCTGAAATAAATCCCGGTGTTCTAACGTTTAATTAAGATTAATTGTTGAGATTGAAGACTCACCGGAATTTACAGATAAATAGTAAATAGTTCTCCTTTTTACGGAATCAATGAGCTGAATGGGGAAGTTCAATGAGAAATAAAAATATATAAGTAAGTTTAATAAGAAAATAGATATATTCAGAAGTAAAAAAAATTATAATTTGTTCAATGAAATAGGGATAATTAGGGAGGATCAAGTTTCCGGTCAGAAAAAGGAAATAAATGGGAGCATGAAACTTGGAAGTTTTTTTTTTTTTTGCAAATCATGTCTCAAGAAGAGGTAAGTAGGTGAAGATGAGGGGAGCTGGAAAACTGATAATAAAAATGTGATGCACTTGCGGAAATCAGGACTTGGCTGATTTTGCACTTTAGATTTAATTATGATAGCAAAATTTTAATGAAACGACAGTATAGGGGAAGGAAGTTGGAGGGATTGAAATGAGGGAAATTCTATGGAGTTGTAATTAATTAGATCAGGGTAAGAAAGTACGACTAATGTAGACCAATTGCGTATACAGACTTCCATAAGAGCAAGTAATGCTCTGAGAATAATAAAACGCACTTTTCCCTTGATTGTTGTAACCGCACATGACAAAAATATATTTTACTTGCCATTGGGTTGCTCACGGACTTTATGCTCACAATGTCAGTCAGTCAGTCTCCGCTCCTGACACAGTGAAAATTAACGGTAGGTTCTCAGGAAAATGTCCGTACGCCTCAAATCCTTATCTTCCTCGCCATCCGTCATCATAATCAGTGCGAGTTCATTATGTACGATTACATTACTTCCACATCCTTTTAACCATGGGGAGCAATGTGTACATATGTACATATGTATATACGTGTGTATATTATGTAGCTATGTGTACCAGGGATAGACCCTGAATTCCAATCCCTGTGAACTAACACATGTAATATCATATGAGTGTTGGAATAGTCCAATCCTCGTTAGTTACATTCCCGATTTACTCCCTGCACAATTCTAATATACTTTTGAGTATAGATAGATATATACCCTACTTACTATATTTTTCCTCCACGATCCACCTTCACTTGAGAGATTCACGGATAACTTACTGCAATTGGGATACTTTCTGAACCATGCGAGGCTCTCATTTTAATGTCAACAAGACACGCCAAAGAGCATCACTTTTAACAGGAAATCATTCTCAAGCATTAAAAGGACCTCTGCAGCGTGACAACTATTTCAAAATTTTTATGAGAAATACTCTCAGCCCCACCATTTTCATATGCTTAAGTAGCCAGGGAGAGGTAGTCAATGTCATACTCTGTGCTAATAATGCAACCCATATGAGAAATAAAAAATTCAAACCTGAAGCCTATATATATGACTTGAGAGAAAATAAAAACCCATTTAATGTAATGAAGAAACTTATATTTAGCAGACAGAGAGGGGTACAATTTGCTGTCATTACTCTATGTTACAAGTTGATTGTGTGACTTGGAAGTACAAATATAAAATTAACATGAGTATTGATTGACATCCAAATGCCACACAGGAATTCCTGAGTAAGACTGCAGCCGGTCTATATTCTGATTGCAGTGTGTTTTATCTGAAAATATTCTCATATTTAGATCCTCATATGTACAGTAGTCTGGAATGACTTAATATTTTACAAGATTGAGAACAAATATCATGTCTGACAAACTGCAGTTCATTTTCTCCTCCTCTTTTCCTCAATGTCTTTCCTGAGGTTGTTTGAGTTGGGAGAGTATGTACTACTGTCCTAGACACCTCTTGATGACTCCCATGTACATATGTATGTATCCATATATCTACTGTAATGTTTGAAGTTGGGGATAAGAATTACTTAGCAATTATTTCGGACTTGAACGGGAGTCAGTGTGGATATAGTTTACGTAATAAAAAACTCCCATGCATGACAGGATTCGAATGCAATATTAATTCACACGCTCACGACGATGAGTGTATTTATGAGCAATGGAGAGGCACTTAGTCTCAACAAAACAATAACTTTAAAGGTTGAGACGTGGGGACGAAAAAACGTCTGCCTATGTGTCTACACTACTGGATTGTACAGAGTAAATGGATTATAATATGTGGTACATTTTCGAACATCGTTACACTTTTTAACAAACAGTCTCAAAAGCTTCACAGGGATGTTATGTACGTTCTCGGAGGAGAGCCCTAAGAGTATAGGTTCATATATGATTACAGGTCGGAAGTAAATTCTAGAATATTAAAATCCCTTGAACTTGACAAAATCCTTTGTTTTTATCTCCCCCTCTCTCTCTCTCTCTCTCTCTCTCTCTCTCTCTCTCTCTCTCTCACTCATAATATTCACATGGACTCAGACACATTTAATACTCCGAGAGAAGTCAAAACTACTTCTCTTTACATAACATCCCCACAGGCGACAAAATACTCCTTTCAAATGCCCAGCAAAACAAAAACTGTAGCGGTACTTAGCTCCAATAATAAGGGTAATTATTTCCCTCAACTGAATACATACAAAAAAAAAACCTATTCTCCTCTCCTCTCTCAGTCCTCACACATGAGTTTCCATTGAGGCTTTAAGTTATCTACTCTGCACGAGAAAAATTAAAACTGTCTATGTGCTACTCAATTGTCCATATAATATCGGATACATGATACATTAGCGTCTTAAGAGCTCCTCTGTCTCTAGCGTCTATGTCGTTACATATAATAATTACTGTATATGGAGAGTACCAGAAGGGCTTTGTAAATTTTAAAATCTTTTGATATTTTACTTGAGAATAAATCAACGGGAATTTCATACAGAATGTAAACATTGTGGAAACAGTTTTAAGTTTTATTTCAAGTTTTTACCATTTCATTCAAATAGACTTGAAAATTATCCCGAGAGTGGCTCACACCGTATAGAGTTCATGTGCTGTCTGTTCCTTTATAGAGGAGTCTTCTGCAGATGTCATCTTCTAATAGATCCATAGGTAGATATAGGTATATGATCTTAAGAGTTCTTAAAAAACTCTGAATAGGATGACTCAGGGGATTTAAAATCTACACCTTTTCACACCCTCGTAGATAGATGTGAATGATTATTGTCATGGCAGGTGCAATGTCGTAAACTTTTGGAAACTTTTTCTCAAAACTTGTCAAAATTCCCATAAATTTTACGCAACCAGCCCTGACTTTAGGTTGAGGGGTGGAGGGGGGGGGGACGAAATCCACAGCTAATAATCTATTACGTATTTTTATATTCAATTTAAAAAAAACTGGTTGTTATTATTTGCTGTGTAAGAGTGTGTAATTATTTCCCTTCTGGTGGAAAAATGGAGGGAGGTAATGAAAATAAATTGACAATGAGGACAACTGTTTGAGAGCTATGGTGAGGCTGGTCTTTCATCAGGATGACATTGATGCATGGCATATAGTCTATGACAATCTGGATTCGCGAATTGTCGTCGCGAGGCTCCGAGTACTGTAGTGAGGACTTGCCTAAGGTTCAGAAATGAAGTAAGACACGTAACTATGAGTAAATTACATTATAAATAATAATGACAAATGACAGGGGTTTCTTCACATGTAGATATCTGTAGTAGTCAGTTTCAAACAAGAGATTTATTATGGACTGACTCTGACGTGTAAGTAAAATGGTCATATATTAAAAATGAAGACGACGAACACTTGGTAATGTCAACCTTCCCCTGAAAATTGGGATGATTGGAAATGATTTCATCCTTTGGAAATAAATATCCTGTCCTTAATTTCCCTCCAATTTAATCCCAAAAATTACACATAGAAAATGTAAAAAAATAATATTTTTTTGCATGAAACATTGGAGTCTCAGCATAGAGTCCTCAATTTGACATCTCTTTCATCATCAGGGATGAGCACATAAGCTACCATGTAATTGATCAGTTTGTCAAATAAATGCAGACTAGATGCACCTCACCTGAGTCCCCTTTCATTTACACAGAGACCTGATAGGTATTACTTGGAGATGAAATCATTTTTGAAGTCAAACAATTAGTCTCATTACCCAGGGGGAACATATGTGAGTGACTTAAAAACATCTCTTGAACATATGAGCAACCTGCCTTACAAACATGAGATATATTACAGGGCACTTATTTATCTTCAGATATCTTCACGTACGGATTTTTTTTTAAAAAAAGTTTATGTATTTGTATCTGCTGGTCTCGATCCTCATAGCCCACATGTACGTTCCTCTCCAAGTGTAACAAAGTCTTGCAGGGAGAATTACAAAAGCGTGTGTGCGGATAATAACTACAGATATATCGTTGTCGATTCCGTGCAATTTTATTAGATCACTTATGGTTTACTCCATTTATTTTGTGCACGAGACGGAGGAGTAAGGGGGAAAAATGCCGATGCGTGCAAGCTACATGATGGTAGACTAATTGAGGAGATGCTTCTTCTTTTAAAAGTAAAATGTATCCAACTTTTAGTTTTTTTTACACGCGTACTCATCTCAATCCAATTACCTCTTCTGTGAGCATCTGGAATAGGACTGGCTTTTAATAATTCTATGCGTGGAGAAGGAGGGCCTGAGCTTAAGAAAGAGACCTACTTATTATTTATAATTTTGAAATCAAGATATTTACTTAAATTAAGGAACACTATATTTCCTCCCATAAACTTTCTACTTTTCATGTCTACCTCATCGAGTCAAGGAGTCCCTTTTAATTGATGATGGGCTGAACATGGGATTCCTGGGTTTCCTC
Source organism: Allacma fusca (assembly GCA_947179485.1). Classification (NCBI taxonomy): domain Eukaryota; kingdom Metazoa; phylum Arthropoda; class Collembola; order Symphypleona; family Sminthuridae; genus Allacma; species Allacma fusca. Next base: position 10,167,284 of record OX359250.1, read on the forward strand.
CCAAGGATCTATAATACTTATTGACAAATTATATTATGGCGTCTTGCTTCATTTACTGGAAATCCAAAGATGACAAATTAAGAAGGGAAACATGTGGACAGTAGGGAGAGAAAAGGTAAAAAGTTCACTCACCCCCAAATTACTACATATGTATGGATGTATGTATGTATGCACTTGTCTGACCCAGCCTGAGCAAAGGAGATTAAATGAGACTGAAGAGATCAAGCAATTAATTTTGTGACAGTTTATGCGTCACACTATGTGTACAAGTACAGATACATACATACTACGATTAGATATCTACATATCTGACCAAATTCTGAGCTCATACAGGGTGTGAGGTAGGAAAGGAGGAAGACTTGAGTGGGGAAGAAAAATCACTTGTTAGTTGCGGTTTTCTACATTAACTCTTTAAACCGTCACTTTACAAACACCACGAAACAAGCCCAAAACCAAGACCTCGAAAACATAGCGAGAATTGTTATTTTTCTTCTGGTAATCTTGGTCAGTCAAGTTTACAGTGATTCCAAAATAGGAACAAACTCCATATACATCACTCCATCCCAAATCCGATAATCTTCATTGATTCTCACTTTATGATGTAGACGTATCTATTTATCTACCCCAAACATAAATTTTTTCCTCAGAAGACATGTCACATTTCAGAATCCGGTGGAGCAAGGCATTCTCCTGACACTGATGACTTCAGTTTTTTTTGGAAGGCCGAAACTGTCATTTTGTTCAGTCATTTAATTATTATAACAAAGCTGATGATTGATACTATCCGAAAATAATTATAAGAAAAAACTTGTGAAAACAGTTGGGGCTATTATGGTCATTTTCCCCGAAAAAAACATAATATAAAAAAAACTTAAGATAATACTGAGTGAGTTAAAATGTGTGTGCTTTGAATGAACGTTACATATTTCGTATATATGTAATCTTGTTGGTCATGAGCCACGGACGGAAATTGTAAAAGGCGTGGAATTTTTTCCACTGACTGTGACTTAAGACAGGATCCGCATTTTTAAGAGGATCATAATAATTGAAGAGGTAGGAAAAAACAAGATACATGAGCGGATTTAGACAAAGTGTGCAGGCATTACGTATGCATGTACACCCCACAGAGAAATAGGATTCGCAGGCAGGTCGTTAAGAGTACATCCGAGGATAGGATGGGAAGATGCGGACTATCTGTATCTATATACCTTGTTGAAGTGTACAGTTCTTAAGAAAATTGCCCAAAGAAACGAAGGCAAATTCGCTTTGGTTTTAAAGTCGTCGATTTAAAGACCGAGTTAACGTAAAGGGCTGAGAGATGCATGTGGATATTTTTACATAAACAAAAAAAAAATGCTCAAGTCAACCTGCACAATGAACAATCACTCTTCCATGGTGGAGGCTCGATGTTTTTATATAAATTACAGTACGGAGAGTGTGAGATGAATGGGCCGAGGCTCTCTTAATTCAAATGGCTACAACCGTGTACACACATCTGTGCGTTTTAATTCTGAGATATGCCAAAAAGTATTTGAATTGGGCAACTACTATTTGAAAACCCAACAGAAGCCCCAGATCAAAGGGAGTGATAATAAAGTACGAATAAGTAGTACATTACTACCTCCGACACTATGCAGTCGTACCATACCGGCGGACCAAGTCATACACATTGGCTCCTGTGCATAGTTTTTTTTTTGTCTCTAACTTTAACACACCTTTACACTCCGGCGGCAAGGCTCTCCATTATTGTCCACATTATACAAGCAAAACCCTTTGGATTCTCCTTTTCTTCTAGAATGCATCTCAGATTCTAGAGAGAGAGGAGCACTGAACAAAGTCCCGTTCGACTTTCCCACCAGACGCACAACAATACTTTAGTTTCCATTGAGATCTCGACTTGAACACACAGTAACTCAAGAGTCAGTGGTTGGTTCACAGCTGAGAGGGGTATTCTCAGACTCGTTAAAATTCTTCCTTCCTTATAGTATGTACTACTGATTCCCATCTCTTACTTCCCATTTTTTTTGTTATCAGTTCACACTCTAACACTCTAACTCACTGATCCACATTTTGTCAGTTCCATTTTATAACCAAAAAAAAAAGTGTAATCATTTTCCATGTCTTTTTGGGGAAGCGTGCTGTTGTTGACATTTCCCAAGAACTTCCGATTTAAGTCATCTCCATTTTTGTGAAATTGTTGTCAATTAGTGTCTCCATAATTTTTTTTCTTGTGAGGTGAATTTTTCTATGGGATTTTTGTTTTGGCGACACTTGTAAAAATAAGTATCTAAGGACATTTGGTCAGGCCAAAATTATAGGGAGTGTTTGGAACGACTGATATTCAAGAGGACTTTTGGGGCATCCTTTGGGTATCTTTGGGAACAGTTGGTGGAGTCTCCGGAGTAACATTTAATTTTTTTTATAGCTACACTCTATAAATGTATATTAATAAGCTACAGTAACCTCAAAATGGAATCTCGGCATCATCATCACTCACTTCACAGTTGTCACCTCAAGGGTCATCACAATAGTGCACACGGAGGATTCGAGAGGGTAAGGATGCCACTCTTCCTTTAATCACATTTATTAGATCCTATGAGGAGTAGGTATGTATGTACATATCTACTCCTTTGGAAAAGTGCGTGTTGTTAGTATTATCTCCACTCGACAAAAGCCTATTGTGGCATATGATTATTTTGAAGGGGAGGGGGATAAAAGTAACTCTTGAAACACTCAGTGTAGGTTTTACCATAAATGCTGTAGTATCTGAAATAATTTGAGACTGCTCCAAGCTTCATCTTCTGCATACGTTACAAATGATGCAAAAAAAGGTTTGCATGACAGAACGTTCATATAAATTAATGTTCTTCATTGAGTGAGGTTTTTTTTTCAATGCAGGTTAGTATGTAATACCATCCGCAAATTGACTCTGTCAGTGAACAAAAGTTTGTACTAATGGCTGAAGCAACAGTTTACATTATATTCTGAGATTGCGGGGAAGAGTATTGCTCAAACCCTTACTTAGAGTCTCCAAAAAAAAAATCTTTTTTGTATCCACATGGCAAAAATCTGTATAATTTACGGTACTAACTCATTTGACGTTCCTCAATTAACTGTAGACACTGTCCACACCTGACAGCCTCATTTGGTATTTGTACAGAATTTCCGGGAGCTCCATTCTCATCCAGCACTTCCAAACATTTAACAAGCTCATATGTAATTATATGTATCTAAGTTTCATTGAATCCACTTGTCCATTTGTGTCCAAATCCAAAAACTGGGTTGATTATCAGCTTCAACGAATTCAAATTCTTTTTATATTGGAAGGCATGAGATATGGAGCAAGAAATAATCTGAATAGTCATATCCTCTGGATAGTCCTGATTTTTTGTTATGGAATGTAAGTCAAATGATGCTCTTATAAAATATAACCCATTGAGTCACTTTTATTGCATGGGTCTTGTAAATCTATGGGATGAAGATAAGAAATACTCTTGTCCAAATACAATTTTATTCCACTTAAATACTGTATGCTCTGCTACTGTACAGTATGAAAATGCAAGTAGGTATGTACACACTTACATAGGTATGCATGAAAAGCCTACGTAAATGGTCCAGCACGACTAACGCACATTTAACAGGTGTAATTTAAAACTCGAAAGTTATCTGGCAGACGCTGTAAAAACAAAATCAGTAGTTACATTTTCTTGAAACTAGTTTAGATCTTATTGTGACAAATGGCTTGTTTTACTTTAAAAAAAAAACTTGTATGTATTTGATAACAACTTTCCTTCTCGAATCATTCCACTTTTCTAAGGTATAAAATCCTCCTGAAATTACCAAATTGTAGATCAGCTCTGCTGTACATACAATGACATGGAGTGAGATAACTAATCCTGCATTTTCACTACATCCCAAATGTATCTCTACACGTAACACATATATCATCAGCGTACAAAAAAAAACTGTATCATTGGGATTGGCGAGACGGCCTGCCTCCGTAAGGTATGTATTTTCTACATGCGTTTACCAATTCCCTATCTTAGCGTAAATAGTATAGATTGGACGCGAGCAATAACAATACATCACGACAGTACACACACAGACACACCCTATAATTTGAGCATAACTTTGCCATGCTTTAGTTTGGTCATAGATTCCGACTGCGTAATACCCCTCATAAAATTTCCTACATGGTACTTTAGAATTTTACGAGGAGGGAAGTAAAAATATAAAAATGTACGGAAATTATGACCCATTCCCCTGTTTATACAGGTGATGCTAATCCCTACACTTCTAAGACAGGAGAATTTTGCTGACTGAGCCGAATTTGTCACCAAAAGAGAAAATCTTAAGCCTTTAATGTCGAGCGTAGAAATTATATGGGGAGCCGTCAAAAAATATTAACTACATGTGTGGACTTCCTGTATTACTGTATAGCAGAGGAGAGTGTCTCTCTTGTATCTATACACACACACACAGTAGTTCCCTCCAAACATGTAATAACTTTTATGAGTTTTGGGTTGAGTCACTTGAGTACGAATGGTAGCAAATAATGTTGAGCCTATATAGCCTGCCCATCAAAACAAATAGACAGAAATGTTTCAAAGTCTTCGTCTCAATCGTTACATTCCCCTTACATGGTGTCTCAAATCTAATTAGAAGTTAGCTCAGGTGAAAAATAAGGATTTAACAGCCAGATAATTAAGTTGAATTAAGCTATGTGATGACGGTTCCGCTACAGATCTCATTCCTCATTTGTACACAACACACTTGAGTTACAAATCCTCGCTCTCCCCAATCATCCTATCTTACTACATTGTGATAAAAACTAAACAAAACCTCCACATTTGCCGTATTTGCTTGTCGATTCAGGGAGAGTTAAAAAATTTCACGTAATTTATTGTCCCTGCTCATGAGTCCACAATTTACCATTATAAGTATGTATGTAATAAGTAATTATATATATCTACTTATGCAGAGCCCAGTCTAAAGCTTCTACAGATACTTGATCGCACTCAGGCACGGTGCTCTAAGAGCTAACGAAACGTAGCAATCTAATTAAACCCAGAGTGAGAAAAATTTTGTAGTAATTAATAATACGGAGGAAAGAGACTTTTTTTTCCATTCAAGAGAGGGACTACTCCAGTGTATTTATTTTTGAAGAGATGTATTTTTTTTGAGTAATGTGATTAAAAGGATAATTGATAACTCGGCAGTCCATTGCAGTAAAATACTTATTGTGCAATAATAGATGGTCAGAATTACCACACGCATTGCAGTAGCCGTCTCACGTCCGACGGACGCTTAAATGTTCACAGTAAATTATGCATGCAATGTACAGATAGTACTCGTGCGGATGGTGTATTTCTGAAAAATCACACATCACATCAATTTTCTCATTTCCTTATTTCCCCTTCTTCTCAGATTATTTATCTTGTTCCTCCCTCCCGTACTTGAGAGGGACACTACACCAGTCATACTCTCTCAACCGTCATTAGTATTTCAGTAGGTCGATGCATATTATACATTCTTGCCTGCTTGTCACTCGCGGCGAGCTCCACTATTTACATTACTCCACGCTCTGCGTACACATTTAATGGATTCACCTGTAATTTTTCTCACACAATTTGCAGTCTTTAATTTATGCAAAATTTTTTTTTTCATGGAAAAGTAGTAGCTTCCTTTATAGACCCTTTTAAAAGATTCTTTAAGCCTGGCTAGGGTTGTGAGCGGGGGGGGGGAGAGGGGGAGAGAAGATGGTAATTAATATGAGATAAGAGAATCTATGAGCATGATTTAGAAATTACGTGGAACATTTGCCAACTCACGTAATCTCTCCCTTAGCTTGATTCCCTCGGGAATCCTTGTCCTCAAGATAATTCACGGCTATATCTCTCTCCCTGTCCAATCTTAAGTGTGTGGAGGGGCTGCAATGGAAACCAGAGATAGTAAAAAATGTGTAGGAATAATCAGGGACAATAAAAAATTTCGAAAATAATGTCTTTAACTATTCAAAAATTTTCTCTCCATTTATTTGATAGTATCTTTTTTATCCCCACAAAATAAATAAATCGTTTCAAGTAAAAATATACTCATTGCAACAAAACAACAAAATTCCAAGAGACTTATCTCTTAGTCACAGAATCTTATCAGAACTTGCTTCATACAATGGTGAGTCGGCACGAAGTCAATTTTTCTTTCTGTATGCAAGACACAATTAAGCATACATTGTAAATGCATATGTACATATATTTCCAATCTCCAAGTCTGAGGATCATTGTTGAGATATCGTTTGTATGAAAATAATCTGTATCAAGAATCGAACGGCTTTTTTTATTTTTCACTTTCTGCCAGTCGGCATCTCCCGTTTAATAAAAGAGGAGCGTCAATTAGTTGAATAGGAATATCCATAAGGGATCTCAAGAGAGAGAAAAAGGACTCTAGAAGTTTTGTAATTTTCCCTACTATTGTTACCCTTGTTTTCTATGAAGACTCCTTGATGTAATTCTTTTGATGCGTGTAAATCATATTATATGTATGACGTGTAGATACTCATTCCTTGACGGAGTTCGACATATGTTTTCAAATGACTTTTGATAGAGGACTGATTCAATTGAAAGGAAAAACATTCAATACTCCACATTAGCATTTCACGTAAGAAACTTGTACAATTGATGGGATTCTTTCAATTGAATTAACTTTCTCTTCTCAAAAGATTAACTATTAAAAACACAACACTCCTGTGTCCATATCGTGCTGGTAATTGTAAATGAACCCAAACTAGATTCCTTAATGAATACAGTGCATTATTCATATAGGTCTACACTACATACAACGACTACTGTTGTTATCAATTGAAAGAGCATCTCTGCAAATAAATCTTCCCCCGGAACTGACTGAACCATCAGACAATACAAGTGTTGTAATAGCACTCCAAATATTATGTATTTCCCCTATAATGACTCGCATGTATATTTAATTTACAGGGAATAATTTTCTCCTATCTTGTAGTCTCTCGCAGTCACAAGTGTGTACTTACCCGTCGTGTTCAACAATTTACACGCTATAATTTTCTATCTAAGATATCTACTCTGATTGTGAGATTTACTTCAGGGATGGTTTCAAATCCCCACTGAAATCCTGATACCTTTGTCATGCAAACATTCATTATTGTGGAATTTCCTAAAGGCACTTGATAATTATTAAAGAAATAGCGTTACGAAGGAGTGTAAAGTCAAAACAACGCGTTTCTCAAGTGAGCGTCAAATGTCATAAGAAACACATGTGTGCCATTGGGAAGGGCTCAGGACTCGTATTTTCCTACAAAGCTGTAAACAATTTCTACTTCATTGGTCCGCTGGATTTCTGAGATGAGTGACTACCAATGGGCTTTAATAAACCATCTTTATTGTGCTAATCTTTTATTAAAGGGCTATTAAGAAGGACAATCACATCATCAAAATCCTTTGATAATAAAAAATGAAAAATGGCAAGAAGCTATGTACTCAGAAGAGATGGATGAGAGTAAATATATCTATACACACAAACACACGCACACATACACACATAGACACACACACACACACACACACACAAATAACACACGACAACTTGGGTGTTCACATACTACTGTATTTTCTTCCTTTTTGGTCAGGCATTGGCTAAAGGAGCATTTGCACATATATTGTCTCCAACAACAATAGTAAATGACAATTTGAAATATTAACTTGACTAACTAAGTAGTGATATGGTGGTTGGATTTGTGCACGAAACTCAGGATTTGGAACTTGTGGATTTCATGGTTGAATACCGTCTCTGTCAACATTGTCCACTTCCACATTACATACCTGTGGTTTCGGATAATTCTGAGAAAGAGGTTAGCCTAATTGATAATATTGAATTAAGAAAGTTTGGTCTTCTTCCAGGTGTGCAAGACTTACTCCATACTCTCAGGAGCTCAAGCTTTAAACTGACAATGGCCCAATCTCATAAAGAGATATCAAATTACATCTTCTTACAGTTGAATGTCTCATTGTTTGTATACTATGGGAATATTTCACAAAAAAAAAATTGAACAAGTATCGATTGGAGTTTCAACAGTTCAAGTGACAATGTGACAATTAGCATCAGATTTCTTTTTGATTGTTAAACTGACATGGGAAGTATCCCTCCGAGAGGTGTGCACAAGGGAAGTACAGATATTTAGTAGACTCAGGGTATTTATCATTGCTGGTAATAAGGGGGTTGTGGATGAGGTAGCAATTAAATGATGCAGAGTGGTTACTAACTGCAAAACCAGAGCTAAGAGGAACTCTGAAGTCAGTTCCTACAAGCGTTCCCAGTCAGCCCCATTTTACAGTGAGGCAGCTTTCACTATAATTTTTTGATGTGCCAGTCACATCAAATAGTAATGAAGGATGCTCAGAGCTGATTATTGGAGAAAATATAACAAAAAACTTGACAATTTTGTCAACCAATTACGCTTTGGATTGTATTATTGACAAGGTATTTATATAGCCCCTGAACTAGAACAACCAGGGATTTTTTTCCCCTCAAGAAGAATAAACAAAGGAGATTAAATTAGTCCAACCTTTTTTAGTATTGTATTTGTGAGTGGCGGTGTAGTTTATTGAATGTGTAATAATTGTCTCTTGTGGTATCATTTATAAGAAAGCTCCAAAAGAAGAAGAAAAAAAGAGAGAAATTATGTCAATTTAGAAGAAAATGCTGTGGGGATGCTTTAAGAATCTAATCGATGTCTTCAAAATATCATCTCATTTTTCAAGGACTATAATACTTTAGTGGAGAAATCTGGTTAAAATCAAAAGTGAAATATATGACTTATGCAGAAACTCCCTCTTATGTTACTGCTCATCATTAGCCTAATTCAGAAGACTCAAGGTTTTTTTATGATTAGTAACTTATTACAATATCTACGCCAGCCATTAAATATTGCGTTACTGTAGATATACAAGGGAAATTATTAAGTTGTTAGTTGAAAAATTAAACTGAGACCTGACACAGCCCCTTGGTTTGATTCATTTCTTAAAAATAATTTTTTTCAAGACTCATTTCTTATTTGAGTCCAAGTTTATGCAATCATAACGCACAAGCCGTAATAATTTATTGAAGTTTGACTCCATTCAAAATCCCTCGGCCATTGTAGGAACATTATATTGTCAGAAAGAAAACAATGAAATGGGAATCACGACAATCAAAGCGAGCAGGCAGTAGTGCGCCCAAAAAACATTTTTTTGTATATGTATTTAAATAGACCCTCATATAATATCTCTGTTTATTTCAATTTGAATAACATGTTGAAATGAGTACAAAGGAATCACGCCAATATATTTGTTACACCTTTTCAGTCATCACTTTATCAAACTATTTATTTCTGTTCTCACGCAAGGTTAGAAGAAAAAAACCCAAAGACAGTAACGCATGCTACCATAAAATCTCACATTTTCCATTAGATTTTCAAATGGTGTAAAATGTATTGAAAACTTGTGGAATTATATTGATAAAAAATGAGACAGTTAGAAAAAAAACTTCCACAGGTAACTGAGCACTTGAAATTACACAAGATGAAAGTACAACTTTTGTTTTTGCCTGACTTATAAATTCCATGGTACATAAAAGGGGATTAAAATAAAAGGGATCTTTCGTTCCAGGTCGAAATAGAATCCAACACCAATGATTGTATCTCTAATCTGTTGTAAGGCTCCGTCAATTTCCAAACCATTTCCCTCCAATGTATTTTTTTTTTGAGGTGCAAACTGTATTTACACAAAAATATCTGAAGAAACGTTGATCCTGAAATTGGGATTCTATTTCGTCACATTTCTTTAGGACCACAAAAGTTTTAGCGGACAGATCCCATGTCCACTCCAATATGTAAGATTTGAATAAATTGGTGTGAACCATATATCAACAGGTGAAGTGCTGTGACAAGTGACATTTTATGCTTAAACACTATTAACTATTACTTACGCAATAGTACACACAGGCTCACATTGTTGGACACTGCTGAAACGCCCCCTGAAATTTCCATAAGCATTCCTTATTATTACTTTAATTGATGTAATTGTTACTCACAGTATGGCATAACGTTAAATTTGAATGTAGCCAAGTTGAGCTGAAAAAGCCACAGTCGAGTCCTGACGCTCTCAAAGACATAGATGTTGAAATCCAAGGTGTATTCGGTGAAATATAGGCTTTGATGGGAATATGGAGAGTATTAATTCAATTAGTGATGCGGTTCAAGCTGCTCTTGGTAATCGCTGATAATTTACTTTCTAATGTTCATAAATTGAGAAGAAATTAAAATACTTGTCAGAAATTCACACGTGCAGTGGCACTCAGCCTAGTCCCTAAATACCCACTACTGGTGCTAAATTGACAGGTGAGATAATGGAATGAGAGAACGTCATTACTCATTATGGGACTCCCTAGAATGTGTTTCTCAATGGTTTTACATGTGCTCGCTGCACATTAGCTACGATCAGCTTGACTTCTAAATTTCGGAATGTGTGTCAATAAATTAAGCTGAATAAATAACGACTTTTTCGAGAATCCTCGTGAAAGACTCAAATTGAGTTACTTCTCTAGAAATGACTTGATGCTGGCAGGAAGTTGTCAAGGAGTCATTTTTGCTCAGGTCATTCGACGTTTGTTCACTAGGACATGTGTTGACAAGCAGGGTCGAGCAGACCCTAAACCGAACTTGAGACTGCCTTGATTAAATAAAGAAATCTCTGATTTCTGATTTCACTGATACTCTATTTATATGTAATTATCTAAATAAAGTAGCTAGCACTGTGCGTGTCATATGCGTAATGTCACTTCCGAAATGGTCCATAGGGAACAATAGGAAATATATGTGCAAACTTACAGTTGTTAATGCCCATTGTGTACAGTATTTGATCTACCGTTACGTTCCACACAATTGTCAGTTTACGAAAGGCTTGGAAGGAGTTCCATCTGAAATGTGTATTATTTCCGTTACGTGATTTTATTGAACCCTTGTATTCCATACTTTTTCACCTGCCTTTTGCCACCATTATGACTCCCAAGGGAATAATAATATTCGAAGTTACTTGATAATTATGGGTGTTGTCGCTGATTTGCCTTGTGCTCGTATTGATCTATTACTGCTCTGTATACAATGGTCTCACGATTTTTCTCATCTCAGAAATCAAAATCCATTCTTTATTCATACTTCAAGTTGGGCAATAGAAAATTCCATATGTTTGTCTTATCTAGAATCTGCATATTTGCAACTTTGAGTTCCCAGAGTCTACTGTGTGCTTCCTTGTTATGAAAATATTTTTGGTGAGGCAATTTAATTCATCCTTCATGTTTTCATTTTCTAAATTAATGGGAATGAAGGGTCTCTCGGAGTAAATTATTCGAGACGTACGTACATACGTGTGGGGGGAAGGTGGAGCGGTGTGTGGTAAGCACTTTGAGTAAAATATTCCATCAGTTGTTCCTTCATTAGCAATTGATTGGACGGACGGATTCAAAACAGGGATTGAATTTGGAAATCCTGAAATATCCCCTGTGTGGCAAGAAGCTTAAAATGTAAAATGAGAAAGGTTAGATATACAAGTATTTTACATATGTGTTAAATGAGGAACTCCAACCCGAATAAGTTTCTGAGGAAGCTCTGAGACGTGAATCGTGAGTCATTAGATTGGTCACGTCGTGCACCTGTTGTCCAAGTCTCCTACTGCATTTAGGGAAGCATTGTATTCTTCAGGAACCGACGACTGCTTCACGTTTTTTTTTCCTCCTTCTCTCAATGTGTTCATACTGTAGTTGGACTCTAACCCAAGACTAATGGGGATGCTCCTTCTTCCCGTTAAGTGCTTGTACAGTACTTAACATCCATGTAAATACTGCAAATAATTTAAGCAAGGAAAGTCGAGAAATAGTACGCAAAAATCCACGCCTTCGTAAACCTGATTGTTTACCTCAATTGGTAATGCAGAGTTGCTTGAGCTTTAGGATTTCCAACGTGCAATTTTATTGTTCTTGTTTCCTCCCCCTCCTCAAATTACTCATTGTCAGGGAGTCACTCCTTGGTTTTGGATGTCTTATTTGATCGTGGTAGGATTTCGCATCGGTTTAATCGGTTTTAAATAGTTGTGTCTCCCCCCATTCAATGTTACACATCTCCATATGTCCTTCATATTAAAATCTTTGGTCGGGGGGGGGGAAGAGGGCTTGGAGAGCATTCCTTATTTCTAAGAATTCTCTTATGACAGGACACACCTCTGCAGGATCTAAACAGCCTAGATATGAATACTAAGAGCAAATAATTATGTTTAAATATTTATTTGGAGATGTGAGGAGTTCGATCAAATGTCTTGAAATGCTTGGACTCATTTGATATGCTCGGTGAGATCTGATGGAAATGAGATTCCAAATAATTGTCTCACTTTCTCTCATCTCCGTGGCTCAGAGTCCTGCCGAAATGTTATTGTCAAATGGTCAGCACCGCATTGGAATTTGTTAAAATTCCCAGACTTGAGGTAAATTGCACAATTTCACTTTAATTTTATGTTCCTCCTGTACGACTCGTACTTGCCCCTGAATAATGAAAAAATGGGCTGTTTGCATTCGAGAAATAGTGATGAAGGAGTCTTTTCTAGTGCATAAAAATACTCATGTCGCAACCATTAGGATTTAATTTCATCCGCAAATATACATACATAATTACATAGGTATATACGCAAAAACAAAGGGTTTTTTTTAATAGGTACTCTTAAGGAAGAAAAAATTGAGTTGCTACCTTTTAAAAGGTGCAACAATGTAGTCACGAATTGAATCTATCAGTATTCTCGTGGAACCAAATGAGACTGAATGGTGGAAAGATACAAAGGAGGATGCAGGATACTTGTAAAACAGAGATACATGAGCATATGCGGTAGTTTTGCTCGGTTTACCTGTTACGGTTCGGTGAGATTTAAGTTCCGAGCTTGTATATTCATATATAGATACATACATCCTCATTTCATGTTTACTTACTGGGACAATGCGAGTGTGGAAACTGTGCCTCTAAAAAGCAGCCCTTAAAAAATGTATCGACTCCATGTGACAGTACTTGTTAAATTTAATGCAGTGCAATAGAGCAGTGTGAGACGGGGAGGAAAAAAATGAAGCCTTCGTAATGTGAAGTGACACTGTACTCTGCACAGTTACATATCTGTACACAGTACAGACACAGAGTCTATAGAGACACATCAAAGGGCCCATCATCGCCCAAGCAACTCACAATTGATGTTACCAACTCACAGAGGAATATCTAAATTGCCGTTGACTCAATTCACAGAGATTTGTCTACTGTATATGTGTCTAAACTGTACGCACTTTGGTAGATATCCCACTGTGTAAATGTACAACTCAAACTTTTATAATTCTTTGGACATATGCATTCCCCGAACAGTTCTATTTGCTGTAAATCCATTTAAAACAAATGAGTGAATGCGGTGACAAGCCATTGAAGTTTTGGCAGTAGTCAGAGCTGACATTTTTAGGTAAGTACAAATTACTGACAATAAAAAGAGACAAGGCTTAAGCAAATCTCCACTCTGTCCTAAATGCGTATGGATATCTGTACATGAGCTTATAAGCACATGACGCAAGACGAAAAGTCAGTCATACTGTAATTGTCTGCATATGGAAATAGTAAATTTTTGAGGCAGGGCAATTGTCCTGTCAATAATAATTTTAAGTAGCAAGTGAGGCAAGAACTTTGTCATTAAATAATAGTAGAAATTGTCAAGACCCAAATTAGTCGAAAAATAAGAAAAACACAGCCTTTGAAGACACTCCCCTTCCAAATTAGTCGACTATTGATTAGCTTCCCTGTACAAAGGTTAACTAACTCTCAATGATGATTTTTTTTGCAAAAAAAAAAGTAGAGCAAAGCCAAGTAGAAACAAAAATGAGAATTAACTGAAAGTGATACGTTTTATTTGAACTAGGTTCACTTTAGAATCCTTTGTGATTATTTAGAGTGAGGGATGACAAAGTTGTGGGAGCAAAAGGACTCATTGAAGTTCTACATTACATGACTCAAGTCCATGATGCATGTTCAAAGACCGGCGGAGAAGATTGCTGAGATTGTATGTTGGGTTTGGGAATGCACAAGTGGGTAATTTGATAGGAACCCTCAAGAATGATAAAAGTAAGGCGAGTAGTAATTATAGTAAAAAAAAGAGCTGAACGAGAGGAGAATGTGATGAGCCTTGTGGATGCAATCCCACATGCTCGTATGAAATCGTAAGGAAATTAATTATCTGACTGTAAGGATACACTACAGGGCGTTTAATAGCATCATGTAAATTAGAACTTGTGTTCATCGGCCATGGCTCAACTTGAACTCATTAACTACAACAATTACTTTAATTTAAGCTGATTCCAAATTGTTGGAAAAATACGTCCATTCTGTCAGTAGGTTTTTTTTTCTAACTGACATTTCCATGTTTTTTTCTTTTCATGGGGCTCGCTATTTAGTCACCAGTAATGCATACGAAAGGTTTTAATGGAACAATTGCAATTTTCTACATACAACGTACAAACTGCTCATTTAGCCACAATGCATTGAAAACCGTTTAGTGGGTGTAGTCCCTTAGCCAAGATGTTGGGTTTGCTTAATAAATCCAACAATGTGCGTAAATAGGGACAAAAGTCGACCTTGATGAGATCTCTTCGTCCCAATAGAATTCTGTCATGGTCCTAATTTTAAGATTTCCGTTTTTAATCCAATTCTTCATGCCTGTCTATAAGTTACATGTCCATTCTTTCCCAAGTTTCACTCCTGCCATTCGTACTCCCAGGAATAATTATATATATCTATCTACCGATATAGTCCTCCTTCCGTCGGCTCCCAGATCTCCAAAAGGGGAAACATACTTTAATATGTACCGTCATGTGAGACAGCATTGGATGATTACGAAGCATTTCAAGAAATAAATTTGGGACAAGTCATCCCATGTTTGCACGTTTTTATTGGACAAATTACGGTTTCATTGCAACACGCAATGCATTGTATATTTGCAGGGATTGAATGTTCTTTTGTGTATAAAAATGTAATAAGGTACTTATGATTATTTGACACGGTGTTTTTTTTTTATTTTTCAGTATGGAGGATTCCCACAACTAAGTAGAATATTCCCTCCAGTCTCTTCCAGCAGTTCCAGTTCCTCGACTGATTCAGACATTCACGTGTCCAGGAGGTTTCGAGTTCATAGAAAATGGCTAGCATGTGTTCTTGTCGCTGTGCTCTTTATTGGAATTGGAGCAGCCGTGGGAATTTACTTCGGATGTAAACAGCTTTGTTATTAATGTTACGATAAGATAAAAAAATTTACTCTTCCATCCAGTCCGGCATAAGCCTTTAGACACTACAACAATGAGTATGCATAGACAGAGACAAGAGTAGGAAATCATGAAACAAGTCTGGCTTTATCTTTGGAGGTTGCAAATTATCCTTAAGATTCCTGCATCATTTCATGTTGTGCCTTTCGTCGTATCTATGCACTCAATACAAAGTGCATATACAGTACATGAAAAGTTATATCGTGTTTTTAGCACAGGAAGTTCCGGTACGTAATTACAGGGGAGACCAACTGAATGGCAAATCTTTGGGTTAAAGCTGATAAAGGGGTGAGTCTGCAGGGTAATATCAGGGTGTAAGGAGCTTTGAGAAGCTAGACATATTCAGAGGATGAATAGATCATAGGCACAATAAATTATGAATTATCCTTTCATGTGTAATAGTCGTAAACTTCTGAGATTGGAAAGAAACTGATTGTGAGCTTTCATAATCCGCGGAGGAGTGTAACATTTAAGGTTGTGACGAGAGAGAGAGAGAGAGAGAGAGAGAGAGAAATGTGAAATCATTTCTGAGGGAACTGAGGGAAGTCAAAGGGAAAACGTTCCGTTCATATAATTATTACTACCTAATGAAACCTAAAGGTAGGAGATGAGCAGTCACTTTTGGTGACGATGAACAAAAGGGAAATGCTAACAAGCTGTGAAATATTTCCAAGATAATCATTTAATTTCTACCTTTATATTCTCCCCCTATCTTTTTTAAGGGTCCTTTGAGCTCACTCTGCTTCCAAAACACTTATGATTAATTATGTTGTTTCAAGGAAAGTATACAGGCTGTGGGTAGACAGTCACAAATGAAATTATTAGGTTTAATAGTATCACCTGAAGTCGGACAGGGAAATGTGAGAAACAATGTGATAAATGTTAATGGAGCTTTTTAATGACCAACGATTTCATTTTTTTTCCATGGTCAGCTAACAGCAAGGTTTCCGCATCAAAGCTTACAATTAGCCCACGATTCTCAAGTTATCTCATGCTATCTTTTATCATTTGAGCGTAATAAATTTGTTTACCTTTTTTCTCTACGCACCACACGTCCAACGTGACACTTAGGAATACTGTACCTCCTTAAGTACAGATATTTTTATTGACATGCATAAGTATCTATATGGACCTGACTCTACGCAAAACATAAGGACAGGAACAGAGTGTAGTGTAGTACTCTTAATACAAAAAGTTTTTTTTTATAAGAGAGCTCTTTCTATCAGTGCGAAGAGATTTGAGCACACACACCGCCCATTTGTCATGTACATACTACAATATTAATTCCCTTTGTACAGAAAGAGTACAGCCTTTTATACATATATGCTCCTGGACAAAAGTAATAAAGAATGTATGAATGCTATTTCAGATCAATTCCTCAGCTTGACCCCAGCAATGGAGCAAGTTTTCCGAGGGTCATTTGTGGTGGTCACGGGGGACACTTATGATACAAATTTAACAAATCAAAATGCTGCTCTCTTCCAAGAAAGAGCTTCAATGTACAAAGACATGATTGACTCACTGTATTCTCAGAGTCTGGTCAAGAATGCTTTTCTGGGGACGGAAATCTTAGCCTTTGATGGGTAAGAGTTTTTTTTTAAGGACAAGAATGAAAAGGAGGTGTTCTACTCTCAGCTACTAAATAAAATTGTAAAGTGTAAACAATTGTCTTGATGGATGATACCATTTGTGAGATGTGAGATGAGCCCACTTGAAAAAAATAATAACAATAATGAGGAAAATTACTTTCATTTTACTTTCATACAAAAATACAGACTGGTGGATGGGCCGATGACCGTTTTCTTCAATCTTCACGTGGACACACATAGGATCCGTGTAGATGCTGGGGATTTATTCATTATATTTGCGGATGCTATTAGGAACTCGGATGGTGTTCTAAGGGGGAATATTACGGTTGATCAGGACACTTTAGAAATTCAAGGTAATTACCTTTCCTTTCCTCTCGCCACAAGACAACTTCCAACGTCCAACGAGCTCTCAAGTTCTGTCTTGACATAATAAAATGTACCCCCAGTTACTATTCTTACAGTAAATCTTCCTCTGACACTACATGGTCATTAACGCCGTCCAACAAAAGATACTTCATTTGTAATGAGCGAACACTTGATAAAACAAACGTTTTTTCCTAAACAGAGAGAAGCATGACTTTCTTGTACCTTCCGTCCACTGAGCGGACTTATGTTGTTATTGGGAATGGGCCCAGGAAGGAAAATACGACGACGATGGCCCCCACAACAACCCCCACCTCACCCACTACCACCAACAAAAGTATGAAAACTTTCCGTGACAATCAGGAGATGTTTGAGGCCGAGTCCGAAGAAGTTACGGTCCCGACCACGACTATGGACACGCCTGTGGTGGTGGCAAGTCATCCGATCTGTGTCCCGATGAATGTTGATTTCTGCTCTAATGTGTCTGCCGCTACGATGCAGAATATCATTGATGAGAAGACTTTGGAGCAACTCCGCTCCGTCGTCAACTCTCAGTGCTATCCATTTGCTGCACATTTCCTGTGTTCTTGGGGGGTGGCATGTAAACAGGATGCTCTGGGTGATAATCTGAAGGAGATTATGCCATGTCGGGATTACTGTGATGAGTTCATGGCTAATTGTGGTCATAGACTTCCTCACAGTATCAAGGAGAAAATCCAATGTGGAGGGGATTGGAAGGGCTTGGGCTCTTGTGTGACTAAACCGGGATGTGTCAAAAATTTGTACACTATAGGCCAAGGTCACCGGATCTGTGATGGTGTTATGGACTGCGTGGACTTCTCCGATGAACGTAATGATTTGATTTGTTTTTTGAAGAAATGATGAATGATGTATCTAATTATATGTTTAGAGATGTATGTCATTTATTATGTTATCATATTTATGTAACATTTATATTCGTAATTTTGAAGTGCTCATTTGGATGCCAAAATGTGATTTAAATGTTCGTACTTTAGTTCATTGCCCATACTGCCCCCCTGGAAACTTTCATTGTGGAGCTGGGAAAGAGTGCATACCTCCAGAAAAGAAATGTGATGGTATTCAGGACTGTCCTAACGGGAGCGATGAGAAGGCTTGCTGTAATAAAAATTATTTTTATATGTGATAGATTTAATGTTAACTTGCTTTTGACAGAGCTAAGTTGATTTTAAAAGGTTGAGGCTGAAATTATATTCTTGTAATTAATTATGCAGTGACATTAGCCCCATCATCAGAGGCTGCAGGCTACGTGCACCAGTACTTCAATGAGGGTTACTTATTTGTTCATGATCAGGTACAACTTTGAACTTGTTTGCGTATTATCATTTCATTGTAAATGCCAAGTCAGTGAGAGAATCTCATGGTCTGATGATTTTGTGGCATGCTAATTGAATCACAGGGGAAACTTGGGAAATTATGCGTTGAGAGGAACGACAGTAAGAAGCAGGATTCGTTTTGGGAACCAGAGTCCCAGCTTCTGCTAGACAACATTGGCTCTTCTGCTTGCGAATTACTAGGATTCCGAAAAGTAGCTTTCGTCCGAGTACAACCTGACACGGAAATATCCCCAGATGGTCCTTTTGGAAATTATGTTCGAATTCAAGAACCCGGGTCTTCCTCCGAAGTCACATTTACTGCTGGGCCATGTCCTTCCAAGAAAGTGCTTTATGTTGGGTGTAATCATTTAGGTAAGCTACATTTGACTTTTTTGCATTATTGTTTAAAAAAAACTAGTTTATCTATGCTAAAAAACTCTAGAATATTTCAAGTTCTTTAAAACGAAACGCAATAATTTTCCAGAATGTGGACAGCGACCATCTCATCTCCGGAACACAAAGGGTCAAGTTGGTCATGGAGATTGGCCGTGGCATGCTGCTCTTCTTAAAGATGGGAATCATGTCTGCGATGCTACCCTTGTCACGTCTCAGTGGTTACTCACTTCGGACCAGTGCTTCAACGGCAAGTCTAAAGCCAGATGGACTGTTCATTTTGGAAGAGTAAGTATATTCTGCAACCATGTAGTAACTTTGCTACTTCCCATGTATAAATAACACGTCATGTAATACAAGAGTTTTCGTGTTCAAAACAATATTTTTAATGGATTAAATTTCCTACAGGTTCGAATGACAACAACTTCTCCATGGCAGCAGGAAAGACGGGTCGTGGGAATGGTTAAGTCACCATTAGGAGATAGTCTTGTATTGATCAAAATGGCATCCCCAGTGATATTCTCGGACTTTGCTAGACATGTCTGTCTTCCGGATGAGCCCAACCTCCTTCCGAAAGAATTGAGGTTTGCAGCTTGGGAAAAAACAGCTTCAACTTGTATTCGCCTTGGATGGAGTAAAGAAGGTATGATCTTGCTTGAGTTTTTTCCAAACATTGAATGTTACCGTAATTTGAATATATGACATTGATTGACATAATTCTTAGACGAACTTCTGGAAACACGAATGCATCAACTCGGATCGGAACTCTGTCAGCCCGGACCTTCATTAGCCAACGCTACAAAATCACCCCTGTGCTTTGAAAACGACGGTCGAGACTGTTTAAAGGAACTTAAGGTATATCCAGGCGGACCCGTATTTTGTCAAAATGAAGAAAGCAAAGAATGGTCCCTGGCAGGCATTGCACCAATGGAGTCTCGTCCGAAATGTGGCATTGAAAAGTATCGTGTGTCAGCCGTCGCTGGAAGTACGGAATGGATACTCAAAACAATCGATGCCCTGTCAAACGTTGCATAATTTATTTTTGTACGCAAAGAATGCAAATTTTATAAATAAATAAATAAAACTTTCTTGTACATATTACAAATAGGAAAGCTGCATGAATGACGGTTTTATATTATTTCTATAATAATTCGAATCATTCCAAAAATAATTTATTTGTCATCATCTGGAATCTACTTTTAGTAGAGCTAGTCCAATACACACAAAAATACTCTGTTAATTAGATTGTGAGTTACAGTTTATAACAACTTCGGACCGAATGTAGAGCTACAAGCCAGAAACTGCTCAATGGCAGATCCCTTAGGCTGCAAAACCTTTAGGATTTCCCGACTGCCAGCGCCAAGTGTCTGCGCCTGAAACATAAATAATTAATGACAATTAATTGATACCATCTGGGATTTAGCAGTAATCTCGGGTAAAAACTCAAAGATTTCAATATCTTAAAATTTTGCTCCTTACACATATCTGCAATGGTCTTCTTAGCTGTCCATTTAAGTTCAGTTGCGGCCAATGAGCAATCAGCATAAGACGTAGCAATGTCTCCAGAACGACGAGGCACAATGTCATACGCGATCTTGTTCCCAGCTGCAGCTTCAAATGCAGCTACCATTTGCAAAACTGAGTTGCCCTTTCCAGTTCCTAAATTGAAAGCCTTCCAGCCCTTGAAGGAATCTTCCTTTGCTCGTCTCACAGCTGCCACATGACCCACCGCCAAATCCATGACATGGATGTAGTCACGTACACCTAACAATTTCAATATCCGATAAAGACTCTATACCCAGTTGAACGAAATACTATATAGCTTGTACTTTTAAACACAAGGGTTTTTTGTAATCTCTATCACAAATTCAAACACCAAGCTCACCTGTGCCATCTGGAGTGTCATAATCATTCCCGAAGACCTGAAGAGCCTTCCTTCTTCCCACAGCTACTTGAGCAATGAAAGGCATTAAATTGTTTGGAATTCCCAAGGGATCCTCTCCTATCAGGCCAGAAGCATGAGCACCCACAGGATTGAAATATCGCAGCATGATTGCTTTCCATTCCTTAATACAAAAAATTAGTAAATATATATTTCTCCGTGAGAAAAAATAAATTCTTGAATAAGTTCAAGACTGTTTTAATCCCATACTGGATCTGCGGTGCAAACATCTCTCATAATTTCCTCCATGATGAACTTAGTCTTTCCGTAGGGATTGGTACAGCTGCCAGTGGGATGTTTCTCATCAAGGGGTAAGTATTGGGGGTCACCGTAGACTGTAGCAGATGACGAGAATATAATTGACTTGCAATTGTTTTCTCCCAAAACCTAGACATTACATAAAAAATTATATTAGACTTTATTCCTAAACCATTTTGCTCGTCACTTAAAGTCACTTTGCTAGTACAAAATTATTGTACTCCAATTCATAGAATTTAGAATCCTGTCAAACGAAATGGAACCAAGGTATCATTCTTTATAAAAACTAACTTCACGAAATAACAAACTGTGGACGCCATACTGTCTCAAGCCTTTCAGTGCCTCCCTCTCTTGAACGTTACAGACAAAAGGTATAATAAGAAATAGCAGATCTTTCTCTTTAGTAATTTTATCTACCTCCAGAAGATTAATGCTTCCAGTTCCATTGTTCCGGTAGTACCTTAAAGGCTGTTGACAAGACTCCCCCACAGATTTGAGAGCAGCAAAGTGAATACAACTTTCAAACGGACCCTTGGTTTTAACTACACGACGAAGTGCTTCCAAATCCATGAGGTCGATAATCTCAAAATCCACAGTTTTCCCCGTAATTTTCTCAACTCTGTTTAAACTCTCAGGCTTTCCTCCAGAGCCTTCTAAATCCAGAAATTGATTATAGCCAGGTAAATCACAACATTATAAAAATCCTCACCTTTCTTTACCTAAGACGGCGTTGACCATGTTGTCAATAACCATGACTTCATAGCCCTCCTGCAGAAGCACAAGGACCGTATGGGATCCAACATATCCCGCCCCACCGGTCACCAAAATTCGGGTCATATTGAGGAAATAAAATTTGAGCTGAACTCTTCCGGATTATTATTCTGAAATTGCAATAGATACTAGGAATGAAGGATTTTTGATGTAGACCTTTCGCACCGCTAAAATCACAATCAATAATGACTCCCTATCAAATAGTCCTCAATTTGTTTTGAATCCACTCGTGAGCTCTTTGTGAGAGCTCTGATAACATATCAGGGCTGGAATTAATAAATCACAAGTTGATGACAATGAAAAATCCTCAACCACGTCAGGCTCGTCTGATTTTTTTTTTCTAGCTTAGTAGTGCCTCTGCACCAAATAATAGAAATGATTGTCTATGTAAAGTCAATGGAAAATAATTATTGGTGTAATATAACAGGACACTTCGCAGGAGCATTTCAAACCTATTGCATTTCTTGACGTAGGGTAATTATTACAGTTGACACAATGCTATGACAGCGAGAGGAAATTCAACGGCTGGGAGTTATTGAATAAGCATCAGCAATAATTATTACTGCTCTTGGTTAATGGATGTGCACATTCGTTGGACATACTAGTGTAGGAAAATATTGTCAGCAAGAAAAGGAGATATGAAACAGCTACACAGGAAATGGTCGGGCAAAGAAATACTACTCCCTGGAGAAACTGATAATCTCAGCAAGTTCTCATTATTATGGCTGTAATCAGTCTCCAATAAGCGACATTCTACCGTCCCATAGTCTCAATTCTAATTAAATGTCACTTCAGACTGGACTTTGATGGAGTAATGATTCAGTCTCCTCATCACTACTCCTATCATGTACTTAATTACGTCTTCTCATGTTTTGTTAGCCTGTGTGTTCGAAAAATTAAAAGCCAATCCTGCTGATAACATTACCTGTGATAGGGGGTCCGGGTCCGGAATCCTTGACAAACACTCTCTGACACTTTCACTGGACGTGATTACCCAATATATGCTAATCTTGCTTGATTCCTAATTCCAACGTTTAAATTTTAATAGTACTGATGTACAGAATTATCTCCAACCTTCCTATATTTAACTTCCCTGAATCAAAATGCACATGCACTTTGGAACTTATTCGAATTTCGGTCCGGTCTCAAAACCAGTCATATGCTATTTTCAAGGCGAAAGAGTTTGCGTCTAAGGTCATCCATTGCGCACCAGGGGAACGCATGGAGTCAGAACCTACTACCCGGGTATCTCCCTTCAACATGCTTCCTATCAACTAGTGGGCGTGATTCATTCCTATACCTCAGCTCAGCTGGGAAGGTTATTTTTGCTCAGTCTCACACAACCCATACGTAGACCGCCGTCATAAATTCTTTCATTGCATTTGAATAGTACACCTGCTGAGGTTTTTCAAGTGCCCTCATGACAGTGTCGAACATGGACAAATTTCCTTACTATCACATTCCATTGCACTTTGCCAGCTAATAAAAATTAATTCGTAGGGCTTTTACTTAAAAACTTTTAATTTTTTTGAGTACAAACGCAGACGTACACCTGATCATAGACCGCATAGCTAAATAATCAAAAATCATATTCCAATCCAAAGACAAGGCAGATTTCAAAAACAGGAAGTTTTTTTTTTAGTTTTCTATTTCAATCAAAAATCATATTCCAATCCAAGGACAAGACAGATTTAAAAAACAGGAAGTTTTTTTTTAGTTTTCTATTTCTGTCAATAATTATTATTACAGGGTTATACCATGCTTTGATATTTTGACGGTATTGCTGAAATCTTGGAATTGATTTCCAGGGATTAAACGCGGGTGCTAATTTGCTGTTAATTCGGACACAATATAAATATTAATTATTTCAAATTATACGCATATGTGTAAAAATCAAATCCTGTGGTTTGATAGTAAAATCAATATAGGAAGAATATTTAAATCAGTAGGATTTGAAGAGTTAATAATTATTGCGTGTTGGGAGACAACGTTATCGACGTAATAGTCACATATAAGGAAATGGACATAAACATATAAACGTGAGAATAATGAATGGAATTTCCAGTGACTATGTACTTCATATAGATACTCATATATTCTCGAAATCCAGTATTGTTCAGTTAATGAATGAGCCATATCATGAAGCTTCTTTTTTATTAATCTAGCGAATGGTTCCTAATTGCGAAGGAAGCCAGGGGACCATAATGGTTGAAATAATTAAAGATATCTTCTTGTAAATAAGGCTAGTAATAATTCAGTTAAAAAGGCTTCAACCTTAAATCCTATTCATTTAAGACATCCATCGTGCATGGGTTGATTTGTCATCCTTAATGTGGGTACATGTGTGTATTCCATAAAAACATGGTGTAGCTGGCCAGAGATGCAGATTTTGATACTCACAGAAGCAACTGTGCCATAAAATGCATGCATAACAAATGCTTCTGTCTTATCTTCGTATATGTACATATTAGCATTGAGACAGAGTCCCCCTGTGAATTTTCATGAATATGCTAAAGAAAACTTAATGATACTTCCAGCAGAAGCTAATCCTTAATGTATGCTAGAGATTTAGAGTGTATAACTTGGTTTCAAACTGTTCATGCTGTCAGTACCTCTAGAACTTGTCTTAAGACAGTTAAAAAGACAGAGGCACTCTAAATGTAATCATATCAGGGAGGTTGTCTTACAAAATTGAGAAATTGGTCTCGTTGATTTTGTTTTTGGAATTCGAATGGGATAAGTGATACAAAAGTTGCATCAAAAATGACTGGATTTGCTTCAAGTCATGACGTCTTGCAGGTTCCTAATGAAGATTCAAGGAGTGGTACGAAACTTGGGAAATTTCGGCAATTCTTCGCAGCCTCTGTTGGTACGAAAAATTTATTTGATTTTTTAAAAGTAATTTTATAGAAATCCATTCGGATTTGACGTTTTTAAAAAAAAATGTTAACTATTGTGACAGTAACCCTTGGGATTTTTGGCTTGGGAACTGTACTCGCTTATACGTCACCTGCACTGCCAAAGATTGAAAGCACAGGTGATCTGGGTAATGTCACATACAGTCAAAAGGCATGGGTTGGATCCACATCAATGGTGACTTGATTATAAGAGTTTATGAAATTACTGTGCGTTCATTTATTAATCTATAATAATAATTATTACGTGTAATAATAAATATTGTATTCTAAAAAAATGTGATGTGACAAGAAGAAATTGTATGTATAGATAGCTTGATTTGATTCCAGAATCTTATTTTAAGCAAACATTTATAATAATTTACAGCTTGGAGCTTTATCCTCAAGTCCTTTCGCTGGCTATGGAGTTGACAAATTTGGAAGGAAAAATCTCATGATACTTTTAGCCTTCCCATTCATTGCTGGATGGATCTTCATACCCATTTCCACCACCTTTACTTTAGTATACATTGGGAGATTCATTACGGGTGAGTTTAGAGCCTCTAATATCCAATAAAAAAAACCTCTGTGAATTCGCTAATTAAATCCTGAAATTCTCAAGCAGGTGAGACAATCTAGAGAGAGAGAGAGGGATGCTCTAATTAGAAATTATGCGGTTTTTAGGTTTTTGTGCGGGAGGCCTCTCCCTGGCCGTTCCAATATTCATCAGTGAAATGGCAGAAGATCACATTCGTGGTCTCCTCTCGTCCTTGTTCCAACTAATGATGGTGCTTGGTATTCTGTTCATGTAAATAATAATTATTATTTTCCACATTGGTAATTATTATTGACAACAGACAGTCATAGAGCTTAACCTTGAATCTCCATAAGTGCCTTCAATATTTCGTGAGAATGGAGAACAAAAGTTTCCTACACTGGATGTTGTTGGGCTTGAGTGATGTGAGTTACTAATTATGACAATATCCTGATGTGTCTCCTCTTTGCAGATACGTTGTGGGGACGTACGTCACATGGCAAAATCTAGCGTACATTTCCGCTGCTTTCCCAACCCTATTTTTGATATTGCTAACTTCCATACCTGAAAGTCCGAGGTATCTTTTGGCCAAAGGGAGACGGAGTGATGCTACCAAATCACTCGTCTGGTTCCGTGGGGTTAATGATCCTGATATTGTCGAGTCTGAAATTTCCAGGGTAATTAAGGATGCCGTATTTACGACTGTCCATTCAACCTTTTTCCCTCTTACAATTATTATTATTATGGACTGGAATGATAATAAATTAATGGAGGGACATGCGCTCATTTGATAGGTTCAAGCCTCAATTGATGAGAGCAAAGGAGAGAAAGTTCGACTCGCAACTATATTCTCCCGTTCCATAATCCAACCCGTTCTCATTTGCTTATCCTTAATGGTGTTCGAGCAAATTTCCGGTTTCAATGCGATCATATTTTACACGGTGGACATCTTCAAAGCATCTGGAAGTCAGCTGGATTCCAACTTGGCAACAATCATAATTGGGATCGTCCAAGTTTTGGCTACAGTCGTATCATGCATTCTGGTGGACCTTACAGGGCGTCGCATACTATTAATCTTCTCCGAAGTTGTGATGGCCGCATCTCTATTCATTCTAGGGGCATTCTTTTACATTAAGACGAAGAACAAGGAAGTGTCTCCAGAAGGATTTGGCTGGGTTCCTATAACTTCCCTTATAGTCTTCATCATTGCATTTGCACAGGGAATTGGTCCTCTGTCTTGGACTATCATGTATGATATAAATGTTCCTTAACTTTTTTTAAATATATATTCCTCACTATATAAATCCCAAGTATAAAAAAAGTATTACCCAACTTTTATTTGTTTTCAAGGGGAGAAATTTTACCACCCAACTTGAAAGGTATTTTTTTGTTTGTTGACTCCACATTTGTAAAGAAAATACTAGGTACTGTGTGTATACTTGCCTGAATTGGATATCCTACATGAAGAATATTTTTTTTAGGGCCTTGCTCCTCTGTGGCAACATTTCTAGTTTGGTTCTCCGCTTTCCTAGTCACCCTGGGCTATGAGCATCTCCTGGAATTGCTCGGAAGATATTGGTGCTTCTGGTTATTTGCAATATTCTGTGTTATTGGAACAGTGGTGGTGACTCTGTTCGTACCTGAAACTAAGGGAAGAAGTTTGGAAGAAATTCAGAGCTTGTTCAATCATTCTGACAAGAAAAAACCATTGCCCGCCTCCAAGGAATGTTTAGCCGGGCAGGATGAATGAACACAAATGTATGTGGAGAAAATTCATTCCAACTCCAATCCCGTTGAATATGAACTTGTTATTTCACCGTTGGTTATTTCCCATCAATTTATTTTTTTGTTGATAGTTTTAATTCAATCAATGGTAAATGTAATAGTTTTGATGTTGTTCCAATAAAAAAAAAATAGGAGCTACCCATCCGCGTTTATAAAACAATGATTTGTAAAAGTGTATTGATGACATTGCATGGATTCACTATAGGTCCTTATGACGCAGGTAGTCATGGATTGAAAGTGTTAAGTGCTGACAATCTTGAAATTTAACAGCTTTAAATCTAATAGATATATTATATTATTATAAATTATTTTTTTGTTGTTGCGTAACATTAAAAACTAATCTTGGTTTCATTTTGACATTTTCTCGTACGAAAAATCCCCAAGTCGTCAATAATTTATTATTGAGGTACCAATAATTGGCCGCTTGGCTATTTTTCCCATTTATTTTTTCTGAATGAATTAGCATAAAAATGTCATCTATTAATTTATATTTTCCATCCATGTCCATACATTCTAACAGTGCATTTTCATAATAAATTATGGCTAACCTCTTAGTCCTCTTTATTGAAATCAAATGCTCGAGCATAACCAGCACAAAAGGACACACTCGGATATACAGTAATTTATTATAGTGCATTTGTGATAATTCAGTGTATCAAAAATATGTTTCAAGACGAATTTTAAAGCTCCTATTTTACATTTAGCATATTTTTTTAATACGCTGCTTTTGTAATAGTGCTGAAAGAAATATATTTTATATGCAATTGTATATAAGGATTGTGAAAATGGATGAAATGAACGATGGCGTATGCGAAAGCAGCTTTGAGAATTTCCCCGTTGAGGTTATCTCCTGCAAATATTTTTTCCAGACGAATTTACTTTGAAAATTCCCCCTTTAAATAATATTGGCTTGCGACTTAGGTTCTTGCGACGTTATTTTGTTATTTGGACGAAAAAACCAAACGAAACGGACGACTAGTCACTTACAGATGGAAGCGGGTTCTAGATACTTATTTTCTCAAATTCACGGCCTCCTTAAGTGACCGGAACTTTGAAACTATTCTCAATGCGGAAGTTAAATTCGATGCAATCCTAGTGCGAAATTTCCGTCGGGATATTGCAAATGATGAGGAGCTCCAGTCAAAGTTAAAATTGGCAGCGGAGACAGTGATTTTCAAGCAAAACAATTTATTGTTCTATTCGGAGAAAAACCCTTCCGTCCATCCAGCCAATGTGATAATGATTATCCAGCTCAACTCTGGCATGAAGCACCTTGTTTTTGAGAAGAATACCTTAACCAATTTGGAGTCTCCAATTTTAAGGGAAATCTGCTTGGAAAATCTCACGTCTCTGGAGGTGACATTTCTATTACTACAAGTTGCCTTGTGTGTATCTATAGTTGTCTAAAACACACGGAGTCTATGGAGTATTGGAGATCCGATCAGACATTCTATAGGAAGGTGTTATAATGATAAAATTATTTCCAGATACACATAACAGAGGATGATAACATTGATGAAAAAACAATTCTCAGATCGATTTTGGAAATCAAAATGCCCAACCTGTCCAATATCAATATTAATTCAAAAATTAATTCCCCTATTTACTGTGCCAATGAAAAGCAGAAATTTTATTTTACTTTATTTGAAGTGTTGGCAAAATTCAGTGCCACACTTAAAATCCTCACATTTATCAACTCCTTTGGATTAATCCCTCCTCCGACACTCCGAGTCATTAGATTGAGCGCTCCAGCACCTCCACCGGCCCCAACTTGGCAACTGCCTTCAAGTGAAATGGAAATTTTGAAAGACTCCCTAGCGGACATTAAATTGGAAGAATTTTCCTTCATGTTCCCAAAGCATGAGGGTTACAGTGTCTACACTTTAGGTACTAAATAATTGGGTTTAATTCAAATGCAATTTTTTTAAAAATTACTCAAAAGTCTCAAATAAGAAATCTATAGACAAAAAAATATGAAGGACGTGAAATCCTCTTTATTAGGTTTCCAGCTCCTCGCAGTTCAAACGAATTTGTCCAAACTGGAAGTGAATTTTAATCCCCTCAATCAAGATTTATTTGTTCATGTGGAAAGAGCAATTCAAAGATGTTCCAAAACACTCCGGAATTTTAATATTGTGAATCAAGGCTTCTCCGTCCTTCCCATATCAATGATTGAAGGGATTTTAAGAAGTTTAGGAAACTGTACGGGCTTGCAGTCTCTGAGCATAAATGGATTCAGTTTTTCCAGTTTACATCATCTTTGCCCCGTTATAAAAATCTATTCATTAGAAGTCAATGGAAGGTTCGATCCTTCAGTCTTACTCGAAATAGCTGTTTTGTTCCCATGCCTGGAATACCTAGTAATATTTCATAATGACAATCTCGAAACGAGCTGTCACCCGGAGCTAGCCACAAATCTGATAACCCTTGTGAGGACTTTGCCCCTACTGGAAAGGCTGACTTGGAAATTACAAAAATTTGACTTGAATTTCCTGAGTCAGTTACCCCAAGTGAGTGTTGTGAAGGTTCATCAATTCATTGATTACTACTCCGTCCTCATAAAGAAGGACTGAAGTTTTTTGGTAAAGGAACGCACATACAGATGCTTGAATTTGTCCCCAACGCTCTGATGTTGATGCTAAAGCATCATTAAAAGGCGTCATTTAATCATCGTTTTTGATTCAATAAAAATGTTTTCAAATCCATAAATGCGTATCTTTGAAAATTGATTGACTTCACCTTTAAGGAAAAATAATTTTCCCAGGGTACTGTTGTTGCGTTGCAATCCATCTAAAAATAGATCTGTCAATATTTCAATTATTTATTTAATCCCACAAGACGCATCCGGTAGGACTGAATAACTTCATGGAATATAACAAGGCGTACAAAAACAATTTCTAGAAATATCGTCACAACAAAAATAAAAATAAATGACACTTTAGCAAAAGATATATTTTGAAGTAACTTCTGCCATCTTCCCATTCATTTATGATGCAGGAAGGGAAAAGAGTTGCTCCAACACTACTTAAGTCACATTCAGATGTAGCTTGAGACGAACTTGAGGGGAAACATCTTTGTGTACCCATAGTAAAAGGTGGTACGATTATCTACCTTTAATAAAATTCCTCACAAGCCAGCTTGGCAAGTTCGTTTCGTACACAATAGAATGTTTAAGGCTGTTGTTTACTGGGGCTTTATCTATAGAGAGAACCAGTAATTGCGGCAGTTACCTTAAATATTTCCTCCCGATGACTTAATAATGCTCCGAAGACGCAGGGGGTAGGTCGTACCTCAAAGAACTGACCATACATATGTAACATAACATATGTATGTACATATGGGCCCCGTTAATAAAAAAAGAGAAAAATACCATCAAAATCCGCATTGCTTCTGCCTTCCCTATCAGTGAGGGAAATGTCAATGGGGCACTGTAACATTTTAATGATTGAGTGGACGTGGTGCAGGAAAATTTCATAAATATTTCTCAAAAGGTATAGACATATAAGCAGAGCCCGAATATTGACTCCACCGCCCAGTTAGTACCTTGACGTATAAAACTATTGATTGACTCCGGAGTTCAAGTATCTACTAAAGGAAGATAATTCAAGGTCGAGGAAAATGCTCGGCGGATTTGTCTTCCCTTCCATCCCGTAATGACATACGCTTCTACTATATTAATGCCCCGTGTCACGTCCACTAATTATTAATCACTTCAGTAACTATTAATACTGCAGCCATCATTCTCAACTTCAAATTTTTACCTCCATACACACGCAGGGCAATTTGTTTTTGAACATTTGCAGCAATCCTAAAATCCTCCTTAGGTTAGATATACGTAATTACATACACTTGATTCCCCCCAAAACCCCAAATCTGTGAAAGCAAGTCCAGCTGTTTAGTAAATTTGGAGGATCCCCTCGAACACGTAATGAAATGAGTGAGGGAAGACGTCTATAGGTCGGAACCCTATACCCTCCATTAATATCTCCGTGACTGGTATGACACACTGATGTATCCCACTCGGGTCACCCGTTCAAGTGTTACACACATGACCAGTCGTACTCAATATTGTAAACATATATGTGGGGCCCGTGTCGTGACTCAAGTTTTCTTTAGCGGAGGAGAGGGTGTTGGGAAGTCGGCAGGAATTAAAGGGTCTTACGAGGCCCCCACGATTACATGCCTAACATGAGCTTGTTTCCCAAATAATTTACGTTTTTATGTCTATATGACCATTATTTATTTTTATACTCCTTCCTGTGATCATTAGCGGGGTCTTGAGGAGCCGAAACCAAATCTATCTTGAAACTTGACCCCCAAGGAAAATTACAGGCTTAAAGTAATAAAATTATAAGTGTGCTCATGCCATCATTGTGTTCTTTCACGTTTTTTTCTCTTCCCCTGGTACTTGTAATTCATTCTTACCAATAAATAGTAATCGGTTTACAAGGCTCACTCTCGTCGAGTGCTTGAGTAACCCTTGCCATAGTAGAATTTGTTACGTTGTGGTTGGGAGTGCTCCGTATGAAAAAATAAACCCCTCAAAATGTACACTTGTCAAGTTACATTGTGTATTTGGGAAAAAATCTTCCTCCCTGAATACCAGGGTAAGGGATACACACACGTGGCAGGACCGGAGTACTACACCTTGGGAGTAGGTACATATGTATATGTACATATATCTACATGTGTGTGTGTGTATGTCTGTATAAAGGGAAACAAAATTCATTCTTGAATTATTTGCAGATTACTGTCAAGTACACGCTAGGATCCGTAACTTCTCCCAGTTAGCTATATTAAGACAATGGTTAAGGTTTAGGAAGAAAATAAAGTCAGCATGACTAAAAGTTCTGGGGATGTGAAGCTCCTGGTTAAAGTATAGGATTTGCTGTGTTGGGCTGACTTGGAGCAATGCACAGCGGTCTGTCTACTCCAAGTATTCCATGGAATATAAGGAAAACGAATTTTATCAGACTACTACTGCTTTTGGTATCCTAACCTTCCCTATACCAAGATTCCTTCATCTCTCTCCTTCACGGATCCTGTGTGGATAGTATTCTCATATGCTCACCATCACACAGACACACACACACCACAACACAGGGCTTCAGGCAGGGTTCTCCTTCTCTACATACAGACACACACTCACGAGTGGAATAGACTAGCAGTGCAAGTTGCATTTGTTGGTCTAGTCGTCGACTGACAGTTCTGCTCTGCAGGGCTAACAGAAAGGAAGTAAGCTCGCGTGAAGCGCATTGATTTTAGTGCACATTGTTCTTCCCCTGACTGTAGTGTCAGTGCATCGTATCTCTGACTTTTTTCCCCGTCCTGAAAGAAAAGAAAAAAAAATCTACCACATCAGAATCATAGGGTTTTGAGAAGTTCTGGCCCTCAGAAAAATCGGAGGGATTGAGGAGTTTTTCTCAGAAAATCCCAATCTTTTTCGGATTTCGCAATTTTCTCGGTTGGACAAAAAAAAACATCCGACGTGTGTTCACACATTGTTTACATTGAACCTCCCGAAAGGCATGCCTTCCATGAATGGGGATCTCAGTACTCAAAGAAGTCATTTTGCTTGAGCCCTCAACGGAACTGTCAAGGAGCTGCTGTGGAGTTGAGGTTATGTGCTTTATAGAAGTTGCTAAATTGACTGTTGAGTTCGTACAATAATAATTGTTAAACTTAGCCAAGTTCTGACTCGGGATCATTAAGAGGTGTAAATAGTTGTATTGTGTGACACTACAAGGCTTTAACATTTTCGGATGAATTGGGAGTCAAGTGTGAAATAATTTGACGGGAGTTATGGAAAGATTTAATTCTTAACAAAGCCCCCCTTCCCGGAACCTTCCGCTCTCTCTCTCTCTCTCTCTCCAAGTTTCTCCATTGAGTTTAGTATTAGGGCAAACAATTTTGATTCATGATGACAGAGGAGTCACAAGTTTAAGTACAGATTTGACAGGATAAACTTAAAGTTGAAAATGTTTTCATTGTCAGTTGAACTATCCATAATTTCTTGGGATGTTTTGATTATCAACTTCTGACGGGGACTTTTCTCAGAGGATATTATGACAGAGACTCATTCGCAACCCGACATCTCTCCCTCTTCTTTCACTCTGACTCAGGATCCATCATAGTTTCCTCTATGGACGTCTCTGCATACGTAAATAAACACTGGACGTGAAGGTTTATTGAGGAAGGAGTAACCAGAGGGTTTGAATTGTTTCTACGATCATAACTGTGACAGTGTCCATAATGACTGTAACAAAACACGTACTTTTTGTGTTCCTACATCTGTGAGAAGTTCACTTCTGAATTAGTGCAAAAAAAAAAAAAGTTGAAATAGCGGACTGAGAGAGAAACTATTTTCAAGTGAGGGAACGTCTTCTATTTGTGGTCAATTCCGGCATCTCTTATTATACTGATTTATGTGGACTTTTGTGCTATTGAGTCTCACCCATTGACAACTCTTGTCCATCAAGTTCAAAATATTCATCGTTCAAAACAGGTAACTGCAGCTGGGTGTTCCTAAATAGCATTTAATCTTGAATGTAGTAATTATAGTAGTAGTTGTTGTTGTAGTGTGTGTGTGTGTGTGTGTGTGTGTGTGTGTGTCTGTGTCTGTGTTTGTACGTCCATCGGGGGCTAATACATATTAAAATAACATTACAGTACAATCACCTCTTGACCAAAATTAATAGAAAAGGTCCTTAAGGAGCTGTAAAATAGCAAGTTGTAATTTATTTGAGGGAAAAGTCATTTTCATATTAGTAAATTACAATTTCTACAGCTTTGCTGATATCGTTAAACCAAAGGGTTGAGTGCCTCTCCGTTTACTCACCTGTCAGTTGGTGGAATTCATTGCGTAGGGTTTGTTTTGTATGCCTGCACAAAAATGGAGAGAAAAACAGGAGTTCCTTCCTACACACACACACACATACACACACACACACAAGCACACGTTGAAAGTTTAGGGATTTAGCATGTACCATTTTAATCCTTGTGCTTGACAGGGACGGCAGTGCACCTCGGCATATATAGAGTCACATTTCATTTTAATTTTAATTCTATGAGTCTCACATGGAAGTGAGTCTAGTGCCTTTGTGAAGTCAGTTGTGCTGTAACGTACAAAGTAAATTGTACTCATCTTGTGGCTTGTTTGAAGCAAGCCAAACTTTCCGATCTGGTAGGGTCTAATGTGGCGAGGGGATGAATAATAATTGTATTAGTTGAGTTAAAACCGTCTCTTGGTCCTTGTTTCCCGGCTTCATGTGGAATGTACACACAATAATAAATACATCAAAGGATACAGGGACGATTGTGAGTACCTATGGAGGGACAAGTGCTCTACTCTTTGGTATATACCTAATAAATAGGACTGCTACCGCCTGGCATTGTTACTGTCTCTTGATATAATGTGACATTTAAAATTATAATTAAATTATGCAATGTTCAATTACATGGACAGACCTCCTTCATCATAAAGGTTTTATGTAATTTTGAGCTACACGGGAGCAACTCCATGTGAGATAATCCTCCAAGTGTACTTCACGAACGTGTAACGTTCCGCTTTTCTGATCTCTCTCTCTCTCTCTCTCTCTCTCTCTCTCTCTCTCTCTCTCTCCCTCTGTATCCTCTGTTTATATTTCCTACTTAACTCCCTTCAAGTTAACATAGGGAGACAAGAATAATAATGTGGTAGTATTAAGTAAACACTAGAGTCATCATGGTAACAGTGCATTCCGGAGCTCTTGGAGCGTATCGTTCAGAAACTGATTTGTCTTTGTCGCCTACTCACAATTTCATGCATTAGTTCATCCATTTTACCACTACTCTTGTGTAGTCGTAGGTATATGTGTATGTCCACAGTCATCATCATCTCATGATAGTCTCATGTCCGCAAACTTTCCATCGTGCCTGTCAAGTCTATACTGTAGTGTCCTATTTATAGATAAGTATATAAATTAAAATTACAAGTTGAAATTTGTAACATGCACTTGGGATATTTTGTTCAGGTATGTAGAGATGTAGTTTTGTGGGGGAAAAAATGAACTATTAATCATTACTATACGGGTTTTAATTTACCTCAACTCCTTTTCCCTTTCATTCCCTATATACATGACTCTTTTATGTGCCTCCATATGTTTCTGACTACAAGGCTGACTGCGTAGACTCAAAGGGAGTCTGCAATTATTACAAAAATTATCCTCTTCTGTGCCCTAAATGACTTTAAAAGTGAGTTGTTTACGAGTTTGGAATAGCAATCTCTTATCTCATTTAAGAATCCCAAGGAGTCACAATGCAAAATTTCCCCTTTTTTTTCTCCTAAACTCACTAATAATTTTTTTGGTAACCTATAATTTTCATAGATACGGCTATTTTTCTGAACTTAAACTTATTTTTAAAATTTAAGGACTTTTTACCTCAAAAAATCGATCAAGTTCGGCTTATTACTGTGCTTTTGAGCGGAGGCACGCCTATTAGAACTTGATTACTTTACAAGTAAGTAGTAATTTGCCATACTTCGTCTACTATACGGATTTCTTTTGGTGTGTATTACAAACGTACCTTACACGAGGGGGTTTCGGCATGATGTTACAAATTTCCAAGCCCACTTTACCTAAGCACACTCCAAGTCTGATCATTACTTAAGCCGTGACCTCAGTCCGCATGGTGGTTATGATACGATGGGTAAGCTGATTTCCAATTATTATTGAATAATGTGAAAGTTAATCATCAGTATACTACCTGCAGGCCTGACCTGACACCATTATCCCTACGCTTGATGGGAACATGACAGAGACCTATGGCAGACAGACTTGATGGTGCTCAGTGCATTTATTAGCCTTATCAGTGTATGAATTATGACAGTACAGTTTACATTTCTGCATTTAGACTATTAATTTGAGAGATTCTAAATTTAATTGATTTTTCGATTGGATACATTCCTCCTATACCCTCTGCCTCTGATTCATACAGGGAATAAGCTAACTGCACTCCTTGGGACAACATCAATGCATTAATTTTATGTTAATGAATTACAGGGGATTACAGAGTAAATTTACATTAAAGAGCTGATTGTGCATACTTTTTTTTTCTCTCTCTCTCTCTTTTTTCTCGTCCCCCACCGCTACTCTATTAAATGGAACCATCCCCTCCAACGTAATGTAAATATTGTACAAAAGTAACTACTTACATCTCAGTAAGTACAATTTACTTCTCATACGGATACAATGCTCGTATTGTAATTTCAAATGCCAAGATACTCTTTCAGCTCCAATGAGGCACGTAGTAGAATCCGACTCATTGTGCCCTAAGTAAGTGCTAATGTTAATTGATTCGGAAAGGATACAACAGTTCTAATAGGTATGACTCTACATAAAAAGACAGCTGAGGTGTTACAATGAGCATGGAAACATTCTTAGAATCTCCTCGTGACAACTCTGAAACAACGCCTATTTTATAAAAAAAAACCTTATTCTTGGAAGTTCATCTTTGGATACCGTTGTTGGAGGGTAGCAAGTGATCTGATTGTGAATTGAAATAGTTGTTCAAGTTTAAGGACTCCTCTCCAACCCCCCCCCCTCACTGATCACTGTCAACAAAAACTGAGCAATTAAAAACTCTCTTGATCTACAGTACTGAAACATTGTACTGCCTTCCTTATGGGCATGTAGTAACGTCTTTATAAAGCAACACTAGTAGTATTGAAGGCTGGCGTTAAATTTAGCCATATGCATAAAACAGTAGGAAATAAAAGCATAGATATAAATAAATAGAAAAGAAACTGGGATTGATTCTTTTATTCTGGGATGTGTAAATTACAAGAGGAGCGCAATGAAGTCTGAAATTATATTTCGGCTGGATGTGATCAGAAGGGTGTAGCTTTAGTTAGTGATTATCGTTTGATACAAGGATGATAATTATATATATATATATTGTATATGTAGCTGTACGTAACAGTATTTACTTTTAGAAATCTGTCTTTTCCCCAATGTTCCAACCGTGTTAGATGGCCCTATCTGAGGATATGCTTATATGCTATTGTGTGACACTATTGTAATTTATAGATACAATTGAAAGAAATGACTTCAGTTTTTGTTACAGTATGTGTCGAAGGGTTGGAGAGACTCGTGCACAATTACAGGCACTTGAGTGTGTAATTAACTAATGCCTTCATGTGACTATTTCCTGCTGCTGGTCTCTATGAGAGAGATCCTAAAGGAATGACAGGGCTGGCAAAAGGAATAGAGAGTAATGAAATAAAATGATACTGCTCCACTCGACAAAAATTAATAGTGTGCGGTTAGTTGATCAATTATTATTTAACTTTAACTGAAAGGAATTCCGATTTGAAATTTCACTCTCATTAATTAAGAGTCACAGGGTAGAGGTAATAGTATGTAGTAGTAGTAGCTCCGTCAAGTGAAATTGGAAATGAGAGTTTTCTGTATATATACATAATTACATCTAGTAATAACTGCAAAACTGAAGCTTCTTTCCCTCTTGTTGTTATTGGAAGGGAGTCATGTGTGAGTATGATTTTAATTACAGCTTTCAGCACTTGCATGCATGATCAAGGTGGAACTCTGCTCGAGTGTAGTTGTAATTATTTACTCCAACCCCCAACAGGATCCTATGAATTTTCTTCAATTAAGATGTTCCTCCACGTGTGTACATACAGGGGATTTTTGCAAGAGGAGGTTGTTTACACAAACCTAGATATAAATCTTAGGGTAAACAAAGGTAAGCCCATTTGTTGACTCTAGATCGACCAACTTAGAGGATTTACGTTCCCAAAACAATGTTCATTTATATTCCCCTCCCTCCCCCCTTAATAATAATAATAATAGCCCACTGTGAAATGTGTGTTGCTGGTTCTCGAGTCTGATCCAAGCCGCACTCATTATTGAACTGTATTAATTTCGTGACGAGTTGGAAATTAAAATTTAACTAGGGAGTAATAACTTTTGGTGAGAATACTCTTTTGTGTACACAGACACAAAAACACACACACACACACACACACACACACACACATAACCCCAGAAAAATATGGAATGCAGGAAGTATTCCATACATGATCCACACTGACTTCCCATATCTAGAGCAGAAAGTTTTGGGCTCACATTTGTATGCGGAACGTGTGGCGTCTCCAGGAAGATTTTCCAATTTCATCTCGGCAATCTTACAGAAACTGATTTTTTCCCGGGAAATAATTCCTTTTAGTAGTACTTGCCATTGCGTAAAAAGAAAACGCGTGTGTGTGTGTGTGTGTACAAACACACATTATTTTCCAGTGAGATACAGAGTGACGGGGACTGTAGTTCGAGAGATAAAAGTGATGCAGCATAACCCTACCCTATACTTTAAATCCAACTGGTAGCTATAATCTTGCAACTCATAGCGTCTCGGAATGTTCCCGAAAACAGAGCCACAACTTGTGGAGGAAAGGGAGTTTGAACTCAGCGGACGAGTAGCCCACTAAAGCAAAGTTGATCCTTTCCTAAAATATTGATCCAGGGTCTGTCTATTCAGTCTAATTCGTACCCAGTACGCATCTTAACGTGAGCTCCCATGGAACGCACGGATACGCAGTAAAGTACCGACCGATGTTACGTCCTCCCAGCAGCCCGAAACACAATACTAGTCTCTCTCTCTCTCTCTCTCTCTCTTTTCCTCTCTAAAACTTTATGTACTCAAAAAGCGTTGAAATCGTTTTAACTTAAGGTTCACGCAGACGTTCCTTCTTGATAGGTATTGCTCTATACAGTCCATACGCAATCTTCTCCCACTTTATGTTTTATTCCAGAGACATGTACACAGAGAAAGGGTCAACGTAGGGGTTTCTCAAATGAGCAAAAATGTTTTTATACATACACAACACGTGCAGTGGGGTCTCGTTCCCCGTCGGACTCAGTAGTTTCTCCGTCCTCACTGCAAATATTACAGACCTAAACGAAAGTTAAAGCAGACTCTTGCCCATGTTAAAGGATGGGAGGAAAGGCCAGGATGGAGTTGTCTCATATGTCCCGGCACTCAACAACAACACAAAATGCACATAAGGGAAAAGCCCATGCGTACTTACTGTCTTCTCTCCTTCTAGTTCTTCTCCCATCTTCTCCGGACTTTTGACGGACGGAAATTTGGTCTCTGCAATAACAATAATTACTTTTTTTCCCCACAACAACTGACTGGCATCTGTCACCTCTCTTTATGGACCACATAAAACTATAGGGAGAGTATACTAACAATATAAGTATCTACTATTACAATTTTGCTTTGTTTTGTTTCCAAAATATAGGATTTTTATTTTTTTGTGAATTGAAAAATACCTGGGAAAAAACTTTCATCCTTGTATCAATTTGTGTTCCTGCTATTGTAACTGCCATTTAATCATGTATATATTTTCCCTTATACATTTTTCATGCAATGAAGTTTCTATTAATTAATCCTACGAGCCCTGAAATCAATTTCCCCATTGTTTTCCAAAGTAAATTGTTCAATGTACTATTTTCCGTCGGATTTTCCTCCCCTGTGAACAACTTCATATATAATGAGATGCAATGTTAATGGAAGTAGTGGGGAGATCGGAAGTCAGGGAAGGTACAATGGGAGTTAAGAATGAAAAGTCGATTCCCACGTTGAGTGCCTCTCTGGCATTGAGTGTGGTTCGTAGTTATGTATGGGGTTTCTGTGGAGATGCAGAATAAAAGTAAGTATCTCCTTCATCTCAGTTTTAGAGTCATCCTTTTATATATCTTTGTCGTTTATGAAGTTCTCGGTTGGGAATGCATTCTCCGTTCGTCGTGCATACGTCAGCAAGGGGTAGTAGATATATAAGTATCGGGAAACGATTACAACCAAAGGTTCTTTTGAAGAGAGTTGTGTGTGAATGTGAATACAGGCAAGGAACCCTTTTACATACAAAGTAGTCCAAGATTTATACGTCTGTTGTTAGTATGCACGACCACATGGGGGACTGGTGGGTTGTCAGACTTGTTATATATTTATATAGGTGCATATGTATGCATAGCTCCTAGTTAGATTATAACATAAGTCCACACATGCAAAGTCAGTTTATGGACTTGGATGTGTGTACGTGTCCGAAACTGAATGAAAGCAATGAATGCGATTCGATTCTGTCTTTCTTGCCTACTTTGACTGAGTCTCTTCTCCTCCTGAGGCTGTTTTAGCCGTCACATTGTAGTTTGTATGCATGAACACCTTCATTCAAATTGCTTCGATTTTGATCTGTGCCCATGTCCCTTCCCTCACCTCATTTAGCTCCATGGAAGTCACATATGCCCAGTCCTGGCTCTTCTGACGAGAGGACGTCTCGTCCCAAGTAACTAATTGTGATCATCCCAAAAGTTACTATCTCTAGCATTTTAGAACTAACATAGGAGGGCATAAGGGAAGCTTTCGAAGAAATAAGAGCGGAAGAGAAGAAAAAGGAGGCAGTAGGAGTTTTTTTTTCGAAACCAGAAAATGTCCATCGTTCTTGAGGTTCTGCTAGATAGATACATATGTACTGTATGTATATACGTATGTATGGGGATAGTAACACAGAGACTGTATATGTCAAGGGATTCATTTCGAAATGTATTCCTCTATCGAGGATCATCTTCATCCCCCTTGTCCTCATATCCTTTGAACAGTATTCAAGTTTTTACTTGGGGTAATTGTTTAGCATAAAATTGTACCATTTCTCGGTTAAAATTACGTTTGTTTCCTCTCTGCTCGAAACTGAGCCCACTGAGCTCATAACTGTCTTTCCATCCCTTGTTTTTTTTTTTTGAATTGTGATTTGCGTTCCTTCAACCGTATGAGTTGATGACTGCATGAATCAAGCTTCTCAATGTGATCAGGATGAGTAGCGGAGTACCTATAGTGGGTTTCTTCTTCCTTGCATATTGTCTACCTTGAATAAAATTCCATAGTCAATAGTATCCATTTGAACCAATTTGGAATCTAATATATGGAACAGTGGGATCCCATCTCCGGCCAGACTTACTGATCTACATTCTGAATTCCTGGCTCATAGAGAGAGGGAGAGAGAGAGAGAGAGGAAGAGGGAGAGGGGCAAGAAAGCATTATATAATGTTGAATGACGCTCCTGTACGTGTCCACCGACACAGTACCTGTGAACGTGGCGTGAAAACAAAGAACCACGAATTTTTACTAGCTGTTATATATTATGTGAGCCGAGCCTGTTGAGGTTAAGTCGAGGTCAAGATCGATCTTGGATTTACTTACTATCTGGAAATACCTCCCTTAAAACACGCTGCCACCTCCCTGTGGAGGTGATAATTCCTCCTACCACACATACAGTACCCATCTTGAGCAACGAGGGTAATTAAATCCCATTTTTCTTAAATTCTTTACAACTTCCCATGCTCAGTTTATTTTAAGCCAAATGGCTTCCATAATGGTTCAAGCTTTCCGGAATATTTTAAAATTTTAAGTTCGTCGTAACTTTGCTCCCCTCTCTCAAGGCTAAAATTGTGGGGAGGGAAGTGAAAGGATTATGGTATTGTGAGACACGCGGAGCAATAAATCTTATAGATTCTCCAAATGTTGGAAGACTTGATATAAATTCTGGTTTCCCATATTCCCATCTTCTACAAGAACTTCTGTCGGCTCTCTCTGATGTTCACGAGGAAGTTCTTATGAGGATATGCGCAGGAACCAGGAGTAATACTTATACCTAGTTTTGTGTACAAAGTAGAGTATGCTTATGTTTGTTGAAATCTCCACGTTTAAGAAATATTGCTGAGTCAGGAGATGCTCCGGGGCAATGTTTTGACTAGGATATTGGATAAAATCATGAAATCCTCAACATTTTACTAATTCCCTATTCCCTCAACCTGATTAGGCAGACTTAGTCGTTTTTCCCTCGAAATGGATTTTATGTGTTTGTCAGTCAGGAAATGTTACAACTGTAGTCGTTCAGATGGGGATTTGGGAAGGGGCAGGCCCGTAATTGAAGTTAAAATAAACTTTTTGAACTGTGCTCCCATATAGCTTTACTGACAATGAGACTGACTGACTCTCTTTTGCTTACGTAAAAAGTAGGCTGGTAATGTTTATGTGGAAGTTATGTGACATTCGTTATTACTTGAGGTTACATGTTACTTAAGGTTGGTGTCAATCCCACCATCACCACTAATAACTGTGCATTACCGTATCAAGTGGGTTTTGTGATTGTGAGTGATGATGCTGTCGTTGTCGTGGATGTTGGAGTTTGCTTCAGCAGGGAGTTGATATTACCCAACACACACTGCTTCATGGTAGTCGTAAGTGACCAGTGCAGTGGGACTTGGTGGAGGAGAGGCGGTCAAGTATTGGGAAGAAAAATATCGTGGCCGGGTAATAAGATTCGAGGTCGATTCTCTCTTGTGCGTGATGAGTGTAATCAAGTTGTAAAATTGAATGTTTTTCCATGTTTTCCCTCAAGTTGTAGAATTATGGTTCAAGTCGGATCGTTTTTATCGTCAAATGTCGAGTTCAGAGCTTGGAACTCAATTGCCTCTGCCATAGTGTAGGTGTAAAGTTATATTCATGGGAGAAGGAGAGGGATCTGTCCCAAATGTGCATGTAGTGAGAGGGAACCTTCCCATAAAAAAATACTATCTTCCTTCCATGACGAGTTTTATATGATGATGTGGACTCAAGAGTGAATTATTCTAATTCAGGTTTTTCTTAGATACTACAGTATACTACCCTCCCAGTTCAAAATTATGAATGACCCCTCCTCATTTGAGAGAAATTGTTTCCCCTCATTCACCTCCTTTACATTTATTGTACATACTATTTGCAGAGGATCTTATTTGTGGGGCAGAGCACAGAGTCCGTTGTACATCATTTTTCTCCATCACATTGTTACATTGTGATCTAAAAAAGGGATTTGAAGGTACATCGGAGTACACTTATTGTCACACACGGAAAAGCCACATGATTGATATGTTTTTATTCTTATGTATTTGTTAGCATTGGGAGGATGCAGGAGCGAGGTATGAATTCATCATAACTACATATCACCCCACACACAGTGAGGCCTGTAGTTAGTGAGAAGAGTCACCTCCCCCGGTAGCCTTAATGTGCTAAAAATTTTTGCAAGGAGTGCAGTCTACTTTGTTCAGGCACACACGCTTTTACATAGAATATACTTACCTGTCTCCGTCTCCAATTATAAAAAGTCGATGATTAATCGAAAGTACGAGGTAATTCAACTTGATTGCAAGTGCGTTTTCCTCCTTGCAATTCTCTTTGGTGAGCCAAGCGGGTTCCATTCATTTCCTATTGGGACATTGGGAGGCTCCGCATTGTTATTCATCAGCACCATTATTACAGCTCCCACCATTGACTCTGTGTCGGGCTGTCTGAGAAAGTCCCTTTTAGAAAATCCATCCTTTTGTGCACCTGCTTCCAAGTATGAGTCTCAATGGAAATTGTACATCCTTGTGTGGATGAAAAGTAAACAGAGATCAAATGCATTTTCGCCAACGACGACTTTTTATTCATATGCTATGACACCAAGTGATTATTAGGTGCAATACTTTAAAAAAAATATTATGTGTAGATGTAGATATGTGCTGGTACTACACACTCCCAGTAGCTATATGACATTAGCAAGGATTGTGTAGGGAATGAGGATAATGGTAGGTAGGTCTGGTAATATTGTATAGTACCTTTGTATGTATGTGGGATTCCGCTGAACAGAAAACTTGATTGTGATGATTACCCCAGCCACAAGTATAAGTAGACATGTGGACACATTCAATTTTCCTACGCTTCCCTGAATCCCGTGCATTTATAATTGCCAGCGATTCATACAAAACTGACGAAGCGATTCCATTTTCAATGCGTTTATCGTGTTCTCGCCACATTATTCCTTCCCTGCATGGAATCAGCCCAAGTTGAATGTAAAAATAGTTTTCCTATTCTTCTGTCTCCTGTACCATTATTGTGAGCATTTGCATGGGAACAATCTCATCTATAAGTATCTCCTCCTAGTACTCATAGTCCAACGTTAGTTTCATTGAAAACCCTCAATTCTCCTACAAGTACAAGTTCCTTTAAAAGTAGTATCTTTTTTCAAATTACATCTGTCTGGGGTTTTCGCTCTTGTCTTCCAACAATCCCACTTGTACTTGGGCTTGTACTTATCATGTGAGGATTCATTTTCGAGGCACTATTATTGTATTTATTTGTCTATTGTATTTACGAGGGACGAGAAGGCTTCGAATCAATTTTCAATTCCTCACGAAAGGAATGGGAATGTACTTTTTAAATATTCATACTGATTATACCGTCCACCAGCTGAGACCTACGGTGGAAATGTAAGGAACCAAATTAACACGGACAATGTCATCGTAAATGACAATGTTTGATAATTGTAGTGTTGTGCAAATAAAGTGCTATGCGATAAACTACGCAGAGGTACACTTGGAGCAGTCTGCATGAAATGACATATATCTTTTATGATTTCACAAAAGCTCCCTCTTGGTGGTGGTTACTTTTAAAGACGTATATTATCATATAAGGCAATATTTGCTGGATCCATGGGCTGCGTTCTCGTCTGTGTGTGCGTTAAATGGAAGGCTGTATACTGTATACTTATACGTGTCGTTCTATCAAGAATCTGTAATTGTATG
Source organism: Allacma fusca (assembly GCA_947179485.1). Classification (NCBI taxonomy): domain Eukaryota; kingdom Metazoa; phylum Arthropoda; class Collembola; order Symphypleona; family Sminthuridae; genus Allacma; species Allacma fusca. The sequence goes on from OX359250.1 coordinate 10,212,216, forward strand.
CATGTGTAACAACGCCAGTGAATGTATGGTAGCGGAAGAAATAACAATTTTGCGTTGATGAGTGTCGAGCAAAGTATCATTTAAATAATGATACATACAATAGATATGTACACACATGCACATTCATACGTCAGTTGGTCTAAACTAAGCTTCCCCCAGCTCTATCGCCTTCAAACTGTTTTCTTTTTCTTGTATTTTTACCGAGGTGTTTCTTCGGTATGCGCTAGTGTATTGACCGAAGGTGTTGTATATGTAACTTGATGGTCTCCTCGTTATTCTCCTCAGAGCCATGTGAGGGGAGGTTGGTGATGTAATAATGAACACTTGAATATTTTATACGCGTACCTCCTCAACATTTCTCACTGGGACTCCAAACCTTCAGAGAGGGGTAGCAAATGTGAGGTCCTAACCAAATAGAATGACCAGAGACTTACTTAGACTTGTACATATGTATCTACATAGATTTGTGTAGTGTTACTTGACACAGTATATTTGATGTGCTCGTCATAACCTACGTCCCATGTGTAGGGTACATTCTAAAATTCTTCCATATGTGTGCCTACCTAACTACGCTCATGTAATAGTCGTACAATACAATCCCATGTATTGGGTCTCTACAGTGGCATCCCACCCTCACATCAGTTGTCTCTAAATACCGAAGTTATAACTATATGCACTCATAATTACAAGAGTTGTATTCAAAAATACACGAATTTAAACACCCCTTTATTTCCAAAGGGACTTATGACTACAATGGACTGAGTGCTCTCCTACAGTCGTAGTATCCTATCTAAGAGTAAATAATAGCTAACCTGTTCTGCCACGATAAAGCAATTGTCGTCGTTCCTTTCATAATCAAATGAGACGTGCGATCCCGGTTCAGAGTAGAGAAAATGCTTTCAAATGAACATTCTGACTGGATTGCCCATAGAATTCACAATAAGGAGTGCGTGTGCATTATAACTGGGATGTCAATAGTGAATAATTTATTCCTTTTACTTTTCCCTTCTGTAATATCGCCCAGCAGCGAGGATCTAGAATGAGTTCAACTATTCCATCCCTAACTGTGTATGTATATGGTTATGAACTATGAAACCAATCCAACTTTATGTTTTGGGTTAGGGCATCACTAGATATATCTACAGTCCCAGCAGATTTTCCAACTCGAGACCTCGAGCTCTGAAGCACTGCACTGAGCCAGAGTGTAGCTTATTCCGTATTGATGCCGAAAATGTGAGGAGGTAATTCCATAAAGACATTTAGATGATCCGATCCATCACATATGGTAATAGTTTTTAAAATATTTAAATTTATGCTCACTAATGAGGAGTTTCTGGGAGAAAATTTCCCTTTGAATTAAACATCCCATCCAATTCCTGTGGATTTACGTGCAAAACTTTGTGAAAAATGATGCGGTCATCGGATACGGACTTGAGCTCCGCTTGTTCCAAGCATGATTTCATTACCCACCAAATTACAATAATATTTACATTACGCAAGTGCTCTTGTATTGTATTTACGCCCGGAGATCGAGGACTATATACAGTGCGAAGCTTGGGCTCTAAGGGATGTGAATGCGTGTGAATCTTTATCACATTACTATGACTCTAATGGGTTTCAAATAAGGTTCAGCCTTACGCATCCCATTCCCTCCTCATGGCACGTATATTATTTACGTAATCTACAACTACTATACACACTTAACATTGTAAAGGTGTTGGGTTTTCTGCTCCGAGTATAACTTCCGCATGACTTTCCTGTAGAGTCACATATGTATGTGGATACATGTAGTGCTGTAATATTGTTCGCGTTTTGTTTGTTCTTTTGTTCAGTTCTTGTTTTTTGAACAAAACAAAACAAACAAAATCAGTTTTCGAAAAAACAAAACTAGAACAAAACAAAACCGCGATAAGATAAAACAAAACTATAACAAACAAACCACCACAACAGTTGGTAATAATCTTTTCAAACTTAGTTTGAAAAAGTGCCCAAAAGTAACATGACCTCAAATTGACCTGAGTCATAAATAGCAACATGACCTCAAATTGACCTGAGTGAGTCATAAATAGCAACATGACCTCAAATTGACCTGAGTGAGTCATAAATAGCAACATGACCTCAAATTGACCTGAGTGAGTCATAAATAGCAACAGGACCTCAAATGTCACAAGAAATTCCATGGCCTCAAATTAACCTCAGTGAGTTACAACAAGTTCCATGACCTCAAATTGACATTAGTGGGTCACAAGAAATTCCATGACCTCAAATTGACCTAAGTGAGTTACAACAAGTTCCATGACCTCAAATTGACCTTAGTGGGTCACAAGAAATTCCATAACCTTAATTTGACCTCAGTGGGCTACAAGAAATTTCATGACCTCAATTTGACCTCGGTGGGTTACAATAAATTCAATGACCTCAATTTGACCTCAGTGGGCTACAGGAAATTCAATGACCTCAATTTGACCTCAGTGGGCTACAGGAAATTCAATGACCTCAATTTGACCTCAGTGGGCTACAAGAAATTCAATGACCTCAATTTGACCTCAGTGGGCTACAGGAAATTCAATGACCTCAATTTGACCTCAGTGGGCTACAAGAAATTCAATGACCTCAATTTGACCTCAGTGGGCTACAAGAAATTCAATGACCTCAATTTGACCTCAGTGGGCTACAAGAAATTCAATGACCTCAATTTGACCTCAGCGGGCTACAAGAAATTCAATGACCTCAATTTGACCTCAGTGGGCTACAAGAAATTCCATGACTTCAGTGGGCTACAAGGAGTTTCATTATCTCATTTTTCGATGGGTCACAAGAATTCCCATGACGTTAATTTGACCTTTGCGGGTTATTAGTAGACCCATGACCTTACATACACTATAATGAATCTCAAATAACATCATAATGACCATTAGGAGCTATTGAAGTGCACGGTTTTAGTTACATCTATACACATCATTTATGGTGTGAACCGCTGGGCTTAAGTAAGGTCAACAAAATCTTTACACTATTTACAGATTTAAGGCCAATCTAAAGTTATTGAACAACGTGAAACTTACAATTAGAATGCCTACTTGAGGTCAACGGAGTAATTAATTGTTACCTGCTATGACCATAACCTGTACTGATATTAAATGTTTGAGTACATCGGATATTGTAAACGAGAGCAATTTCTGTTGGACACCAGTACTTAGTTGGACAAATGCCACCTCCACTGCTGAAATTCGATTTTGTTTTGTTGTTTTTAATAAAATGCAGAAGGATGACTTGGATGCTAAATTATAAACTTGATTTGATCCTAAAATGTTGAAACTAGTCTGACTGTGAGTTGACAGGAAGACACCGAAATAAAAGAGGCCTAAGAAACAAAAAAAAACAATACAGGTAATTAATTCATTCAAGGCATCGGGCGAACCCAAACGATGCGTATCGGTAGCACTAGGTAAACCCCACCACAATCGTTTGTTGATATATTATATCTATATACGCGGTCATTTCAGCTCTTGTGGATGTATGGAATTACATTACGCCTTACGCTCCTAGAAACTATCAACAAAAGGTTTAATGAGTGTATTAAATAAGAGTTGTAAAGCATATCCGTCAGTCAATTTCACAAATTTCTAACATCTTCTACATCGGTAGAACAAAACAATATGGATTGTTTTTTGAACAATACGGATTGTTCAAAAAACAAAACAAAACTAAACTCGGTGAACAAAACAAAACTCAAATTGTTCTACTTTTGTTCATTTCCGAAGAGAACAAAACAAAACAAAACGAACAAATTACAGCACTAGATACATGTAGTCTGTATTTCAACCCTGCCTCATGTGAGCCTCGTAATTCATCTGTATCGAGTGGAGCGTCCGCAATGGGACTGTGAATGTCAGATTTATTTATGTTGAGGTTGTAATAATGACTTGATTCTTCTAATGAAAGTTGGTTTTAAATCAGCTGGCCATTGTGATTTCTCATGCAGGGCCTATATAAGATTACAATGGTTCCCAGCATCTGCGTCTCTCCTGATATTCATCATTTGTACTCATGTCGACTGTGGACAGGTTATCACAAAATTTCTGCCGTATCAACGAAAATACTCTGTTGTGATTCTTTCTCTTGAGTGATTACCATTGTCTCTTATGTAGTCACTCCAGTCTGCCGACTGCAGTTCGTCCATGGGTTTTCACACGCAGCAAGGGCTTACATAGCATTAGGCTGTTTGGGTATACACTGTCTATATGATTACATGTTTGATGTCTACCTAGTTGTTTACATACGTTTCCCTTGTAAACATTTTGCATGCAATATTTCCTTCGTAGTCTGTACTCACTGACGATGCAGTGTGTTTCATACTTTTTGATACACCTTCAATATTTTGTAAATATGGACTCTTCGTGCATAAGTCAAAATCTGTATATAAGATTTCTACGTCCATATGGAAGTTACATACATACAAGCTCTGTACATGTTATCTGCTTGTTTGACACAGTGTGGCTCACAGTTGGCCCATACGACGCTGGGTAGGGATTGAACATTACAATATTATTGTTTTGGACATTGTTATAGCATCTACGAGGGAGTAGTAGGAGTGAACGTACTAGAAGATTATTACTCCGATGCACTAACTTGATAAGAGTATCAGCGTAGTTCACGTTTATCTTCATTGGAGCAGCTTGCAACAATGAGATTGAATTTCCTGCTCGGGTTCTAACTATAGAACAGTTATCCTTTCATTGTACTCTTCCACATGTACAAGTCCGCTTTATCTCACTTCCACAATGCTGGGCTAGTAAAGAACTGATACTTTTGTCCTTCACTAGGCACACTGACTGGTACACTAATGATAACCAGAAGATTTGCAGATGAGTCTTCATTGTTTTTGACATATTGGATTTAATGATGGTATAAATCACTCGAGAACATAAATCCCTAATGGAATATCCAATTGCTTCATTTGATGATGACTCCCAACTCCTTGTGTCTATCCCTAGTTAAGAAAGAGGGCTGGAGTCCTAAGTAGCTGTAGTCAAACCCAGCCCACAAAGAGGTTCCATATAGAACTACTATAGCAAAAGAATTTCTGAGGACATTTAACTGTACAGTGACAGATTTTGAGCAATTCCTCATAATTATGTGCCTGCCATCTCTTCTCAGCTCTTTCTGTACCTATTTTACATTAACTCCTGACATTGGGCTTATCCCAGTTTTCCGTTTCAACTCTCCTTTTTTGTTAAATATTATCCTTTTTAGTATAAAATTAAATTGATTCCTCCCTATACAGTCATTTCTGTATACTAAACACCCATGGATTCATGTACCATTTGGAAAGTTTAATGACTCCCTAAAATCCCATGTGGGACATACACAAAAAGGATAATTTGAAGGATAGCTCTGGGAATCAGTGATCACATTGGGTTTAAAGGAGACATGAGACACTAAGGAAAAGTGTTTAAGACTTGATAGGGGACAGTGTCTTGAAAGTAAATTAATCTTCAAATATTAAACGTAAGGCTGTAAAAGTAGGACTGAGGGTTTGGAGGACGTTTAACAAAAAGCTTTGGATCTTAAGTAGGCGAAATCTACACTCCTTAAAAAAAACTCTCTGATGGAATTTTAGAGTTTACCTCTGTGCTCTGTGTGATTTATTTATCAAACCATATAATTCGACTTGACTTGGCCCGGTGTTTAGGTCCCAAAGACTTATGAGGCTGTTGTGGGTCCACGAAGTGGAAATAATGCTAAAAACATAAATATTTGCAGGAGAGAGAGAGAGGTGTGCGTCTGAAGCTGTTTCAGAATCCATTGGACTATGTTTACAAACACTACTCTCCACATGCTTTGGAATCTATATACACCATCAACTTAATTTTATGCACATAATCATTTCAAGCAAATTCAATCTAATTGTTTTTTTTAGTAGACCGTATAGACTCTATTTACTCCTATTTTATTATGGTATTTTTTCCCCGTACGAATTAGTCTTTAAAATTTTCACTAACTTAAAATAATTATATGTTTTGACTACATCCTCCAATCCACCTGTGTCTACTTGTAGTAACGAGAGTTTTTAAGGATTGTTGTAATTATTTCAGTTAGGGCTACTCAAGCAAGCTGTAGATATGTGCACAACTCATGTTTGCACGGAAGCAGGATTTTTTCATCAAATCTGATCTCTTTGTGTTTTATCCGGCTGTATCTTTTGTTCATTTCCTATATGCTCCCTACTCCTCGGATACCTTTTTTTATTGTGTGTAGGATTTTGAAGAGAACAGGAAGGAAATGGAATTGGATTACAGCAGAGAGGGATTTTTCCTTATTTTCTAAACACCAACTCTGTGGTTTCGGCATTTATTTAGATATTCCAACTGCAGTACTACTTACGTGTCCGTATCTTTAGAGATGTGGATGTTTTTGTGTACGCATGTGTGTGCGTCCAGATTGTTATACATGACTGACGTATCTATATCTAAATGTAGATATAGTTAAGCACGAACACTTGGTACAGTCTACAGTCCGCGTGGGACTTACACGCATCGTTACGGGAATGCATGCTGGAAAAAAAAAGTATAAACGCTCGCAATTTTGCTCAGATTTTTAAGAAATATGTTTTCAGTGGTACTTCAGTCAGAAGATATAATTTAATGGGACTTCTATGTACCTAAAATACAAGGGTGGCATTGTGTGTCCTGGCCCGTATTTTCTACTTGGAAATGTTCACTGGTGTATAAAAGCTACAATAAAAATCCAAACTGTTATGATCACCAATGATGGCAATGTTACTACTAATATAGCTTCCCCAGCCGTTACATCCCCATTCTTACAGTATGGAGCTTCAAGGAATATAATTACTTTTGTGCGTATATAGTTTACGATTATCAATGGTCCTCCTGACCGTCATTCTTGAGTCGGTCAAAACACTGGGACTTCAGTCAGAGCCATCCCCATATCAAGTGAGTAGCTTGATGTGCACGCTTGCCAAAACAAAAATGAGCATGTACAATAACGAGTAACAATATACCCTCTGAGGAATGACGTGAGCTGACTTGCAGTCAGTGTATTAATGTAAAGGAGTCTCCTAGAGCCCCATGATTACCAACTCCAAGGAACCACCCCATACGCTTTGGCAGTCATACAAGTATCTAGATATGGAAAAAGAGACAGAGTCGAGAGGCTCGCTCAGAAAAAGAACCATCAAAGCTCACGATGATCCTTTAACCAGTCATCTGTTTGAGCTCCAAAGAAGAATCTTATCTCCACTTGTGTCTCTCACCAGCCTCCCGCTCTCTGTATCTATTATATCTTCTCCCCATTCTATAACCCTACAACTGACGGGGAAGACACAGGTAAAAAGGAAATGTGAGGAAAAGGGCTAAATTATTGCTCACCTTTGAAGACACTGCATGAAGATCTCATCTGACATGTCGATTCGTTTTTCATACACAGGTAAACTGTAAACCTTGACAAAATGAGTCCTTTGAATTAGTCACGGAGAACTAGCTAACGTGCAAAACTGGTACGGTTCATGTTTCTTTTTTTTTATGGAAGTTCCCTATGAGCGATTACGAGAGAGAGAAGACATAAGAAAAAGGATTGTCTTGATTTTATTACGACCATTAGATCTTGTGAGTATGGTTATAATACCGATATTGATTGAGAGTTACTGCAGTGATTACACATATGAGTTCATATATCTATATAAGAACCTCCTCCTGTTGGTAACTCAAATGTTTGAGAGACTCGTATTATTTCTCCTTAATTTACAAAAAAAAAACAATGATAATTCTTATATGTTTATGGGAATCTTAGCAATTTACAATATTTCAACATAATTCAATTATGTGTTGGTACATGCTCTCATGAGCACATACAGGCACTCAGTTTCAAAGTTATCTCTGTACAGAGTAGTACAGTCCTGGTCGGAGTGTTTCAATGAGTTTACTACAGAGACGAGGTAGTACATACTATAGTTCAAGTACTTAACTACTACTGTGTCTTGTTGTTGTTGTTGATTTAGAGAGAAACTCACTTATGAAGGGGAGATTGATTGATAACAAAATGACAGGAGGAGAATGGAAATTGTATTTCGATTTTTTTTTCGATTAAGCTCATTAAAGTCATAAAAATCAGTGAGGGAGCTGATTGCCATACAATTGGTTTTTATTGTTAGTTACGGCAATCCTGGAAGCTACAGACTTTCTGCATGCTCTGTATCCCTCCAAAACGTGTGCACACTCTGACAGGATAGCTTACACAGAGGGACTGTAAATCATGGAGTACTTATTGTTAGTTGACCGTAATTGTCACTATACTTTGTTCTGTGCCACTCCTGAGGGTGACGGCCCTAGGCTGGGACAGTGAGGGAAATAGTTAAACCGCACTTCCCAATACCTACGAGTTACCTCATCTTTCCCTTTCATCAGATCATTATCGACAGTTGAAGAGAGGGAATGGGGATTTATTGAAATATCCCACAAAATTATGGCAATTGTAGGAAAAATGGTCTCATTATATCTACCTACTCATACTGTAACTGAAACCATACAGGAAACCATGGGGGCTCTGGGACAGTCAAGGGAGTTCGAAGTCGGGTATACTAGGTACATACATGGCCTGTAGTTAAACGGAAATGATACAATGGGATAGTGTGGAAAAAAAAGTCGCAAAAATTGTATTCCTACATCATTGTTTATCTTTCGATGATGCGACCCATTTCTTCCCCACTTGAGCCTAGCAGTAACTGTTGTAGTAATTGTGAGTAAGGTAGCTCGGTCAGGTTTTTACACTTAGCCGTCCCGTCCTGCTTTGTTACACGTTCTAGGGGAGTATGGAACGTTAGGATGTGGATTATATACTTACAGAGAGAACTCAAACTACAGAGGTACTCATAACCTCAACTATGCATAGTAGGACTAAATACCTAAACTATACTAAACGCTTATTACAGTTTTGTACTTATATCTATAGATACATACATACAGTATGTAGATACATAATGTAAGGATAATCGAGATCATTCCTTGGTTTACAGGCCGTGACTAATTTCTCTACTCTTTTTCTCTCATTGACTTTTGTGTATAACAGTCGAATGTAACAGTCTTTTCAAAGGATTCTCTTTCAGTGGATATTTCAAGTGAAACGGTTATCTTCATTTGACTGGACGTTTTTACAGGGAAGCCTCAGACGATTAATAAAATTTAAAAGTCTGAGACCATTTGCATGAAACATGATTTGTACCCTTTCGAGCACTATACAATCAACAATGAGTATGAGGGTGATGATGTGGAATATTTTCTCAACTTGAGCCTCGCTCAATGAGACGTGGGCTTGATGATTCGTGTGAGCAACACCACTTCAAATCAAGGGTTGTATATTTTTTTTTTGCTGTTGGTCGGCAGTAAATACTACAATGACCAACTTTCCTCTCTGTACATATGTATGTAGAATATACATACAACTGAGTAAAATTGACATTGTCCTATATCTATAAATTTAACTTGGATATAAAAATTCAAGCAGATACAATACACTCAGATGAAATACACCGATTCAGATGATGGTTTCAAATAACATTTTGTACATTTCCCATATATGAATAGATTTCATTCCGCCTAGGATTCCGCATCTTCCAAAAATGTGAGGGCATAAAAAAGTGTACACATTTTCTAAGCGAAAACTATGGGTCATTTATTCAAGACCGGGGAAAAAGGGGTAAAAATGTAAATGAGCATTGTTAGGATAGGACAAAACTCACTTTATTTTTTCACTTGATTTCTCATCCTCTTATTGAACTGAGGACGTGCAGGCGGTGCAGGGAAGTTGCGGAATAATAAAATAAAATGAAAATTTTCATTCCCATGTAATTCTGTACACATGTAGGGACTCCGGATCCATGTAGTATACCCGAAAGTAAGGGTGTTTGTACGTCTCTCTGTCCTCGCTCTCCAACTCTGCTCCCGTGATGAAGATGTTTGTCACTACTGGAAGGACCAATATAAAAGTTTTTTTTTCTCAATAGTTTATTTGATGGGATCTGGAGCGTTTTTGTCACTTGGAGTGGTATTCGTTGAGAGTACAAGGGAAACTTTGAAGGTTTCCAATGGAAGCGATTAGCAAGTTCATAAACTCCTCCAAACATCAACTCTTACGCTGAACTTCTGTAAATATAGGACACGTAAATTTATGGTGATAGTAACAATTCAGGAATTTATCAGTTATCACCAGGACGGTGACTCTCTCAGCAGTTTATTTATGACTACAGATCGTCATAAAAAGTATTTAGTTTCCAGCCATTACACGAGACAGCTTTTTTCTGAAGGTTGTTGCGGTATTTCATTTGTCTATTACACAGGACTGTCAGTGAACGTCCTCTCCAGTGGTTTTTCCTCTCATCCCAAGATCTTTCCCGTAGCTGGTGTGAATACCTGCAATCATTGTGAAATATTCTTGTCGTTACTCTTTGTATGTAGTTTCAGACTCTCAAAGGATTGCTCAATTATTTCAATGGTAGTAAACACCTATTTTTTAAACAATTTTTTTTTTCCTGTACAAAAATCCTATCCATAAAGTTCATTACAAAATGTAAGTGTCCCAACCACATATACATAGATACAAAGATACGTATGTCACCATATAACTATGTAAATAAGGGAACGTATCGGGAGAGAAGAGTGGAACACCTGGAGAGCAATCTTATGTACATATAAATGCAGTACAAATGGGAAATGTGGTAATTAGTTCATAAATCCAAGCAGAGTGATGTGCTCAAATTATCCTCTGCATTTTAAATGGAAAGTCTCGATAGGTGTCATATGTAGATATGTAGGGATGAAGTCTCACGTGGGAATTATCATTTTGTAATCTGGTGGAGAACGTTTGAGATTTTTTAGCATCCTTAAAGCTTAAGAGTGCGGAGTGGTGAGTTGAGTGCCACAATAATAACAAAACAACAAGGAAATGTTTCCTCAGGGATCTTTGCACTTTAAGTGTCTTTAGTAGACAATTATTGTTAAAAGTGGACAGAGACGTAATAGTTTTGTTAGTGGGAGTGTTCTCACGTAGGAGCAGGTAGTACATGGATAATATGAGTACAGTGTGAGCAGGTTGAATCTCCCTGAAAAAAAAAGAAGTATGTTGGTGGGACTGATGGAACTTATCATGATCATGAGTGCAACATTGGGGTCAGTACTCCGCTTGACATTTTCAGTTGCTCCTTTGTGCGTGTAGCTTATTAAAGATGAAGACAAGAGCCGACCTATACTGTCAAATAGTGTTGGTTCTAAGTAGGTGTTGCATGCGGCATGTGTGCTGTATGTGGCTGGACTTCACATGATCTTCATGAGTCCCTGCCTGGTTCACTCCAATAATGCAACAGTCGTTGTCTTAGTGATTGGAGGCGGTTTGCATTCTCTAGATGATGGAGAAGGTAGGGCAGTGTGCCATGTATAGGTTGAGACTTGAATTTTATCGGCTCACTTTGGAACTTAAATAATTTTCCCCACAACTCTCCATAGACACAAGTGTACGGAGAGAGAGAGAGAGAGAGAGAGAGAGAGAGAGAGAGAGTACATTGCCGTAATATATACTGAACCACTCAAGTGTCTGTGTATACGTCAGGTTATGTACAAGGCATTGTCCACCGGTTGATTATCCTACATCTTCCCACTTGTCTTCACGTTATGTTCCCATAGAGTTTAATTCCTTCGGGGATACTCAAATATGCATATCTCCATGTGTATGACCATCCCTAGCTAGCTATTCCTTACAGGGCTACATAAGTACTATTGTTATTCCCTAAACCCAGGATATAAGATAAGCTACATCATTAGCAGCCGCACATGCTCAAGCTTTTTAGAATGAGACGTGATTTTTAGTTGGAAACCTTTTTCCTGTTGCACGAAACTTTCCACAAAAACTGAATAAATGTTTATTCATCAGTCACTTTATATTTCATGTGAAATTTTAATAGAAACTTTATAGGTTTGTTCATAGAGATGTACTCTATAGAAATTATTACAATGGGGTTTACTCGGTTCGTCAGAAATTCTATTACATTATTGGCAAATTCACAAACACGTTTACGCAAGTCTCTTCCGTCCGGCCTATATATATATTACAAGATAAGGGAACTCAAAAAGGATGGACTCCATAGATTTCTCTCTTTTCTTCCAACCTTGACACCAAGCTTTGTAATCTAACTAGGATGAGTGTTATTCAATGATGTTATTATTATGAGGATTTTCGAGAGCAGGTAACTTTATCACTGTGGGACACCACAACTCTATTTTTACTTTTCCCACATTACACAATACACCCCCCCCCTCCTCTCTCTCTCTCTCTCTCTCTCTCTCTCTCTCTCTCTCCTCCTTTCAAGATCTTACATGGACTGACCAATGGGTTATAGATTGTTGGGCTGGGAAACCACATGGAAGTGATTTTGTCACTCCTGTCAACCTAGAATCATCATTATGGTCAGGAGCTACAGATACAAAGTCGTGGTTGGGAGGAATGTACAATATAACGTGTGAGATTCCTTGCCCAACCTTTGCTCACAGATTTCAACGCTGGTTTAACCCTTTTGTTCGGATTTCTATACCCACAACTAACATACATACATACCTATATACATTCAATCATCAGGGAATTGACCATTGAAAGTGGCTCAGGTTAGGTTTGAGGGAAGAGTTTCCAATATCTATTTTCTCTCGTCTCATTAATCCTTCTCATGGCACTCTCTTTATGTGTCCCGAAGTTGAGGGCCATCAAATCACTACTCCCAACGAACTTCATTATCATATAGTTTTCAGAGCTAATCGTTCTTATACAGTGAACGTTATATCATCAAATATTTACTTCAAATTTCAGTGTGTGACGGCTATTTACATATACAGTAAGTTGAACCGTATTTGATTTAATTTTGCAATAATAATAATTGAGTAAATGTGGAGTGTCAGGGAGATAATGGACCGGAAGTGGGTCCAAGAAGGTTCAATATTTGAAGCAGTAGGAAAATAGTAACCTTGCTTGGGCGGAGGTGTAAATTTGTTAACTACATATAACAGCTCTACTATGGCAATTTATGAAGGTCATGGAAAACATAAAGAGAATGTTTAGTGTAGGGACCAGTGAGGAGCCATCCCAGAGCTCCGGTTTAACTTCTAAACTTTCCAGCCAACAGACTCAGCTCAAAGAGGTACTTGGATGGGGTAGGGATTGAGCATCAACAAATAGGATAATGAGTAGTCACAGGTACATTTAGATATACGAAGCATTGTGGAGAGGGAGAGACGTCGAACAAATATTACGAGTTTCTAGGAAAGAATCTGTCTGCAAAGAAAGGGACGAGGATCTCGCATGTTATGAAGTAACAATAAGGGATGACAAAGGCAAGTGTGTGTTGATGTACGATTGGTAGTTTGACTCTGGTGGTCCTTTTTTGTGATTCTCACAGTGGTCTTTGCCGAAGACCGTGGCACACTGATGAGGCTACCTTCATGTCACTGTCTGAACCTCGGCGTGGAAAGTAACGAAGCAGGCGACGACAGAGCAATATCTGGACATCCGATTCAGAGCAGGAATGACAACCACATCCCTCCTTCCGCACAAGCCACCCTTGAAGACAAGGAACCCTGTCTTTCTCCGAACGTCATACTATGGATCCGTGGGAAGACCTTCGAACGGTACGTACACATACCGACACAAATTGATATTTACTATCTATTTACTGTCCATTGCATTTTCAGTTATAGTAACATATATCTATATGTATCTACATATCAAGATATGTATAAGTATATTGTATTGATGGAGAAACCGGATTCTCATCCAGTTTACACGCGCATGCAGTACTACTTCTTCATTCAAATCCAATGGTTCCCTGGAACTATTATTTCCCTGCACCTTACTTATTTTACTGGCTTTGTTCTCGTCCCTTTCCTATTTTTAATAAGACAAGGACAGCATTTGTGTATGTACACATCCAAGGCTGAGATGCGGATTTTTCTTCCGAACAAAATTGGAAAACAACAAAATGCATCCAATGCAAAGCTCCTTTGTACAGTTTTTAGATTGAATTTTTACAACATTATAATAACAAGTTTTGAATGGATATATGAGCCTTTGGGTACGGACATAAAATTCCTACCACTATGCCATTTGTCGGGAGGTAAATCCTCGGAGTCTGATGAGATGGTACTAAAATAGGCACCGAAAACGGCTACAATTGGATGGTAGTGAAGGATGATGTCAAAGACAATAAAAGCTGTTAGGGTGTTAGAAAAATGGTGAATTTTCCCCAAGTTGATTTGAAATGTCAATGGGATTCTCCTTGTCTTTTTCACTTCTCATTTCCCTCCCAAGTTATTTTTGCTTTGGAACATAACAAAGTTACGGGGAATTCCCATAACTTAAGAGAGCTAAAAAGTGTCTTGGGCACATCAAGTCTCAACAGTCAAGACACATACTTGCGTGAGTGTGTGTAGTGTGTATGTGTGTTTATATATAATATACATATGTGTGTGTATGTGTGTGCGTGTGTGTGTGTGTGTGTGTGTGTGTGTGTGTGTGTGTGTGTGTGTGTGTGTGCGCGCGAGTGCAAGAGAGGAAATGTTTTCTCCCACATTTACAATACATCACCTTACAGCCGAATGACTAACTCCGAGATAGGGTTTTCCAACAGTACACATTTACAGTTCTTCTCATCCTTTCAAGCCTCAAGAGTCAAAGAGGGTCTTGGAAATTGGGGAAAGGAGAATATGAGACATTGAAGAGGAGCAAGAGCTAAGTTGGGAGAAAACTAATGACACGAGTGTATTAAGTACGTGCTTAATATCGGGGGAAGTGCACGCAGAAGGTCTGGCAAAGAGTCTGTTCAGATAACGCTACTGGGAGGTAGCTCAGGGAAAATATATATGGGGAAGCATTAAGTTCGCCTTTTCCATGGGCATGGACTCTTGGTGAGGGAAGAGAGGAATAGGATACTAACCGTATTATTATTACGATATTTCCTTGTCGCGCGACTTGAATTTACAATCGAGAACTTTTTGAATACAAGCCCCTGCATACTCAACCATGACTTGTGTACAGTTGGTTATGTGCTCCCCATGTCCTGGCATATACACCGGGTAGAATGGGAGACTCCTCCGATGCTGCGGCCGTAGGTATGAGGAATTTCCCCAATGTGCATACAAAAGCAAGATATGATGAGTAAGTCTCGTTGTTAAAGTGTGGGAGCGTGCGTATCATCAAGCGTAACAACTGAACTACTGCAACTCCAGACTTTGCTTCTCAAGGAGAAAGGAATGAGCCCGTATTTCAATCTCCTGTCCTGTCTCTATAAAAGGGGATGTGTCTTTCCCACTTTATATTGAGAATCCCCACACTATCGTCCAACTTACCAAACTGGAGCGTCAGGGGTAAAAAAAATGAAAATGAACAGGGAGAGAGAGAGAGAGAGAGAGAGAGAGAGCTTGGAGGATACTTTAGGAAATGGTCACAACTTTTCCTCCATGAAAAATGTGGCCTACTCTACAATGAAGTGTAGCTTTTGTAAATACATGTGGGAGTGCTGGAGGTTTTTCATACAGAATTGGTTCTTCGTCGCTTTGAGGAATTTCGGACTAATAATACGAGCTTACACTTTGGTTTTAGTTTCACTTCCATTTTCCATTACCATAATGCAATCGAGGGAAGGCTCCACCACGACGAATTTCCCTGCCCTTGAACACACACACACACTCACACACACACACACACACACCCCAGATAGGAAACAAAGAGTTGTCGATAAATTCTCTCTCTACAATCTACCAAATAGATAACTTTCCGTCACTCCAGTAGTGTACACAATGGAACAGTAGGGAGGAGGATCGGGTATACGGGCATCTCCCTTCCCTTCCTACTGTTTACACTCCTATGCCGTCTCTCTTAGTCTATGATTATGTTCAATTCTCATATTTGCTACAAGTTCCCCTGCTCCACTTCACCCTCCTTGAAAATATGAGTGGATATGACCCAGGATACATATATGAGGTTGTAGTAATGAATACTGTACTATATGCGTACGATATGATGAGGCCGGGACCAAAGAATAGAAGTTATTTTCTTGCTCGAGCATATAAAGTCATTGTGAAAACTCCTCCAATTCATTTGATTTCCTACCCAGAACTATACTTACCTTTCGTGCCTCACTACTGGAAATTACGTAGGCATTAGATGAAGTCTGGGAGGAAAACTTGGATGACTGTACCTTTTTGCCCTCGTCGACTCCGCTCAAAACCATGTACATATCTACTTTTGGGTATTTGGCCTCGGCCCGCTCTCGCTTCTGGGAGTTTGTTTTAAGGAGAAATTAAGATGAATGCGTAATTAAGATGTATTAAAGAAAGTGTTGGACCAATTATTGTAAAAGGGGGGAGGGTTCC
Source organism: Allacma fusca (assembly GCA_947179485.1). Taxonomy (NCBI): domain Eukaryota; kingdom Metazoa; phylum Arthropoda; class Collembola; order Symphypleona; family Sminthuridae; genus Allacma; species Allacma fusca. The sequence goes on from OX359250.1 coordinate 10,228,637, forward strand.
ATTTCCCAGTGGAGCATTTGTGGAGGCTTTGGGATCCCTGGGCTTGAGCCCTATGATAGCACTCTGAGACTCAGTGACTCTGGTAGTATCCCATCATTGAGTGAATTTTATTTTCGGAGCTCGCATTTGACATTTAAGCTTCATTGACCCTCGTCAGAGGACGTGGATTTTATTGCCCCTGTCAATACCTTGGAGAATGCAGACTCTTTTGGAAGGATGTTGGAGTGTATTCCAAGCACATTCTATTCCGGGCCTCTTAGGAAATTCCAAAGTTCCTTCCTCCTTCTTACAGGCTATGGCAGGGCCTAATATTCAATGTTTTCCGTCCCTCTTCCTTTTTTATTCTGTCACTCAATCCGATGGAAGCTACTGGGAATCCTCGGACTAGGCACGCCAGGTACATATGTTTACATATGCGTGCTCATGTATGTATAGATATATACTTGTATTTACATAACACGTGTTTGTGTGTGTGTGTGTGTGTGTGTAAATAAATAATGAGGAGTGTTGATACAAAACGATATAAGTTCAATTTCCACAATAATTATTTTGGAAATTGAATTTTTCCTTTTTTTAAATTCTGAGAGCCGAAAAACTTACCAAATCAAAATGCCTAGTAATGTTGTGCTGTCGTGAGCAACTCAAGATGGATGATATGCTTTATTACAGTGCATATTCTCTAGTTAATTTTGTATTCTAATTTTTAATAATAATTTATTATGTGCACAAAAAGTCTGTTTAAAAATACAGAATTTATTTATATTTATGAAATAGCACATACTGGACTTATTCCATTTTGTATCTATGCTCATCCAATGCACTTTAGTCTTTAATGAGGGTGAGGGATTCTAAATACAAGAAATGACACGAGAAATCTTACATGGAGTTCAGGGACAATATCCCCTAATCCACTCTGCTTTGTAATGTATTCAAATAGGAGCTACATGTCCTTTTTTACAGGGTTCCATGAAAACTTTTAACACCCCCTAGACCTTGTAAGGTGTAGTAATAGTAGTAGTGTATATACATAATTATAGTAAAATATATTCTTTCCCCCCATAGGTTTTAGCAAATCTTTTGTAAGATTTTTCAAAATTGATTTCATCCCGAAAACTCTCAATGCTGCTTTCAAGGAGGTGGAGCATCATCAGAATATTTTTTGAATGTCTGAAATTTTGGGCGTTTCAAATTATTTTCAAATTTAAAAAAGAGTTTATAGCAGGGAAGGTCATTGCTGCTGTTGTAGCCAGCAAGGTCATGTCACTGACTTTGGATGCCTCCTGACGTGGGTTCATTTTCTGAACAAATTTAATAAAATATCCAGGAAAGGATTTGTTAGAACATGGGAGAATTAAATATTACACATTAAATTAAATACACATTGAAATACACCTCCTCCGTACATGGTCTAGGAGGAGACTAAAAGGTTTTGTGGGACGCTGAAGATGACTCTAAAAGATTTCTACTCCTAAGGAATTCATAAGGGGACTAATGATAAAAAGCACAAGTGTGAGATAGGAATGGGAAATTCAAGTTGTCTTTGTTTTTTTTGTTTTTGTTTTCACTCAAGTGTTTCTCAGACTGTTTACGACGGAAGATTAGAGAAGCAATGGCCCTAAAAATAGGAATTCAATTATGGAATTATTTTTCTTTTATTATTTATGATATGTTACTTTACGGCATCACCCTTTCTCGGGAAGTGCATGGCAATGGGCTGGCGTCGTTCAAGTCAATTGTTCAGCGGCTTGGTAGTCACTTATACGGGACGGAGCACCAAAAGTAATAGGATTTGGACATGTGCAGCTAAAGCCCATTGTATGTGTAGCAGTGCAGAACATGAGTGCATGTATATGGTTGTGCTCATATATGTAGACACTTTATTCGATGTTTACCTTTTCCATGCTCACACATCGGAAGAAAGGCCCCCCTTGAATGTAATTATCTGTAGCTTGTGTAGGGAACGTAACACGTGGGTTTAGACTGCCAGGGCCGACTCTCTATAGGGAGACTTGTCCTTAAGTATATCCAGCGTATATTAGAATTTAAATAGAATTTATCCCTCGGACGAAAACAAGGATAAGTTACATCACATATACGCGTAACTCCTTTGTCTGCTCTACAAATAAGAAATATAGGTAACCTTTACCTGGAGCTATTTACTATCGATCCTTATGGCAGATACCAACAACCCTGTAAAGTAAGTGTTTATGTAGAATTATACATATTTACATATATATAGATATATATGCTCGTATTTTGCATTCCATTTATTTACAACCTCCCCAGCCTCCAACCTTTAACACATCACAGGCCTGTACACTGTACATATGAAGGGAGACATACCTCTCCACTCCTGGGCTGGAAAAAGCAATGTGCAGTTTTGGGATGATGGGAAAAAGTGCAAGGAGTAAGTAGACACTTGACAAGTTATGTGTATGACTCCATGGCACTTGTTTACGAGAGGGTCGGCAACTCCTTTTACCTTTAAAGTTCTTGCCTCGAAGGGAAATTGAGGAGGGCAGGGGAGACCCATATCTCTATGCATGCTTGAGCCCTTCCCGAATGCTAATTTTTTTTTTCGGGTATTTATTTGCAAACTAGCATGTGATATGGGAATTTGGGTGATCTCTACTTGGACTGTCTCTACTTACTTGGCTTTGGCTTTACCCTCCTCTCTGGAGTTGGGACAGAACGAGACGGAGTCCAGATCCAACTTAATGCCGGCTCTATGTTGTTCCTGTTGATGGTTGCATCAGCAAAGCGAAGAGTAGAAGATGATTTTATCGACTTTTTTCACCCACTGATATTTATGCGCAAGACGCAGATCGTAAAAAGCAATATTCTGGCATCTTTTACACTATATACGGAGCTTTCCTCACTTTGCCTGTGCAGACGGCCGTGCCTAAGCCAGTTGCTCCCATATGTGGCTTGTGAGAAAGGTAGCATAAGTGAAGTAGTAGTAGGAGGAAATAGCCGGGACGAAATGTAAGAGTCAACGTGATTCTCTCTCTCTCTCTCTCTCTCTCGGGCAGAATGTAAAAATATATGGTTTTTTTCCCTCCTTTCACCTCTCACTCCAGCTCCACCTCAACACATTATAAGCCCGGGAATCAAATGGAATAGCAGGTGATAATAGGAATTCAACTCACAAATGTAATTGGGCTATAGACACAATGCAAATTATATTCCATCCAGCAGACAGGCTCCTTCTCATATGCACAATCTTGCACTGCTACCCCCTCGAGAAGGCTATTCTCACAGTATAGGCCGCTTTGATGGTTTTTAATTGGTAGAATGCTACTCTTCCATAGGGCCTCATCTGTGATGGTTATAAGTGCAACTTTTTGGGAATACTCATAATATTATAAAATTTCCTCCATTATAATCGTCCACATCTTTGAGTCAAATGGGTAGATATTTTCGTAGAAATGCCTCCTACTTTACAAGTTTCAATATCTCACATAAAATCCCTTTATAAAAGTTTTTTTTTCTTGCACACACACACACACACACAGTCGTACAAAAGCATACTGTGTAAGTAACAATACATCATATATTAGTATCCATTGGAAAATTGATACCTATAGAAAAATAGTACCTTCCGGAAAATACAAGCTACCTATGTACGTACATATAATTGTATGCATGAGGGAAAAGTATAGGGAATATAAAAATCTCCTGTAAGAGAATTTATTGAGATTTTGTAAAAGGAAGAGGAAAGAAAAATTTGTTGGAAAGCTTTTTTCGTTTTAAAAAAGCAAAGCGTTTCAATGGAATTGCAAAAAGGATAACAAAGTAAATGGCTCGTTGTTGGGCTTTCAAGGAAGATCTGAGAACACAAAACAGGGAGGATATGTGCCTACCATATGTATGTAATTATGTATATGCCTCTATATAGAAGAGTTGTGTTGAATTTTTATGGCCGATTCTTCTTTTGAATTGGATTTTGTATAACATTTTAATGGCGATTATGAATTTCCTTCCCGTATGCCCCACGTATATAGATAATAAAAATAGGTTGGAGTAGGAAATCTGGTTAAAATTCTGAATTGATATCTTTTCAACCCACCCTTGTTATTTGCGCTGGTTGCTTCTCATGAGCTTGAATATTTCCTACAATATAATTACTCTTAATGACTCAAGTCAGGCTGTTGAAGCGTATGAAAATCCTGTAAGAGGTGGGGATTGGTCAAGTGGAAGGTATTTTGTGAGAGGAATTTATTCACCCTGTTGAATCTGTGGAGAGAGAGAGATAGAGAGAGAAATGGGATAGGATGTGAGTCCTTGCCTTAGAAAATGCTCCTAGGAATTATTCCAGCAGATTCTCAAGAGCATTTGACCATGAGGGAAGCTATGGAAAAAAAACTGTAGCGGAATATTGTTGTCTTGAAAGGTTGAGGTATACTTTCTGAGTTATTTTTGGATTTTAGGAGTATAGACGTAACTGCCTTTGAGGTAATTCTGATGGATTAGCTAATCAGAAGCGTAGAAAGTAGTCGGGTCCGTCGTTGAGCTTTGATTCCCTTCCAGTAAATCGACTATGATTTGCCACAATTAAAACTCCAGCGGATTCCTCACGCTTAGTTTACTCCCTGGTCGGAGTGGGTCTCCAAGTTTTTCCCAGAGTCCTGGAAAAACCCAGGAACTTTCAGAGAAAATTAAAGATTTCCTGGAGTTCCATGTCTGAGAAAGGGGAAAACTTAATCCGGAATTTTGCTACGTCGGTCCGACTCTTCTTCCCCTTTTGTTACTCTCGCCCAACTAATTTTTTCGGTTGTCTTTTCTGCCCCGCCAAATCCTGATAATAGACAGGATCTGTGGATCGATATGTTTCCAAATTAGAAATATATTGTTGCAAATCAGGAGGTAAACACAGGAACTGTCAGACAGTACTGTATGTCCTCTTACCTAATCCCAACTCTGTCACGATACTACATAATTATTCCACGAGTGACAACAACCCCAGCCCTATCCCTACCTATTCCTGTAAGATGATTCATGATGGACGGAGAAGCATGCGAAATTGCTGAAATCTAACCTTTGACCTAATAAGTGGGAAGGCGTTTGGGAAGAACGTTACAAAAACTCCCTGACAGAAGCGGAGTTCCAGAGGAGGAAGGAATGTTAGGTGCTGGGGAGTTTAGAGTACTTTCTCAAGTAAAAACCTTTGTGCTCGTAAGTTTTCCGTTGTGATTTTTAATGGAAATGTCTTCTCGTTACGAGATGATTACGCGGCTGAATTGTTCTGGGAATGACAGTAGATCTTGAGACCGGTGAGGTATGTTAGGAACTTTGGAACTCGAGACGGTCGAGAGAGAGAGGGAGAGAGAGAGAGAGAATAAAAAACATGAGGCAGAGGAGCTGAACGAGCAAACGCCTTTTAGTATTCTTCAGTTGTCTATGTCTAGTTCCAGTCTGGTTGAGAAGAACTAAAAGAAAAATAAACCCAGAGCCCACGTTATGAACAGCAAATACCACTACTTTTTTCCCTCACTGTCCATGCCTTCACCATATTCGGGTATCTCAGTATACATACCCTGTCTTTCTCTTTCCCTCCTATATCAACATCACATACAGTATGTACACTCAATTTCCTTCTGTGTGCAGAATTTTTTTCCCCTATGGAATTTTTAATTGAACTTTGAGACAACAAGGGGTTTATTTAAATAGGATCCCTGTGCAGGAGAACGTATACTGTAGGAATTAGTACGAGGGATATCGGCGGAGCGTCCAACGTCCTAATAGTTTTGTAATCACAGTTTATGTAATTCTGTAGAAGTTTCCTTCCTACAGATATCTGTTTGGGGGGTTTTCCAAGTCACTATAGTATACATAAGCTCAGAGCAAATCCAGTTAACTTCAGCGAGATTAATTCTTTTCATTGACAGTGAGGGAAATGATCTTTGCTCTGTCGGTAGTTTGTTGAGGTATGAGGTAGCAGCAACACACACTCAGTATCAACTCTATCTTGCATTGATAGAGTCAAACGTATATTTGTTTCTCTTTTATGATTGGACATATACAACTGCCCATTCAACTGTAGGTATACATATGTAATAGGTACAATCACATATGAAGTAACATTTTAAGGGTCTATACAGACGCAGGATCTTGACTTGTATTGATATGGAAGATTGTGCTTGGATACCATAAGTGCTAAGGTATGTATAGTGTAGTAGCCCGTAGGTGTTTCCCATTGCCACAGGGTAAGTCGTGTCATCTCTTTTTCTTCCTCACCTCAGCCCTGCTTAGTTTTCTGTCTTGGATTATTTTATGATTTTTTTTTGAGGGGTTTTTATTCCATAATGTATTTTATATGTATACATATACTAATTACACGTATATAATTATTACAGATACACCCTTAATTTTCTGCTACGTCTGTCCCTCGTCTAGGAGGCAGTGGGTTTGTGTGCAAAGGTATTAAAAGCTTTTGCATTCTCCTGTAATTAGGCTAGCGTGTGTATTGATGCACTGCAGAGGCTGAGTATGCGTAGCTTGATAATTTCCCCCCCCCCTCTCCGAACTCCATATCATCCTACTATTCAGCGGAGGAATCCCTTGCCTTTCTTACACTCTCTTCATTATCACATCTTGTTTTCTCATTGTTGCTCATCGGGCTTCAGTCGAGTCCCTTGGATATTATACGCAAGACTCTGTGTCTACTCCTCATCTCCCATTTACACCTGAGCAGGAAACTTGGCTATAGACATAGATATGGCATTTCCAGAGATACCATATCATAGAGGAGTCAATTGATAAAAACTTATACTTTTCAGTTAGTGACCGTGTAATGGGGAGTGTAAGGATGGTTGGACGTTGTGTAGTAATAACCCGACTGGGTGTAATGCTAGTGGATCGTAACAAGGCTATGAGGTTTTGATTTGGATTGAAAGGATAAAAACCAAGTATCAAGTTGATCAAACGCGTGTTCATGTCCGTAAATTGCAAGGAGGTATTCGACCAATCTATTGATTCCAGATGAAACAATCACAATTATGAGTCTGTACAATGCACTACTCCACACAGCATTCCTCCACTTGTATCTTACCTAATAAATAAGATTCTGATTGGAATGGCTCTTGGATGCTCATAATCCTGTAATTCTTGCATCTTCTTATCCACCAGTTCATTGTTGTCTTGAAATTCCGGCACGCTAATTATCTCCTGGATTTTAGAAGGATTGGTTTATGGATTCACCCCCCCCCCTCCCCCCTCCCCCCTCTCTCCGACCCATAAAAAGAGATATTCCTCCTTCCATGGCCCTTTCACACAATAAACCAATTGGATCGGGGAGAAATCTTAATATTTAATTTTGAGCATAAACCTTCAAGATCAAGAGATTAAATAGAACAAAGAGGAAACTGAGACTGTCGGACAGTTCCGAAGTAACTATAGATAATTACTTGATATAACTAAAACTCTAACTCGTAGTTGCGATTTTTGAGGGATCTTACCTTGAAACTTTTAATTCTATTTGAGCTTAAATCTTGATTAGAATTTCCCTTTAAAGGCACTTGACTACACTTGGGACTCTAATAAAATCCTTAGATTGGATAATATAATTCCTATAATCAAAATCGTGTGAACGTATCCTTGATTTTGACAGGGAGATTATTCCTCGATTAGAACAATAATGTTCCTCAAGAATAGACTTTTTGGAATGATTCATTTGTTAAAAAAGACTGGGATTGTTTCACATTACAATTCCTCTCCCTATTACATCCCTTAATGAGAAAGTAGTATGAAATTGTCCATCCACATCTTTCCCTTCATAGTTGAGTTCAAGTCAATGAAAAGTGGGTGCCTTAATACACAATCTCGGAGCTGGGTTGAGAAACTTTCTGAGCTACAGTTGTTACGTTATGAAGCAGCGTGAGATGAACTCAAGTAATTCTCTAACAAGATACTTTTTTTCTCTCTCTCTCTCTCTCTCTCTCTCTCTCTCTCACTCTTTGGAACACGAAAGACGGAGTCGACGACGGCGCGGACGGAAAGGAAATAAAGAGTATCCATTTATGGACAGAAACTCTCTTTGTCTTTACTTGTGTGTCGACATTGTTAACAGTAATAAAGGTGTTGGTTCTGAAGGATACACGCGAAGCATCGGAATTAGATCTAAAATAAGACAAGTGAGTCCGACTTGGTTGTCAAGTCCTTTAACGCTTGTCTCTTTCTCTCTCTCTCTCTCTCTCCGCGCCAGACACTTATGTAACTCTTTGAGTGAAGAAGGAAGGAGTGGGGAGATATTTTTTAAAACATGAAATCGCATCTTATTTCATAACTGAAAGAAATTTATTTCCCTAATTCAGGTTTCCCTTTCATTTCAAGGTCTGAGTCCTACAGTACTGCGTAGCAGGGCTTGAACTTCTTATTTTTTTTTAGTTTCATTCTCAATAGTATTCTCTGAGAGATCCACTTTCAGTGCATAAGCTAAAGTGGTTTAGGAAGTAAAAATATGGAGTTAGTATTCCTTGTATCATTCTGTGTGTACATACATAGATACTTATGTTTGTATATCTAAGCTTGGCAAATTTACACCCATTCCAAATGATCTCGGTCATTTGAGCTGATGATTATAGAACTGGCAGGATCTACTTCTGTAGATTGCTCGGTTACTACTACTTTGTTTACCAGCGGCGGACCCTACTATTGTGCATAGATACTACTATAGGTAGATAGGTATAGGAATTGATAGAGTGCTGAATTCGGTCCTGAGACTCTCAACACCTCTATTATGTAGATATATGGAGATGTAGAGCAAACAAACATAAGCAGTTTAGTAGTCGGAGTAATGGGGAGTTGTAGTAGGAACAAGTTAACAAACGGCTGAACAGAAGGGTATGTGTAGTTTTATTTTAGCCATAAAAAGTTTTATGCTGAAATTCACATGCAGACATTAATCGAAGGAGGTTCAAGTCGTTTCCCTTTTCCCACGGACCCAATTCCTTAGTTTGTATTTACATTATCAAAATTCTCACTCTGTGTTTTCATTTTCTTCCACGATCGAACAGATTACGGATGTTCGACGGTGCTCTGCACAACAAGAAAACTTACTTTGAGTCCTCTCTATGCCCCACATGTTTCCAACTATCCACCGCCAGCCCTGTCGGAATAGACATATATGTACATATGTATCTATATTCCTCCAAGTCATGTTTTTAGCGGTAGTCTAGCAAAGTAGGAATCCTTGTAGTTGAAATGGAAAAACTTTATGTTTTTACGTGATTGCATGTGGCTAATTGTAAGTTTGGGATTTGAATCAAACATATTCTAAATACCATGCCAAAATTTGTTTACATTCTAACTTCCCCTTCGAAATGGATTACTTAACCTGGAGCTATACATTCATGCGCACTTAATTCTTCCTCGAGTCGGAGAAAAAAATAATTTCCTTCAAAGATTGATAAATGAAATACCTACGAAACTGGAATTTCCCAATGAAGTTATGCAAAGTGAAGTGCTCTCGTGACATTTTCGTACATTCACAGGAGCTCAGCTTATTGAGTTTCTTAATTTTAGCTCTACCATTGATAAAATTGAAGCTAAAAGTCAAGTGCAATAGTATGTTTGGAACCATTGGAAGAGAGTAATTTTGAAAGAGTGTTTCTCAGAGACGAGTGAATGGTAGGAAGTGAACTGAGAGAGAGAGAGAGAGAGAGAGAGAGAGAGAGAGAGAGAGAGAGCACCTGATTTAAATTGACTGTACTGCAATGTTTATAGTGATTGCTAAGTTGTCAAGCAACCTTTCTTGCACTTCAACATCTGTAAAGACTCAAGTTCCTAATGTTTGCATGGAATCTTGCATATGTAATCACCGGGCAAGACTGTAGCTCTGATAGTTAGATTGAAGCCAGTTTTTACAATGGTTTTATAGGACTGTTACGTACAACAGGAGAAGAGAGGCTGGTTCCTCCTTCTGAATAAAAAAAAAATACCACTGCTATTATCAAGGATGGACGGTATTCTGCAAAATAACAAAAAATTCTTCTCCAGCCCCGAGAACAGAGAGGATACAACTGCAATGATTAATCTTGAGTTTTTTCCCCTCAAAACACCATTCTCTTATCTGAAGGCTAGGTTGTTCAGCGGTTCGTAATGAATAGATAAGCAAGTTATGTTTTCACGTGTAATCGTGTACAGATGTAAAATATGAACTTCTCTTTGAGTATAGGAGATATCATTGTGTGTGAATGTGTGTGTGTGTGTGTGTGTGTGTGTGTGTGTGTGTGTGTGTGTGTGCGTACACAGTAGGGAAGGAAATTCCCAGACATTCCCAAACTACTGGTACTGTTACATTCCGCTACCACTTTTGTGTAATCGCTAAAAACTCCCCAGTACAACAGGGATGAGGCGAGGCTAAACCCTGATGCCGTATGTACGTACAATATAAAACTAACGTATTTCCCTCTTTGATTTCATTACTCCCGTATTTTATATTAGAAATGGCTCCTCTGCTATGGGAATTATTGTAACTCTGATGCCCTCACTCAGAGCTCCCTGTGTATGGAGGTGAAGGTGGTGAAAATTCCAATTCACCAAATGGCTCAACGACATTTAGTGAGGAAGGTTGGATACCCGAAGCACATGATAAATTTTTATGGTAACTGTAAGGCACAGACCAGCACTCTCTGATGGATATTATTTTTAACTTGGAGTTCAGCCTTTTTGGTGACAGTAACTGTTAGGTCGGGAAGGACTGGAAATAAACTCCAGTCATGATTTTAGCTTCCCGGATCTTCGTGTATCTATATCTTGTCAAACTGTAGGGATCAAACCTGAGGCAGCATCTCTGTATATGCATCCATATCAAAGTTATGTAGATATACTCACAATCCCTCTGTACGAAACCCCATGCTCGATCAGAGTTCCTTCCTCTCGCATAAATAAGAATTATCTGAGCTCATCGAGATTGCCAGTAGTCAAAAGGGAAAATATGGTAAATTTAGGGTATGGGCATTGAGCGTACCAAATAATTATATCTTGACGTGGGAACTGCACAAGATGGGGAGAAAAAAAATGTGTGGGTTGTAGTATTGAGCATAACCGTTTTTCATTACTTTTATCACCATAATTATTGATGCACAATCCCGACTGTGTCTCCCGGTCATACTTGTCACATCCTCTTTGGGAATGACTTACGGCTTGAGCCGAGTCCCAATCCAAGGAGTGTATTTTTCTACAAGCCATTTCCCTTAAGGTCCTCTCCATTATGATGCAATTTATTTATGTACAAGTGAGAGCAAGTTACTTCATCCGGAGTACAAGTGATATCTTCCACCAATAATTAACGATGATTCGACATGCCCCCAATGTTTTTTTTTTGTCTCCCAGTTTAACAATAAGCATATGCCTCGTCTTCCTTTGATTGTTCACTTGCCGAGAACTAAGGTGGAGTATGATTTTCAGGCTGAATTGAACCGTTCTATAGTCACTTTGCATTTCTTATTTCCCGTATTATTACGGCTCTTTAGCACACTACCCAAAGTTTTCTCACTTGTACGTGGCCAGTGACGGATTTACGCGTATTTGTTTCTACTTTTTGTACTACTCTCAAATTATTCATGTTTCATGCTCAGCCGTTTTTTCCAAGAGATGTTTTTTCCTATCTACTGGTTTTCAATTAAATACCTCTCCAATATTTCTCGACTCAGGTCTGCAATTTAATTTTTGCAGGAGATTATGCAACTAGTAATTATTACTCACATAGGAGAAAATCCATTTGCATTGAGAAAATTTTACACGTACAGGAAAATATGCACTGAGCACATTTGCAATAATTAAAAGCCTATAGGGACTGGTACCTGTTGTTACATACTTGTTTCATAATTTGTATCCCATAGGAAGAATAATTGGGAAAGTATTTATTAATACAGTGGACACATCAACTGTTACGTTTCTTCCAAATCCAAATCTAAAATATCCACCTGAGCTCATAATTGGATTTCCCAATTCAAAATCAGATTACGTCAATTGTAATTAAATTAGCTAAAAACCTGGTCACCTCTCTTTAAAAAGCTGTCCATCAAGTTTTTTTTTCTTGACTCGTACAGAATGAGAATTCCTGCTGTCGTTTTGTGGTAAGGGAAAACACCTGACATTGATTTTACTGTAACATAATATACATACCTATAGATACTAGGGTTGTTTCTTGGATTTGCTTGCTCTGCGGCATCGGAGCTCAGAGAAGGATGGTAGTTTAAAGGAATGGGACGGCATTGGCGGCTCTACATCCATATAGAGTGTAAATATGCATTTAACAGTGTAATAAGGAAATGTGATGCGGTGTGGCTTTTGATTCGAGAATTGTCCGAATTAATCTTACTCAATTAGAATGATCGACGTTGATATTAGGTTTTAGGGTGCTACTTCCTAAATAGCACTAATTCACCACATGGAGGTTTTCTCGCTGACGTTTCCCATAATGCTGCTTCCCTTCATTGCTACATATTTGAGCGGAGGAAATGCAGCACGTTCCCTCATTTCCTTATTATACTTGGTATGGATCAAGGGATGAAACACTTTTCCTAACATGGGATATGACAGATAATGCAATTATGGTTTTCATTCCTCACCGGCTGCATTACGTAAATGCATATATAGGATGTGTACTGTAAAGGATGAGAGAGTACTTCCCTTGTATGTTTTGCAGCCGCAGTTGTTTTATATATCTATAAAAAATTATATGCAACTATATTTCCTTCCATTCTGTACAAAATATATCGTATGGAAGGTATTGTGCGTTCATATCTTCCGCACAATATGATGGTAGATTATATTTATTATCATCACATATGTAGATACGTATGTATGTATGTACGTCCCTCCTTGCCTGTAGATACACACACACTCTCAAAAATCTATAAATGGGAATGTTCCTCAGCTATAAGGCCTGTTTCAGTAACTGTAACAATGCAAGTGCCAAGAGGAATGGTTGAAGCTCATGACTCGCCGTTGAATTCCGAGGAGATGAGCTTTAGAGGAAATAGAAATGAAATTTGAAATGCGAGTAAGTCTAGCGTGAAAAGATAAAGCTGACAAGACAAGGGATTTGATTTGATTGCATTTTGATCGAATTCAATACCGTGTGCCTGTATGAGTGCAGGGCTACATGAGACGAATCTGCATTTCCTACCAGGATGGGGTACCATCTCGGTGAGATGTTAGGAGGGGATTGGCTTTAGCTGTAGATATCTATATCTACATATCTGTCCTATATGGTATATATATATAATGTAAGGAGTTTGAAAGAAGACAGGACTCCATGACTTGAAGAATAAATCATTTGTTATATTCCCCGTAAATTGCTCACTACTATTTCGGGATGGGGGATGTGTGTCGACAGGAGGAACATCATGTTCCATGTCATGCATCGTCGAAGCATCGAATGTCAAGACCAAGCCCGCCATAATATTGGCACGTTTGGGATGCACACTGGATCCCTGGGCTATAAGAGGGATAATGGGGGGAGATTTGTGGAGCAATCCACCAAAACAAGTCCTGTGAGGAGTAGTTACATCGCTCACATCGCTCTCAGTGTAGACAATAATAATACTGTCAGATGTATTATAAATAAGGGCGTACGGGCTGTTCCTTTATGTTCTTCAGATTGCTTTGACTTATGATGGTGAGTAGTGTCCTTCATTGCTATTATTGTGAGCATTGGGATGGTTAGTCTTAAGTTTTTAGGAGGGAAGTTAAATGGGGAATTTTCCTGAGGAATTAAAACACTATTGCTTTCAGTTGCTCTCGTCCTCAATAAAAGACTTTTTCTTTTGTTGGTGGGGGCCAAATTTAATTAAAGTTTTATTCCGACTTTCCTTCCTCTCTCCATCATCCGTCTAGAAACCACTCTAATTAGTTAGGCTTCTAGAGATTACGTCTCCGGGGTTCCTAATTATTAGCCTGATCCCAACATCCTCATCTGCATTGAAGAATCCTGTCCGCATCCCAATTTGTTTACATGGGAAATCATCTGTGTAAGATCGACGTTGATTTCCATTCACTTCCAATTCAAGGAGATTACCTTTCCAGGACTGGAACCTGGAAGTAGGAGGGAGCTCTCCTGGAAACTGTACAAAAAAATCCTGTACAGGCATGATTTCTCTAGGATTTGGGGAAAAAACATTATTGTTATGGGACTTGAACTAAATCAGCTCTCTGCTTAAGTAATGCGCTGGGAAGTCCTACAAAGAAAACTAGCTCATTTGCAAAAGGCAGGAAAAAGTTCCAAGATTTTTATCCCTTTTACTTCACCCTATCCTTCCGAGAGAGTTTTTTTTTCACTTTTTTTTTTTTTTTTTACTGGTAAAAGATGATGAGGACTATGGTCCTTTGAAAGTTTCGAAATCTTGTGATTTTTAAAAAAAAGTCCAAAACTTTAGCTGTTTAAGTTCCAAGTGCAAAAGGAAATGCGGCACTCATGTGAGAAATGTCATGCATTAATCCTTTGAAAGCACAAGTGTGCGTAAAGTTTTATGGAATTTAAGGAATTGTGAGAGAGTCGAAAGTCTAACATAAATGTCCAGTCATTCCATTTATGAAATGACCTTCGCTCTCGAGCACGAAAGTATTTTCCCATACTAACCCCAAAGCCCAGGCTGCTTCTGAATACGAAGTGTATTTGTTGGGGAGGTGTGAGTTTTCCCATGGAACGGAACCAACCACCCTGCATCAAAATGTCTGTTCTCACTTCCCAAATTTGGGGATATGAGACACTAGAGGAAATTAGTGTTGACTTTATTTAGAATTTTGATTCCCTAATAGCTCTCATTTATTCCAAGTATCAATAGAATCTCCTTGTCCCTATCAATTCTCACATCTTCAACAAGAAGGACCATCTTGATTGCACGGTCGTAGATGTTAATGACTGTCTAAATTCTGGGCTCAATTTGAGAAATCCGTGCATTTGTGGGACGTCCTGTCCTTTAGCTGTGACTCTGCTCAGCAGTATTTGCTCAATGGGCTCGTTCGAGAGGGATCATCAAGAGAGAAAATGTCGTTCCTTCCGACCGAAAAAACTTGTACAGCTACTGGAGATTTCAAGGATTCTCGCTCTGGAGAAGGCTCCATTCAAATGATCATTTAAACTTAATCTAAAGTGGGCATTGATTTCAATGGAATTACTCTCTAGGTTTAGTAGTATGTACATAGCTATACACATGCAATCAAGGAACAGTGACACATTGTCGAGGGACTGGACGACAAAAAATTCTAGATTAAGGACATTAAAACCCACTCATGTCCGTACAATCTTACAAATAACTATACCCTTCCAACTAGTACATGGTGTTTCGTTTTGTTCCCAGAGGAGAAAAAAACTAGTTAAAGTACCTCAAAATTGCAAGTGCAATTATTGCAGTTAAATCATACACACCTGCTCAAGAGCATGTGCAGGTGTGCATATAAAAAAAAACATAAAATGAATAACATTTTTTTGTGTGTGTGTTAACTCACGTAAAAAAAAATAGTTTATCTTGCTGTAATAGAGGAACGTGTTACAGGATGAGTGCTCCAAGGTGCAGATGTAAATAATTATACATATACCTCTCAGGAAACCTCCCAAGCATATTAATACCGTTAAGAGTCTTCTTGAAAATTGCTCTTGTATTTGGATGCATTTACAATGTAACGCTTGCACAGGCTGACCGTTTGTTTTTTTCTTGTTTCAAGAGAGTCGCAAAAATTCGCGATATCACTCTTGAATGAGCACTCGTTGTGTCAACTTCCTCACATCACACATGAATGGATGAGCCATGGTGTTAGTAGTGCATGGAATGTAAATGGAATTTCGATGGTTATGTATGTATCTATCTCTACAGTGATCCATGTATCTATGTATGCGTGCATCCCTGTATAGATCCTTATAGCCATCCCTATAGAGATTCTTATGCCTTATGCTTCCCAGTAATGATCGTTGTTTCTGATGTAGGAAAAGTTTTCTCACTACACACATAATCATTTTGGCGTTTGGGGACATGTAGTTTACCATATGCTTTGAATAGTAAATTATAGGGAAGACTCTCACAACAGTATGAATTTTTGTATGGTAAATGTATGTACTTAGAGTATGGGCATGGGCGCTTGCCGTATGTGCGGGAGCGGTCGAGCTCAATGGAAGATAATGTGAGACATAATGTTCAGGATGGCTAGGAGGTTTTCAAAACTGTACACAAAATTAAGCCCGATTGGTTTTTAGGCTACCGCAGGCGAGGAGACTGTGGGGAAGGCAAATGTTATCGGCGTGGAGGATAGTAAATAAGCGGGGGGGGGAATAAAGTCTCTGTATCTGTGATATGATTGTCGTTGTATACCAATAGAGTCAGCCAGGTATCAGTTTAATTTGTCGTTTAGCATTTGTGACACAGTAGGTATTGGGGATTACGGCAAGGCTACATCTGCTGCAGTGAAGTGAACTACTTACGTCCAAGAAGTGTAAGTATGGTGAGGAAATTAGCTTGGTGTGTGGTGAGGATGCGATGAAAGACCATGTAGATTTTTAAAGGATAAGTAGATTTGGTACGTGAGAAAGACTAAATGGTGGAAATAATGACTTGAACTAAAAGCATCTGTCTTTTGACTTTGGCTCAGCTCCATTTCTTTCCCCTCCTATAACTTCACTCTTGTTGGCCTTTCTCGTTAGACCCGACGTTTCACTGGAGTATATGTATCTTATTCATCGGTAAGTTACAATTCAACACACACTCTGAGGAGGGTACAGGAGTAAAAAAAAATGGAAATGCTCCGATAGATATACTCAAGTTACGGCACAACACGAGGAACTTGTAAAAAGTTGATATGAAACAAATGAAATGACAGCTAAAGGTTCTCACCTTTACCATGTGCATGGTCGGATGATATGGATAATAAAATAAGATACGTGCCCTTTGAGGCGTTTAAGCGGATAATAAATGACAGCTCCTCGCTGGTAACTTTTCCTTTATTTGAGTAAGCAAGTCAAGTGGAGGGGATAAGTTGTTTGCAGTAAGGATCAAATTGTACAGGTCCCACTTTATATTAATATATATAAAAAATATATATATACATATAGGATTAACCCGCCTCGTGTTCCTACCCAAACAACTTGGAAGATGAAACACTATCTCAATTGAGTCTACAAATAGGAATGACCAAAGATGCAAGAGACAGATAGAAGGTCCCTACTTTAATAAATATCAATTTTGGTAATGGAGCAAAAATTCAACAATTTTTTTAATCTAGTTAATTACTCCGTACATAATCAATTCATATTATCTTCTTGAGTCTGTCAGTCACTCTGAAACGCAAACTTGTAATTACTAACCACGTCCATTCATTTGTTTATCAATATTTTCATTCCTTTTTACTTGAGGGAGGAAATTTACATATAATTACATGCTGGCATGTATGTAAATGCGTCCTTTAAAAACATAGTATCGTATCTCTAAAAATCTGGATTTCAAGTGTGGGTTAATTTGTTATTTGAATAATTAATTACAGGTGTAGACAAATCCTAGAAAAAGGTACACATATCGGGAAGCCTTCCGTAATATCTAACATATGTATTTCAAATCCTTGACTTGAATAATAATAATTATTTGTTTATGTAGCAATTGTATAAGTATGGTAAAAGAGACTATGCCAGAAAATCTATCGGGATGAAATTGACTACAGACCCTGTCTGGCTTCCTACATTCCTTCAGGCGCTAATTCAATCCGTATAGATTCACAGTGTCGGGATACATTTATGTACCTATGTATGTATGTATGTATGTACATAGGGGACCCTAGAAGCTATTCCATCTCTAGTGACGCTAATAGTGTAAAAAATCGATCCGAGTAATCGAGACGGTTATGATGATAGATATGAATTCTATGGTAATTCAATTATTAATGAATTCTGATAAAAGTCCGAGAACAATATTGCACACACCGAGGGAAGTAATTAAGTTGAAACAGTAATTAGTTTTTCATTAAATTGGTGAGGCGTTTCGCATACCTAATCCTTATTTCTGGGGCCTCCTAACCTGCCCAGAATTTTAATGATACTTGTGCACCTTGCCCTTGTTCCCCTGCAAATGGAATTTTTGCTCAATTTTGCAAGTCTGATAGTTTGGGAATGGTACGATTCTCCTCTCCTTACATACGAATGCACGCTGACAAACCTGGATTTATTAAAAATTCTCGTCTAGTCTTCCACACCCGCTCGATGATTCCTATGTAGATATGTATAGCCATGGATTGCAGGATGGGGGGGAGGGGGAGGATTGAACTATGCACACAGTAAGGATTTTTCCTGTGAATAGTTAACCCAGAAGTTCATACAACTTCACAGGAGAGAGAGAGAGAGAGAGAGTCACTCTGCTTTTAGAACCAGAAAACTTTGACGCATATACAGACTTTGAAATGATAAATTTATAACTGCATATGGAAGTTGAGAGACTGATTTTAGCATGTCTCAGTCAGTATTTCGGACGACTTGAGCTTGCTTTTGCTGCATGCTTAATTACCTTGCCTTTAAGGATGGTCCGAGGCTGTACTGCACGGAGTGAGTGTCCTTATAAAAACTTATACCTGACTGTAACTCCTATAGTTCCTCCTTCTTTTTTGGAGAAGGCTGATGAAAATTTTAAAGGAAGCTTTTAGCCCTGAACGTCTGCATAGTAGCTTGGGTTTATGGAGATGGAGTGATTTATGTATGTATGCTACGTCAGAGGAGCAGGGTAACAATGTGAGACTTAGAAGAAAGACGGTGTGTGTTGGGGAAGGAGGGGATAAAATTCCAGGGAAAATATTTTAGGCACATCAAGAAATCTGTGGTTGTTACTGGATTTTAATTAGGGTCTTATGCATAGTTCTGTATAATTTTTCAGCAGCTACTACTACTACTACATAGCATGTGCATGCTCTAGTTTGAGGAAATTCGGCTCTGCTCACAATACTAACGAAAATTTGCAAGTTGAGTAGATATACGAGGAGATTAAAGTCGTTGGCAGAGTCAGGATCTTGATTGCATTCTGCTCAAATGTCAAAGTTCATCGCGGTCTCGCTCACTCCCTCGTTCTTCCCATCCTTGAGGGCTTTGCTCTGTGTTAGACTTTTCTTTTTTTTTTATTACACTGAACACCTGAATCAAGGCTATTTACTTTTCCTGTTCCAGTTTGAAATTAGAAAAAAAATGTTTCCACACGTTTGTAGGAAATTCTATGGGAACTAAAAATAACCCCGGAGTATAATTACGAGTCCAATGATGTAGTTAGGATCTACTGTGAGTAGAATTTACTGTCTGGTCCTCTTTGACTTGTCATTTTTGACAAGTAATACATCGCCCTGCTTATTCTCGTGGAAAGGTAGTGAAGCTGGAAATTCACTTTTAAAATTAGTAGACCCGTTGACAAGAAGGCTATTTCTGGTGTCATGACAGAGAGCTCGTCTGACGGCAATAATTTCGAAGTGACTTCACAATTTAATATCCTTTGGCAAAAACCTTTTCCTTTTGAAGCCTATTTATGCACAAGGGAAGCAGTGGAATGGCTGAAAGGGGCGGATGACGACAGTGACAATAACGTCACTGAAGAACACTTTCAGATTGTGTGGATGAGATGTAGTCAAGTTGAAGCTTCCGTAAAATATATTTCTAGTGCAAGGGTAAGTTTTCGGAATCGCAGAGAGGCTACTGAATGTAAACTCTTGGAATATGACAATGAAAAAATACATATAGATACCCACGGCATGCCCACACTTTGCAGTAGACATACAGAAACAGCTTTCGTATAAAATCCTTCTTATGTATCTACGTACACTATGATGGGGACATCTACAAATAATATCCCGGCTCGAGGGAAAATTGGGAAAGAGTAAGTTCCTCAAATTGAAAAAAAAACCAGGGAGGTGCAAGTATGATTTCTACCTTAACGTTTGATACCCTTTAAAAGTAATCCTTCATACAGTATCTGTATGTATGCTCACATGAAGTTATTTGTAAACTCCTCCAAGAAAGTATACATTCATGTTTGTCACACAAAAAAAAAGAATTGTTTCGTTGTATTTTCTAAGGTTTTTACGCTTCCATGAACTCTTTCCAGGAGCAAAAGAGAAATGCTATTTTACAACAACAGTATTATTTTCCTTGTTTCGTCTTCTCTTGAAATGTCCAAATGGACTTGCAAGTATCATATGGACTGAATGAGACAGTGTTTGAAGCAGCCTTCCAACCTACAATGTGTACACAACCAACGCGTTCCTACAGTTTTTTGAGCCCTTCCTCGTACAACTTGTGCACTGAGTCTTCAATAATCTTTGAATTGTTACGTATACGTTTATTGCATCTGATACTTGGAGAGAGGCTCCTCGAGACAAAAATTGTAGAAGAAGATGAGAGGGAGATTGTTTATCATTTTAGTGCCACATTTTTGTTTTTTCCGTAGTGTGTGTGTGTACCACTGTATGTAGATAGATGTGTGCATCCTGGAAGTTCCTTAAAATGTGAGTATTGTAGAAGTGGCGGTTCCACTCCATCTGAGGTATCATATTATAAATTCCATGCTCCACGTTGGTTTGTTATTACTCTGGAGTAACACATGTGCTATGGACTGGAGATAAAAAGATGGTTGGGTACAGCCAGGGATGTAGAAGATATGGAGAGGAGCTGCGGAATTGTGAAAAATCATTTTGCTTGTTCTAAATCAACAAGAAGACTGTCGTCATGAGTCACTCTCTGTTTTACTAGACGGAGCCTAGTGTTCACGGAGATAAAATAGTCCTCATGTTGTCTTCAATTGAGTGTGAATCTTAGAAAAGTTCTTTTTTCGTCCTCCTCTCTCTCTCTCTCTCTCTCTCTCTCTCTCTCTCTCTCTCTCTCTCTCTCTCTCTCTCTCTCTCTCTCTCTAGCTTTTTGTTCGTTACAGCCTCCTACCTCCATAGAGAGAGGATTCTGTTGAATGAAGAAGTGCCTGTTGAAAAAGGAGCAAGAGTTTTTTTTTTGTTCTAAACACACATATGGCAATAGCTCCCCACTACATATGCTTTCATCAGAATGAAGAACAACTTGCTTTTAAAACTTTTTTTCGGATGTGTGAAATGAATTCAAATTATCTGCTTTATTTGTTGTTCAATTTTCTTCAACGAACGTAAACACATCAGCAAGTTGGACTGGCAGTGGCAACTGTGCAAAGATGGGTAAATCAGGCAGGGACGTGGGCCTACATAGATACTCATCTCTGCTCACCTCAAAAGCAACAGTGAAGAAAAATGCACGCACTTTGAAGAATTTCCCCCCCCCCCTTCGTCAGTGTATAGATATACTCACCATATACACAGTTATATGATCTGTACGAGTAGTAATTTGCATGTTACAAGCCACCATTTTAAAAGGAAATCTATCAGAGGTTTTATGCAACGACTCTCAGTAGTATCTATCTACTGGTGGTTACTTCAGCTAAAACCTCTAAACTTACTTGTTACTTGAATTTGAACCATGCCAACCACCGTTCACTCCATATATGCCAAGTGGGAATGTGAGTGTAAAAATTGAATGTTATTACACAAGACAAGTCTTAATTGTGTTTGTTTATGCACCGCCGCTGCATACGACATGCAAATAAAGCCTAAGTCTTGGACGTGCATTATTCCCACAAATTTTTTTCCAACCCTTTCATTTTTAATGGCTATTCATTCCCAATCGTGGGATTGTCTGAGCCGAAGATAAAGATATATATTGCTTAAGCACAGGAGTTACAGCTTTCTATACACGTAGATATTGCAAATGTCATGTCCTTACAGGGTCGGTTACATGCCCCATGTAGCACATAAAATCTTCAAGCATACATAGCACAGAGGTCTTGGCAAAGTAATGCTCAAGTGTAGAGAGACTCAGTTAGAGTGAACAAGTTAGCCGTTAAAAAAAAAATTAAAATAACATTTCTTTGAAAACATCAGCAGCACTCATATGGCTCATATTAGGACTAAGAGTTTGTTCCGTCCTTACTTTTATGTGCATTCCAATGCACCTGTCCACTGTAGATAAAAGTGAAATAGACAGTTGTTGTCAGTACGAAAGCGTGAGCTGAGGCAGAATGGCAGCAAGGTTACTTTCAAAGCAGGGCCATGCTGATCGACACTCACGATGGAAATTGAAAGTGAGGGAGAAAGGTGAAGGGTAGAGAGGAGTGCAAGTTTTTTTTTCTCCTAAACTGCACGACAACTGATTCTCCGTAGCGATAGCAAGACTGGGGCTATTTTCGTACCCCCGTATGATTACACGGCAACTCCGTATTTATTTACACATTTTCTGGTTCTTGTCGGCTCGGGAGGATGGATGGATATTAACCGCAAGGAGCTCATGTTAGCAAACCAGTACAACTATATGGCAAGTCATCCCTGGCTGTGGACTCCTCGTTCACTTCGTAAATCCCAGTTTTTTTATCATATAATGGGGCCATATTTTACCCGAGAACATCATTACTAATTGTTAGCCTCAGTTATGCATTGGGGGACGAGAGGGGGGGGGTGGGGTAGGAAGGATACACAGGACTATACTCTGGTTACACCGGCCTCAGTGCGACGTACGAAACACACAGGACCAGACACTGTGTAATGTAACATTTTGGAGGTATAGGTGACCTATGTATAGTGAACGTCTGTGGAGTTGCCCCAGCAGCCCCCATGTACATACATACGTCCTTATGCAATTGTACGAGAGCATTTAGGATGAAGCGCATCTTTACTCAGCCACAGCAACGTTTTCAAGAGAAGTCAAGTGAAGAGAATGTCAGGGACACTTTACCTTCTAATTCACAACTATTAAGTGCGCCTTTAGTCTTATTTCCCTACCTCACGACATGCTTTTGTTACCTCGGGAATTCATTCTACTATTCTCTAAACTTCTCAATAATCCATCCTTGAGCATTCTAGCAGACTGAAATGTTTCAACGGAGCAGTTGGGACTTCCTCCAGCGTTATTCCTCCTTCCACATCCTCACAGCACTTTATACTTTGCTCAAGGAACATATAGATAGATCTACATAATTACAGATATATCTTTGGAGCATCTATTTACGTATATATTTAAAACTTGAAGAGGAACATTGTGCACGGCGTACTAGTGCATGAGATGAGGAAAAAACTCCATATGTTATCCTATCTAAAGTAACGTCCTCTTGATAAGCCCAAACTTCTAAAAATATATGCATTGAGACACGAATCGTGCTGGTCTGATGCAGGGCTGTATTCATTTGGGCAGTATGTACATATGTACTATACACCCGCCGTTTATTTATCTCTTGAGACAAAACATAACCATTGAAATTCCAATTGTGCAAGTAATTATACCAATGAAGTTATGCAGCTCAAAAGACCCATCCCCAATTATGCACAGCTTCAAAATAACTTCTGTCCGAAGAGCGATTACCAGAGCAGTCCAAAGAAACGCAAATGTATGGATGAACATAATTATACATAAATAGGTACCAAGGGAAGGCGTAGATATGTAGATACATAAAGCTGGAACATCAGTAGCTGATAATTTTGCTTCCTTTTCTTATGTCAAGTTAATTGTCTCTATGGAGCATATCCTGATTGCTGCCCTCACTTATACCTGCATTCATACAGTGCTCAGAGTCATACTCATAGTCTTTCACGTAAAAAAAACGCTGTATGTATCTATATTTTTGAAAGAATATAATATAATTATAACCCAGTCGTTATATCTATAGATACCTCTTGTTGTTGTTTTTCTTCCGTTGAGCATTGCTCACAACAAGTATGACCCGAGACGGCATACAACACTAAAATTATCACTGGGCTCTCAGTTACAGGAGTGTAGTCACCGCAAGTCTGTACAGGTACAGATATTGTCATCAGGAATAGTAAAGCCCCCAGTTGCTATACTTACCACCATTAGTGGCTGTTTAGCAATAAATCCTGACCTGACTGCTACTTCAGTTACGTCCAAGAACGAACATCCAAGCTCATTATTTACGCCTTGTTGCCTTTGTCCTTGTTAATTTAGTCATATACAGACGCCACCAATCATCGTGATAAGGTTCAGCTCCCAACTCCAATACACTACCAACTGTCACGACTCATAAATGTTTTTCATTCAAGTATAAATTCCTCATTTTCTTCCCTGATTAGAGCGTTTTTAGCAGGAGTCCTTCTCCGTGTCAGAACACATCAATGATTTACTGCCTTAAACCCAACTCTATAAATACTGATCGGGGAGAGATTGACGTAATTAATAACTTCCTATCTATAGATAGAAGCTCTCATTGTCAGCTCAAGTGTGTACTACGCCACTGAAATCCCATCAAGTATTATTTACATACGGGACTATTGAACCTCCTAAACCCGACAGAGCATGTAGAGTGTTCTCGGGGTATATAAACTGAGGCTCTTATTGTTAAGACTGTAAGTGTGGAGTGAAGTTTAAGTTGAAAGAATAGGGGTATAGGTAGAGGCGTAGAGAAGTCAATAATTGACTCTAAAAGGGACTTTCATTGAGTCGATTGTATGTATGTATAATTATGGATATATATATATATGTCTGTGTAGGTGTATAGAAATCCTCCACGTGACCTTTTCAAGTCCTTTCATATCTACTCTTGGATTTTAGTTCCTAATGGAATTTTTCCGCAAGTTTTCAAGAGATCCGAGAAGAATATGGAACTCTTGAAGGAAACATGCCGAGGGAGGAAATTGTTAAAAATTAATCAGATTTCAAGTAGAATGTGAGTGAAGGAAGTCGGAAGATTGATCAGGATATTGTGTAGCTCGAACATTGTAGTAAACGCTGGTGTATGGAGAGTGAACAGTGAACATAGTTCTTGGAAAAAGGGAAGGAGGCAAAAGCTCTAAAAAGTTACAAGGAGACGTATGCATGAAAGTACATTAATAGATGTCAAGTAGAACTGGAGAGAATCTCATTGAGAGGTTCTTCCGTATAAAATCAAATGTGGAAGGTTGGAGGGAAGAAATGAAATGAAGACTTTAGAGTGCGGTCTTATTGTTGGATCAAGTTTAAAATTGTCTCAAGTATTGAACCCGACTGTGAGAATGCGTTTCAAAAATCTCCATGTATACTTAACGACTGGCTAGAACCAGAGAGAGAGAGAGAGAGAGAGAGAGAGAGAGAGAGAGAGAGAGAGAGAGAGAGGAAGGTGGGAAGAGAATGATTGGGAAGGAAGTGTAGCTTGAAATTTCCAAGAGAGTCAGCAAGATGAATAGACTGGTGGAAGAGTAGACGGAGGAGAAGAATCATGTGAATTTCAATAAAAGGCGAGTACGCCGATGGTGATGAGATGGCCAATTTATTTGATTCATTTTATATTATACTTAGACGGAGCGAGTTACAGACTGGAGCATCAAGTGAAAGAGAGATTGGGAAAAGATAGGAAACTGCTTGAAAATTGAGAATGAGCGGAGGAAGAGAAGAGGACTTGAATATTTATGCACCATGTAATTACTGTTAAGAGCCAAGTACTTTCTGACGATTCTCTCACTGTCTTTGAGCTTCCTTGGCAATCGAAGGGTTTAAGTGCGGAGCAGCATGTTGTCTTTCTTGATGTATGTGTTTCTCCTCTCAGTCCGTGCAGGGTGTTCCATCCTGATGAGAAAATGTTGGTGGAGCAAATCCCTCATCCTCCTCACCCATTTCATCTGGTTTTGTCCTCCTCTGCCTGTACTTCTTATGTAGAGAGAAGAAAAAATTAACAAACTTTTAGCAACAATTTGGAACAAGTTCCCTAGTTAATAGTAAAGTATATCAAGTGTTATTTTTTCAAAGTCCGGACTATACTTGATATTGTCACCATATAGGTCTTCCCTACTCTCCCAGAATTTACTTAACCCTGGCTATATGCATCCTGTGTGGAGTGGCTGAGAAACAGACAAGTTGGCAAAAGGCTCTATATATGTACAGTCCTTGTGTGTGTGTGTGTGTGTACATTTGGGACTGTATTACAATGTATGTCATATGAGTTGCCTGCTGCTTCCTCGAGCTTCCCCTTCTGTTTCTTTTTCGTCCACGCTCCTTCTCGCCTGCTCTTCTTCTTCTTCTTCTTCTTCTTGCAGACTACTAGAGATTTTGGTGAAAAAACGATTTATCTGTGTCGAGTTCGAGCTTGCAGTTCTTCAGCCTTCCTTTTATTTTTCCCTCTTGTAGTACTTCTTGGCCTTTATAAAAGCGTGTGTGTGTAGTAGTCTCAAGACAAAAAAAATTGTGTTATTCCATGGAACAGTAGTGGTGTAGTATCTAGTTGTATCAGAAAATGGACATTACTCAACCCTTGGGTTTTTTTTCACTCTCCAAATGACGTTAGTCCCAGGCATCCTCCTAGACCTAGATTTCAACTCCTTCCTAATTTCCAGCTTCGTTAAACTAATGATTGTTACACATACGGAGGAATTGGGAAATATGAACAAAACCTCCCTGACATTTTCTTATCCTCTCTGTTTGCTTGGAAACTTGTTGTTTATTTATGTGAGAGGTAGTCAATTATGTTCCTTGTGACTCGCTTACTGTACACACACAGTCGACAGGGGAGAGCTACAGCGGAGATCTTCGTTCCTATGGAATGTCAACTGGAAACCCTATGTTATTTCTTTCAACTCATAGTAATTTGTAGGCATTTCCTTGTAGCATGACAGAGGGAATTGATGGTGGTAGGTCTCGGGATCTTCCCTCCTTTACTCCTTTGCAATTATCCTGAGTGTATGCTAAATCGCGAGTGCTTTGGTGGGCTGGTTGTAATTAATTATGTGCATATCCACTCCGGATGCCAAGCAACATTCCATGAATCAAGTCATCATTGACCACGTGAGCATCACAGGTTCTCAGAGAGAGAGAGAGAGAGAGAGAGAGAGAAGAGCTAAGAAGAAAAATAAAAGTGCTAGCAGACAGATGTTCTTCTTTCCGCATCATTTCTGTTCCCTCCAATCCTCCCCGTATTTTGAGAGAGTGATGAAAGAATTAAAGAAAGTCACATAATTTCTGGATTACTAAAATTACTACCAAGCCATATAGTGTCAATGTTACAGGGCGAAGGAGCAAGTGTGATTTCATGTCCCAGTATTTTGGTCTCTATTTCCTATTTGTACACAAATACTTTGTCAGCACAGTACAAGATGAAGTTTTATAAGAACATGTGTCAGTACTTCTTCCTCCATAGTACGTGAGCACACTTGGTAATTGAGAGAGTGAATGTATCCTTCTCTGAAAATAAGTAAATTGTAGGATTGTGGCTTCAAATGAATTGACAAGTTTAAAATCAATAGGGATAGATATGTGGGACTAAATAGAAAGAGAGAAGGTTGTAAGAATTTTTACAGACACTTAAAACTGTCACATTGATGCTCAAAAACTTGAAAATAGAGAATGGGAAACATGTGCGTCTTTGTGTGGCTCTAGAGAGTCGTAGTTCGTGCTGGCAGTCGAAAAGGTGATGGAAAGAGAACGGAGAGCAGCATGGAGTATTCTGACTTGTTCCTCTTTTGACAAGCGTTTATACTTTCTTGAGCATATTTTCCCTCGTGACATCAATCACAGGGAAAAAAAGTTTAGCTGCTGATCAGGTCAGGAGAGTAGCTTTGCAAGTTTCGAGGTGATGGTGGTTTTTGTATCTACTGTTTTAGAGTCAAGAGTTTTTACTGAAAGTCCTATAAAATAGGCCCCGCTCTGCCTCCGCACACGTTCAGCTGAACTTGAGAACTTTGATTGAGGTTCTTACATTAAAAATTGATTCCTTCACTGCTCAGCGTCATAACACTTTGTGTACGATATATTAGTCATACAAGGTAACTCAAGGTAACTGAACTTGATGGAAGGAGTCAAGGCAAAAGTTGTATGCTTGGAAGTAACGGCCTGTGAAACTTGGACACTAAAATAGAAAGAAGAAACCAGTATTGGTCATTTTAACTCTTGAGCTTCAGCTTCGATTAAAAAAAAATTATATACTATGAGGAATTTAAAACAAAAAAAATCAACTGCAATCTCCGCCTGTAATCTCTTATGTAAAATGTTCTGCTCCTTTAGTTTTAGGTATTTAAACAGTTCTTGTTCTACTTTTGGCAATTTATGTATACAGGAATGATTGCTAGAGTCGAGGGTCTGGTCTGCTTTGATTTGCAAAGTCGTAAAGTAGGAAGGAGAGCAGCGGTGTGGCTACCATGCCTTATGTAAAATTGGTTTGATATCAGCTCCAACCAAATTATTTGGTTGTGCACACCATCCTGATCCATCGGAGCTGGGTTATGTATTTACAGATGGTATTTCCTAGAAATTTTAATTAATTGGTTTGATGGAACAAATAGTGACAGCGGGTACGGTGGTATCTTGAAATATGATAACGGTATCCTGCCCTTCGAAAATCTTACCTGTATCTACACACCCGTCAATATATTCATATTTTATTGAACTCATTGGATATACAAGTTTACTGGTTGTGGGAAATTTGGTGTCTTTGTTATTATTCAAACTTTGAGAGTATCGTTGAGCCGAGTAGGGCAATGTTGTGTAATATGTGTGTTTATATGTATCTATACAATAGCAATTATTACAACTGAAAAGCTCGGAGTATTCTAAAGGTTGCAGTTGCGGTGACTTTGTTCTTACGTAACATGAAGGATTGTCATGGTACAGGTTTCAGGTTTTAACTAAAAGAAATGCAAGGGTCTAGATGTACACTGACTAGATCTCTACTGTGTGGAGCATACTTGTATAATTATATATCTATAGACGGCTTGATTTAGAAATGTACTGGAAAGAAAAATGACAAGGATGGATCGAGTTTGATTAAAGTCTAAGATTTTGGAAGGAAATAATAATATGACGGGATGACAAGTTTTGCACGACGACTCTCTTTTGTCAGAATGGTCGCTTTCATTTCAGTCCCTTGTTCAAAGACTCGAGAGTTTCTCAGCTGTCGTCGTTGGAGAAGAAGCGACGAACAATAATGCGGAGTTGATTCACTTGCAGAGACTTGAGCAGACATTGAAATCATACATTTAAATTCCCCTATTGCAAATACGGAGGATCCGTTCGTATAATATGTATAGACCTATATGTAGATGTATGTATAGAGCTACACGAGAGTAGCTGTTGGAACTAAATACTCCCATAAATCTCCCGAAAGATTGAGTACATATATATGCTGAAGATCCCTGTGTATGCAGACGTACGCGTCTCTATATGCCCAGCGTCTGGTCGGGGTTCCACATGACTTTTGTAACTAGTCCAGACTGACGTCATGATGCTATTAACTTTTAGGAGGAAATACTTATTGTTACAGAAGCGGCAATTGGGGAGTAGAGTCTTGTCCCTATTGGAAGTATAATGTGAATTATGATATATTATCTGCATTATTTTGAAAAATGGTTCAAGGTGGCTCAAAAAATACATTGGGGCTTTAATACCCCTAGGAGAAGTGGTGTGGGGGGGAAGGAGTAGCATTAATCTTGGGAGGGCATTCTTATCACATGCGGAGTCTCTGAATGACTTATAAGCTTTTGATCTTTGGTCGAAGATAGGAGGAAATGAACTTTTCGCCAACTACTCCGTATTGTCTGGAATAGGTCAAAATTTGCACATGGAAAGCTGACTATCATCAAGTGTGTAGTCGGAGGAGTGACTCCGGCACCATCCTTCCCTCTCCCTCGCACCAATTCCCCTTGAACTATAAAATCTCTTTTATTTTCAACTTTAAAAAACGGAAGAGTGCTTCTTGGAATTTTAAGGGACACATAGACTGTATATATATGTACAGATAAGGAACATCCGTCTCATACTTGAAGTGACTTGGAGAAAAAGACATCGTCAGGGCACGTTACGAGTAAAATCTCATTTATAAAGAGATAATAATGAAAGTGGAACGTATGCTTGACATATTACATGGCTTAAGGATATTATTTCTACGTATGCAATAGGATATTACGCAGTACTTCAAAGTCTCGGATTCCAAAATGTTATTTCCGTTCTTTTGCAAGCCATATAAATTGCCTTTAAACTATTGGGCCAGAGCTCTTCCTTCTATCAAATTCCTATGTGAGTACATATGTATATGCTCACATACACTCACACACACACACACACACACACCCATATAAATGATTTTAATGCTTATCTAAATGTGAGCATGTAAACTTCAAATGGATATCTATTAACATACAGGGATCGTCTATATGTACAACTAATTGTAAGGTACTACGTCCGGATATCTAAACTTGAATGAAAGTGATATGTTTCTTCATGAATAAAATCCTTGTTTTTGTAACAAGGGAATTCCAAGACCGATTTTCTGGGCTTCTCGCATTTCATTGTCCCTTCGGAGTGTATGAAATGTTGGCAGGTCATGAATGTAGGATAAATCTTGCATGTGTCTACTTTTCCCACTCCGGCTCTCTCTCTCTCTAGGGCCTTTGGAAATCTAAATGTTGCCTTAGTGTCTAACATTATGTACATTTAGTTGAGTGTCACTGCCGTCATCACACAGGTTGAGGAGATTCATTGTGAGTGCTGGTATAGTGTCAGTGAAATGCTCAAACACTATTCTGCTTGGCTGAAAGGTTGGTCATTGGAATCAATTGGTATTTGAACCCATGACAAAATAGGGTCATATTATAATGTCCTGGTGTCATTGTGATGATGTATGGCCCATCGTTTAGGTATACGTGTGCCACCACTCCGTCATTTCCAAGTTGTTACAAGGCATAAATCTAAATTGTGGTCGTGGATCCAAAAGTGTGCTGAGATATGCTCAATTCATACATTTATTACCGAACGGTCTATCCCGCACCTTTGGGCATTCCTTCTCATCCTTGTGTATTTTATGTAGATACACAAACATCATTGTATAATTGTGCATGTATGCATACAGGCCATTGCCTAGGAGCTTGCAGACGGCTGGTGTATCAAGGGATTGTCATTTATGTAGCATTCTGTAAGGAGCTACTTTAGAATAAAGTATAGCTCGGTCACATATGTATCTATGTGATGGACAATGAGAAGTCAAGAGGTAAACTTTCCTGTTTTTCTCTTATCCATATGCCAACTTTTAGGTTGAGGGAGAAGGCGCTGATGAACTCTCGATGCCAAACCTCAACAACATTGCTCATTGTTTTCACTTTCTTTGTTTTCTTGCTGTCAGACCGAATGTCAAACACACACTCTTGAATTATGTTGATTAGTTGCTGTATAACGTCCGTCATAAGAGCATTAGCAAACTTCCCCTCAGGAGAGGTGAAGTTGTCGTGGTTCTCTAAATATTCATATGTACCGTGTGACTACCCAATAGGATTTCTATTGCTGATTTATTTTCATTAAAAAAAATATTTTTTGTTTTGGTAATGTTACTATTCAGCATGTAATTACAAAGGGACCGAACTCCTTCAAAAAATCTACATACTTGAGTCACCAGAGTAGTGACGGGAAGGAACTTACTTTTTTTTTGAATGAAATGGGATTCATTTTAGAAACTTGTTTAGAGAAGGAAGGCACAGTTTGATATTTGTTTTACAACGTGTCACGATTATACCACTCGTTTCCCTCAACTCCTTGCTTTTTTGAGGAGACTCATGAGGGAGAGAGAGAGAGAGAGAGAGAGAGAGAGAGAGAGAGAGAGAAATAGTATTTATTTAAGAGTTAGACAGACTGACGCTCGGAGAAAGACAGCAACAGCTTCAGTCGGTAAAACTCATAAATTTCGACTTACTTACGTCCACTGTTTGTTCTCTCGGAAAAAGGAATTGGAGAAAGTAGAAAAAATGGAGGGTTTCAAATTTCCAAGGTTCGGATGATAATAAATACAAAACATTCCCAAAGCTCTTTTGTTATGCAGCTCTCTCCCGTTGTCTAGGATACACCAACTAGGAGCTCTGTACTTATCCTAGTATTTCTTGTATTTATGTAACATACACAGACATAGTAGAGAGGACGAGTTGAAACTTGGAAAAGAGCCGGCTGTTGGAACATTTGATACTCACGTACACTTGTTCGAGTCAAAAACATAGCATTTGATTTTATGTCGTGTGTCTACGCACAACTTGTGGGAGAGCATTTTTTTATACAATCTAATGGTACTTTTAGGAGTACGTACATAGTTCCAACTTGTAACTTCTGCCAAACAAGAGATATACTTTAAAAGGATGTGGACGTCTGTGAGGATGCTACATCATTGTAAGCTTTGACTTTTTCACATCTTTTTTTCCCTATCCCTCTTTCATGAAGGTTGATAATGGAACTGAACTGTTTCAACCTATATGTATCTCGAGCCAGCTGGAAAAATCAATAATCCATAAATTTTTTTTCTTATAACTTACATTTTCCTTCCCATTCCGTAAAAACTTTCCCAGGATGGAACACCTATGGTGAGACAAAGATAAGCTATACGTAACGCACTCTGGAGGTCAGAAATTTCCTGCCAAGTCCAAGCATAGATATATATATGTATGTAGTTGATATGGTCCGAGTCTGGCTTGTCCCAGTACGTCCAAGGGATACTAACTAGTAATAAGAAAATCAGCCTTTTAAAGCCAGGATTCCGAGCGGGCACTATATAGAGGATCCCTAGCTCAATGTGAGGTCATTGGATGTACACAATTAGGGATGTACAACTAGCACAACGTGGGAGTTGAATGGGGAGAGATGGAAATCGGAGAAGTGAAATACTGTGAGGAACACCAGGGAGTGAAGGCAGAGAGTGCAAAAAGATACCTCTTACCATTACGTTTCCAATTAACTCTCTCCCTCTTGCAGCCCAAGTATCTACTGGAGT
This sequence comes from Allacma fusca, assembly GCA_947179485.1. Taxonomy (NCBI): domain Eukaryota; kingdom Metazoa; phylum Arthropoda; class Collembola; order Symphypleona; family Sminthuridae; genus Allacma; species Allacma fusca. The sequence continues at coordinate 10,261,378 of OX359250.1, forward strand.
CACTTGGTTGCGCCTGGAAATGATACCTTCAAATATATACCGACTTTGCAACCTTAGGACTCAGGTTACTCGTTCCTACTTTGGCTTTTGCACTTGGGAGTAGGTCCAATGACTTTTAAATACATTTTTCAGTGTTTCCTTCCAAGTTTACTTTCCAGGACTCAATTCTTTCCCTCTCTGGAACAAAAGGAACGCCACCGTAAAAATCCACACTTGGAAGCTTTTAAGTTCCTTAAGTGTACAGCAAGGTTATAGGTATAAGATTTGTATTTACACTGTCCTTATACCTACCGATGGTATTGTGTAATTGGGCTCTCATCTTAAAAATGCTAGCGTTGCTCCAGATATCTACCGATATGACACTCAGGGAAATTGTATCTATAGAACTGTCCTTTCTCCTCGAGTGTATTTTTATTATGGTGTACTCAGGTGTCAAAATATACCTATCAATGTTAATTTTAGGACGTAGACTTAAAGTGAGGCTTAATGTAGATATATAGGCTAACTTGAAGTGTAGTCGTGCATGGAAATAATATACGTACGGTTGCGCAAGGAACACATAATCCCGGGATGTTGAGCTTGTACCGTTTGATATTGGAAAAGTAACTGAGTGAGAAATGTGAATTTCTGGAAGAGGGAAATGGGATAATAGGCAGAATGGGCTAACAGGGTGGAATTGGCAGAAATTCTAATGAGGCACAAATGGATTTTTCGGGTCGCTTCGTTTTCCTTCATTGCAATGACTCCCATAGCTCATGGATTATGAATGAAATACCTTCCACTCAAAGTGAAACCTTTTCCCGGAACTTGAAAATCCTTCCCTCCTGTTTGTGAGTGAGACGGAGATAAGAAATACTCAGATCTTCACATCCAAGCCACCTAGATGAGATCAGGGACATGAGTTTTGTTTTGCCTTGTGCAAATCATCAGGTACTGTATGTACATATGTATGTATGGATGACTCTCTCTCTCCCAACCGAGTCTCGATACCTAAAATGTGAGGTTTCTAACAATTGGAAAGAACAGACGATTCCTCTCCGATTAGAAAATACCCTTTCCTTGTTTGTCTTCCAAACGTATATCTAGATACTTCCACCAAATAAATCCATATGGCTTTGAATTTAACAGAGTGTACGTTCCCATTACAAACTTACTGGTTGCTCTTGGCAAAATTGTCAGTCTTTGTAATCCTCTTTGGAGTTTTAATTTGCGTATGTGCCGACTCCCTTTCGCATTATTCCTTTGAATCCTATATACCTTAGTGTATGCATGAACATGCGCAAAATACTTTTGTGTATAGTGCGGGATATACCATTTCTGTATAGGGATACTGCAGAAGTACATAGTAGCTCCTGTCTCGTGTATATAGGAGGTGGAAGCATTAGTATTTTATATAGTTCTCTGTTGAATATGGTCCAGGAGGAGGTTTTTTGGACCTCCTTCACAATCTTCTCCTGCTTACTTACTTCACAATTTATTTTAGCAGTACTCAAAGAATTGAAAGGGTTCTCAGAGGACTGTTCTTTGTATGAGCTGGATATTCATATTACTGGGGAGTTTGAGAACTCGAAGGACTTTCGAATACCGTATTGTCCAGTAATCCTCCCTTGTTGAGAGTACTATTGAATGAGATGATGTGAGCACTATTGGCAAAGAAAGATGCTCTATGATTTAGTAATGACATTACTGAAATGGGAGAGTGAGTGGGAGTTTGACGGTTGGCTTGGATGGTCTCCCATAAAACCTGTCTCTCCATCGATCTGACTCAGGAGACTACAGAGAGAGAGAGAGAGAGATTTGCAAATTGGTCTCTGAGACCCCACAGTTTTGACAGCATCGAAATACATTGTGAATGACAGACGGGCTAAGTATCTCCATTATAAATTCTTTTTCTCCTACCTCACCCATCATTTCCTCCAAGCATAGCATTTATAGTACCGCAAGGAAAAAGCAACATTTAAAATTTGGACAGCAACATTTCCCGGAGAATAAATTACCATACTTAGTTAGTAGCCCGGTGCTGTGAGCCTATCTACCTGTATTTTTTTTGCACGTTCCTCCATACACATGTATCTATGTAATTATGTATAGTTTGAAAATGTCAATGTATCCAGTACATCTCTTGTGTTCTTTTGCTAAATTTGTAAAGGTCCGTACGGGACTCAAACTTTTTGCATGCATTTGAAGTAACCTACTTCATCGGGATTCATGTGCTTGCATTCAGGACTTTAGCCTGTGGGATTCTACGGAGGATCCCTCATTTATCCATCTAATGGGCAAAACTTGTCTCCACAGGGGAAAGTATGATGACTTGGAAAGGGGGGAGAAATGTGAGGATAATTATGCCCACAATCCGCGGAGATTGAGCTGGAAGAGAAAAAGTGAATTTTGTGTAAGAATTCTGGTTATTATTTGCACAGTCACATGCTACCCAACGGTGTAATTCACTCATTTCCATCCGAACCAGATCGGCTCCTCTCCCTCTCGGCATCTTCCATCCTCTACTTTTCCCACAGAGTCATACTTACCATTTTACTACCTCCTAATAGAAATAACTACGGAATTTTCAAACCAATAAGACGACCAGCTGCTAATGCTGACGTTGGATCTGACAAAATCTGCGGTAACTTCTCGAGTCCCATATCCGGAGGGACGGTTCAAACACAATTGTTTCCAGCAGATCGGTATCTAACCAAACTGTTTCCACCAGAACTGGAGTCAGTCCCGGAGTTTCTACAGAACTACTAGAGTCAGCCCAGGAGTTTCTACAGAACTGGAGTCAGCCCTGGAGTTTCTACAGAACTGGAGTCAGCCCTGGAGTTTCTACAGAACTGAGTCTAACCTCATACTGTAGTTTCCAAGAGCACTGTGTCTAACCCCGTAGTTTCCATGAGAACTGTCTCTAACCCAGGAGTTCCAATAGATGTCTGTCTAACCAAACTGCTCCTAGCAGAACTGTATCGAGCTCAACTATTTCCAAAAGTATTGCATCCGGGAAAACAGTACCAAGAAAAACATTGGGCTTAGCTTCGAAATTAAATTCTGTGTATGACAATAGCTGGGAAGGAAATCCTATGACTGAGAATAAGCACATTCACTCTTTATGCAAACATTGAACTGAGACGTGCTCAACGACCTTCCCAAACCTTCCACCATTTCCCATATGCAGTTGTACTCGAGATAGATTTGAGCATGTGTGTGTGTGTGTACGTGTAGCCTACATACAAGCCCTGAGTAGGACACCCGCACCAAAGCAATATTGTCAAAAACCTTCCTCAGAGAGATAGCTGATTATTCCATTGAGTCTATAAGTGGCTCGGGAATATTTAATCTAGCTCATTCAACATTCTGACTTGTTACTTCCAAGCTTGGAGAAATTTTCATCCCCGCGTCCCCCAGACATATAATCTTGTAATCCGTTCAAAAGACGAGTCCACTATTGTTTCTGTCCTCACCAAGTCATTATAAGAGTGGTTCCATCTGGAAGTAATCATTTGTACACTTGTAATCCTCTTATATAATAATTGGGAAATATTTAAACTCCGAGGGAATCTAGGGGTTTTGATTAGAGCCTTACTTTTAGCCTGTATTCAATTTCTCTCACTTATCTCGAAATAAGTTATAAAGTAGTCAATTTCGGAATGGAAGCTGAAAGGGGCATTCCCCTACTATGTACGCCGGCCTTTCAAACAGTGATGAACTATATATGTATCTATCTCTCATGGGGGAGGCGGCCTTTCTCCGGTCTGGGTGATGGCTTTACTGATTAGATTGTCATAGGACACAATTTCATTACAATGAGCAAGTGCTGGTTCGCAGAAGAAGGATTGTGGCGATTTTGTGGACAGATAATACGAACCCTGCTCTCTAAGTTTAATAATCAATAGGAGAAAAACTCCAGTTCTTTCTCCTTTACAGACCTCCCAAAAAAAGGCTTCTAATCGTATGTAAGATGCTTTCTTCGGGAATTGAGAGAAAGCCAAAAGGATGAGAGTTGACAAAAACCCGGGACTAGAAACTATCCACTTTAGCCCTCAGCATTGACATACCTGGAGAAATCCTCTATTTGTATTTTAAATTGAAGTATCTCTTGCTAGCACGTACAAATACCGTGTCACATAATTATGTAATTATGTTTAATAAATTATACAATTACTGATAGGCAAGACGTAGATAATTATATCCACACAACTTATAAATAATATTAGGAAGGATATATCTCTATTGCCTACATGTAACTGAATGCAGCATTGAGTTTATGACTCGTACTTAAGTGTATAAACTGTTAGATTCATACGGGCATATAATTTGTACTTGGTTTTGAGGACTTGAAAAAGCATTGGAGCAATTTATGTATATCCCTACCTGAATCCATTGAAATTATTAACAATGTTGACTAATTCTTTTGATGACTGATAATCGCTTCGCTCTTGGATGTCTTTTTAGTTTTTTCCTCTAGTGCACTATATATACTGTAGGGACAATAAAGAAAGAATTGCATTCCACATTTCCACGTTGCACTGAAACTCACAAGTGCTACAAGTAAAGAATTTTTTAACTTTTCTAACAACCTCCTTTTGTCCCATGTGAGTAGTTACATTTATGATGCAAACTGGGCTGAGTTTTTTTTTTAATGCACGCTCCTGCCTCTTTAGAATGCTCAAGTGATGCGTCAGGGGCATATGTATAGATATAGGAAAGGATTTAGTTGGAGGGGCTGCTGTAGCTTTATATTAATTTTTTGTATGCATGTAATTCAAATTTACTTCCTGCTGTTCTTCTTGCTGTGACTGACATTACCCATCCAGTAGGACAGTTAGGAGTACAAAAAGCTATTTTATATAGTTTTCTGGGTGGAAAATTGGATTCACGTTACCTATTAGGCGGACCTCACGGATGCATTTTTAGAAGCTCACTCAACGTTTTCCATTTACTGTAACCTACCTGACGTCTCCAAATACATAACAACTTCGTATTAATCTTTCTATTTTCACACTGCTTAGTTTTGAAGGCTATTTTTTTTATACAAAATGGATTACTGGCTGAGCATATCATCATCAGTGGGGCTACGGAGTTACAACAGCATCCTAAGAAAATACTATACTTCTGGCAACTCCTGATCAGATGTTGTTGCGTCAAAAGGATGTATGTATGTCCCATAGGTGTATGGGACATACATAGGGTGTTACGAACACCATTAAAAATCCTTTTTGAATAATTCAATAGAATTTGTGCTCTGTTGATAATGAGGATTCCCTATTCCTAACAGGTTTTGAGGCGGTAAAGTTTTCGAAACTGATTTTGTGAGGAAAGAAAAAGAGTGGGATACAGCTCAAGTGGTTTTTTTTTTCATGCAGGAAATAATTCCCAGGGTGAATAGCATATATAGTTTAAGCAGTCAACAAAATCATACCACTGACTGAGCACTGTCATATAGTTAGATACTCGTACGGTTGGGAAGTGAATGTCTTCATGTGCAGTTGCAGCTGATGTTCCCAAGTCCTTATTTTTAGGCTACCAATTCACTGCATCACTTAACAGACTCAGTGAACTTAGCATAAAAGGATAAACTGTTGAACAAAATTTGGAGACACGATCAAAACTTTCCTCTCTCCCTTTGCCTGCTCAGTCCTCCTTCCTTCATGAAAGCATGAATGTTTACAAATCATTATTTACATTAAGTTGCCAAATTATAAGCTTCTCACTATGACATTGACTAGAAGTCCATACTTGACAGTACAGTTCCAGTTAGATTTTAATAAATAGCGTATTATTTGATGTGATTGATAAAAGCTCCTTTTTATTTCAGTCCTATTGAATTTACACTGCTGACTTCGCTCTGTACATAACTCGTATAGTATTCACAGGGAATCCGGAGCAAAATATAGAATTTAAAATTTTTAAGGATTCTTTCAATCTTGAAATGTATTCGGGTATTTTGTGGGGGGGGGATGTGCTGAATTGGATAAAATGATTACAGGGAAGGCTCATATGAATTCTTACGTTCACAAATGATGTGTAGCTATGTGTTTAAGTAGGAGGGAAATGTACGACGTTGAAAGGAAGCACTATACTGCCATTCAATACCGTTGAATTTATCCCTTTGAGCCGGGATTTAAGCTCCATGGAAAAATCATGAATAGTTTTATTACCTGTAAACTGTCAGGTTTTGATAGTGGAATTATTACATTGAGAACTTACCATTTGGGTTGTTTTGGTGTGGAAAAATTGGAGGAAAATTGAAAAATTACAGGGTAGGGAAGGGGGCCATTTTTCTCTCGGATTTAGAGTGAGGCAATTCATCCGCACCTGCCTGTATCGTGCTCAATCTCCAGTGCCCGTCTGGTCATGAAAGGTTGAAAAATTTTGCTGGCGAACGCATTATCAATAGCTATTGCGAGGAGGGAATTTTCGAGTGGATGCAGTAGCCTCAAAAACAAGAGCTCTTCAAGCATTTCCTCCTTGTAGCCTATCCTTGTGGTATCCTGGAAACTGAAACTAATCAGTGTGCTCGAGTGAACGGGTTCTGTCTGAAGATAGGTTTTTTGTCTTTTATCTTGACTCGTCGGATCGTCAGGAGTTGGGAGAAGTCCTCAGTTTTTGCTCATTACTCTTTTGTATTATGTCATGAAGACACCTCTCTTCCAAGGACGCGTCATCAGGCCTCCTGTTTCTGACTCAAGATCAAAAAGGTTCTTTGTCCTGCCTTATATATACCCCAGGTTATTATGTACCCTGGCCCTCCTCATCTCTTCATCACTGGGAGAGTTATGCAGACTTGAGACTGTGGACAAAAAAAATCATGGAGGACTTTGTCATTTAAATGATGAGAGGGGGGAGGGGGAGCAGTGAGGAAAAAAATGAGAAATTGTTTTTGGCACACGATCCTGTTTGCCAAATTCTATTACCCCCAATCCTGTTTCTTGTTTGGGTTTCTGTTTTTAATGCAAGGGATATAACTCCTTGTATCTTGTAATGTGTGTCTGCTGTATCTACTAATGTCCCGTAATATATTTTCAGAAGGGATATATTTCATGTAGGAGAAGTAACCCTTTAGGGAAACATTACGCAGTAATGCAGTAGTGAGGACGATGATGGGAGGGATGAGAGGACTAATTAGAAAGTCAGCAAATTCACAAATTACACGCTAGTGGGAAATTAGGACAGCTGTATTCCTCCGTCCAAATGCATGCTGTAGGGATTAGGATTTTACTATTGTGACTTTACAACGCGGAATATTTAGTGGGAGATGATCACTTGCTCGGAGTAGTAGTCACAGCTGTATTTTTTATAGCCGGCGTATAGCCATTGCACAAGCCCCTAATGATTGGGATTACAATTTCCCATAAAAATTAAATGTCCTCTAGTAATAAAATATTAATACCGTGAATAATCCCGGTTTTGTACTTATATGTTACAAACAGTTGTCCCTACAACTTTGGACTGCTTCAGAGTTCATCTGACTTCTTCCCTGATACTATAATAATTATAATTATAATAATTATTATTATTACGGGATGAAGCTATACACAAATATAACTTATTTATTCATATCTAGGTATATCTACATATCTAACTTATTTGTCTGTAGCTATAATACTTGCATTGACATAATTTCTGAAATGTTATATGGTCAGAGCTCAGAGAGGTAATAACTTTCAATTGGGGTAAACGAAGGGAATGACAAATAAATATTTTTAATTTTTGACAGATACAATATACATACAATGTTGGTGTTTCATTTCACTCTTTGCGAGTGCAGCCGTTTCAATTATTACAACGGATGGAGTGTGTGTGTGTGTGAGGAAGAAGCGGAGAGCGCGTGTATCTATTTGTAAGGGTGACAGGAGAGAGGGTTTTGCGCTCCATCATTAATAAACTGTAGGGAGAGGTGTTAAGCCGCAGGTTGTTTAATTACTATGCAGAAAATGTCTCTTGTAGTCAGGTGAGAGGAGATAAGTAATATCTACTCATGGAGTTACTTATACTTTCCTATGCGCATTTTCCCTTCCTCTCAAGAGTATCGTCTTCCTCTGTCCTGTACCATAGTGAGGAGCATTACCATGGGTGTACTTTACATCCAAAGAGGAAGGAGGAATTACGCTGCACTGATAATGCATTCACATTACAAGAGAAAATGATTACTAATCCTGTTTGTATTTCTTCCGCATATGTGCTCAGTGGGCAAAGTACATCGCTGGGTTTAAGTCCCATGTTAGACGAGACCACTAATGTCTATCACACAGCCTCCGCCGCACACACCTGACTGGATTTCCATGAGCTTGAGACAGGCAATAGATATGTGTAGTGTCAAGAGATTATTTAAAAATCTTGAGCACGTAAGCCCAAGGAAAGCAATTGGGAGACTGAACTACATAAATTTTAAAAGATCCTGTATAAAGAAAGACTTACAGAGCTCAAGCTCAGGTTGGGAGAGATGCTTTTAATTTATGTGACATTGCATCCTTGATTATCCACATGTACTTATTTGTCAGAGGGACTAGACTAGAGATGTTCCATAAGGACAAACCCAGTTCATTACTACTCAAGTGTGGAACCTCACTTGGACGTACCCTTTATGACAGATCCGTTTTATTACTAAAATACGGCTCTCCGTTAAATGGGACTTCTTACACACGGGATGGAACGCACCCCCCTCGGGGCATTAACATTAGCAATATATGATTCAATAATCTACTATTATGTAACATTTTGCAAAATCCTGTAAGAGCTACCTACGGTTACACTTGGCCTGCATGCTAAGATAATAAATAAAGTATAAGTGTGTGCTGATGACTGATAATTTGTGTATTTATGCAATTACGCATGGATTTGTAGAAGGAGCTGTGGCATCAGGCCTGGCGTAGTAAATTCAATGTGCTGACTAATAATAAACTAATAATAGATAGTAGCATTAATAGCAATGATATGGCTCATTCATTCGATTTATTGCCTCAACCCCAGCATTACCCGCATCCGGACTGAGTACAGAAAAAAAAAACATAAACCAAATGGTATAGTGTGCTACAGAGTCAGAGATAGCTAACATTACTATTCAGATTTATAGTGGAGCTTCCATATAAAAATTATTCTTAGATTCTCCCGTCTTTTATGCAAATAATATGCGACGTACTAAATTTGATCGTATAGTTGTTGATGCTTTACAGTACAACAATCCAGTACTTATCCAAGGTTATAAAAATCACATCTTTATTTTCACACATTGACCATAGTTACAATTTAGATGATCCTTAAGATCCTTCTTAGCTACTAGACATTGATTGTTATCTTCCAAGTTACATTCTTCCAAATATTTTCATTTCAATATTGAGTGTGAACCGAGCTGAATCCATTACTCAGACCCGGTTCCTAGGAAAAGCTTCTGCACTTGCATTTCCAGTTAAACTTGTTCTCCCTCCTGTATTTGCACTTGCCCAGGTATGTGGTTTGTAGCAGACTAGAAATAAAAACCAAGCTTGGTTGAAGTTTCTTTGAAGGGAAAAGACAAGGGTGCTAAATATGGGGGCATTACAATTTGCAAATCCAATTTTTCCAGCGTGAGCGAGCATATAAACCAAACCTTGAGGTGTGTGTGTGTGTATGCTGACTCAGAATAAGCATCCAGTATAACAACCAGGAGTGTACATAAATTAAATGAGTTGAAACAGAAAAGGAGAGTTATTAAAAAAAATTAATCCTCATCTTACGTAACTGGACTCAAGGTCAGAGAGTTACAGCTGTGAGGTAAATATAGGTCCTCATATCTTGAAATTACTCTCGTGTGTCCGTGTTTATCAAAATAAGACTCATAACATAAAACCAGGAGATGTAGGTAGTGTTTAGAGATCATTCACTCGAAAGCTGACAATGCAACTGGCATCATTATTCCGTACGAGGTTACGTGTTTCGTTGTGAGCGGACCGTTACACAAGGTTCAGTTATCTCAGTTTATTCAAATTGAGCTACGTTCCTTGGAGAGTTATTTGAATAACAAGGGAACAAACATTATTTTAAATACAAATTATTACACAATGCAATTAAATAATTACACCAATTATCCCCTAATTGGGATTCAATTTTGTATTTTCCTCTAATAATCGCTCCTCATCTACATGATCCAGCCTTTTGCTGTAACAATAATCTTTTCTTGTAGGAGGCATTCATCCATTAAGAAAATATTCCTTGCTTTTTTGATCGTTGGCTGTGTCCTGTGTGTGTTTGTATGTGTGTGTGTGTGTGTGTGTGTGTGTGTGTGTGTGTGTGTGGATATTGAAGAGTGCTAAATGATATGAAGGGTTTTTACATATGTACACATTGCATCCTCTCAGGATGGCAACGTTACAAGTTCATGCTTGCAAATCCGTGTTATTGTAAAGTAGAGACACAAATTAAGAGATACGTTTTTAAATACAATGGCAGGCCTTGGTAATTATTATTGTTGAGGAACATTATCTCTTGGAGAGACTCGAGCGTTCACTCGTCAACAGAGTAATAAAGAGTTGCAAGTTGCAACCACTAAATTAAAATGAGCTGATTTGACGCATGAGATTACATACATGGTTAGACCTGCTATCCTATGCATACATTTTGTATGGTAGGGTGTCGTGGGCTGCAGAAGGTGCACTTGGTTAAATTTGAAGAGGTGCTAAAATAAATTAAGCTTGTTACTCCAAATGTTTTGTTGTCATGCTTCCATTGTTCCTCTCGTCTGTCCCTGCTCTGGTTTAACTTCCATCTCAATGGTATTGAGTCATTAAATCTAATTCCAAAGATATAATTTAGCTTGATTTCAGACCTGTTAATTTCCCTGGCACTAAGGAGCAAAGCGAGAGGCCAGACGGGGAAGTTTAATTAGGATGGGGATGATAAGCATAAAAATGGAGGGCCTTTGGATAGCCCTCTTATAACAGATGCAAATTACATGGATGAACAGAGAAAGGATATTGATCTGGGCTGAAGGAGTCTCTATTAGGACATCAATGGGCATATGATGGCTCTATTTTAAGGAATACTAGCCCGTCATTACATCACGCTCTGGTCATTAGTTGTGATTTGAATTCAAAAGTATTAAATTAGTTGAAGATTTCAAACCCTGCAGAAGTGTAGAGTATGTATGTACCTATGTGTATGTATGGAAATATTAACATTATGAGAATGCTGTATGAAGCAAGTATTGTCTCTCCCACTCTTGCATTTCCATTCTATGGACCTGACATGATTCCTCAAGTATCTTCACGTATGCCTGTAATCTCAAGTTGCTCATATGCATACTCAAGGAGGGACCATTTCTCTCTATTTTTGTAACAAGTATTCCATGTTTGCCTTCAAATAGCACCTTTAAGTAAAAATAGGAGCTTCCTAACAAATGTACATATGCTTGTGTTACATTGTCACCATATACATATGTAAGCTGAGCATTACAAATGAACACATTATGTAAGTTCCATGAGACAAAGTACGGAACAGTCGATTCTTTTCACAAAATACTTGTTCGATCAAAGTGACCTGGAACATGCTAAAAGCAAGAAGTTAGGAAAGGCTTCGTGAGGTTTTCTGGATGGCTCCATGTGATCAACATTATCATGTGATGTGTGTAAATGTCGTAACTTTGGCTCTAATTTCATGAAATTAAACTCGACTGTATCAACTGTGTGTGGAAGAGCTGCGATATCGGACATGCTGCACTTAACCTATATTATAGATAGATACTTATGTACATCAGCCTCGATCGGGAGCTCCCATTGAAGTTTGCATTCCGCCTTTGGCTATACCAACAACTGCTGCTCGAATTAATTATTTAAAAGCCTTCGATCTGATCCTCCGCTTTCAATTCAATTATGACCGTTGTAGTTGAATGTCCGAAAAAATTAAACAAAGTTTCACAAATTTCTTCCTTCAGATCCAGCTCATCTGAACCAACTTGTAACAGTGTTTTTATGTTAGCATGTCGGAGGTTGCCAAGCCATGCAAAATCTGTTGAAACTCTGGAGGGCGTTTAAATTTTGCTACATACATACATACATACATATGCAAAGGCCAGTTGCTGTTAAGATATATTTAAAGGCGGAATTTACTGTAAGATATATATTTAAAGGCTACATAGACAGGTACTTACCCACTGAGGAGATAATATTTGCGAGTGGAGCTTCCAGAGAATCTCTAACCGGTTTAAGTGTTGTTCATTTCCAGTCCCTCGGATAATTCTGTTAAACTTTATGGGGAGCAATAGAAGGAGACTAAAGTGCAATTCTGAGACAGTCATAATGAAACAAACGAATTAAAGGAAGGTTCAAGGCAAATTTCCACATGCCCAAGCCTGCTGTTTTACACTGTCGGTCCAAAAGCCTGTAAAAAAAGTGGAATGAGTCGCACAAGTATAATTTCATGAGAAAAAAAAACTTGCTGAGGAAAATCTTCGGTGTAAGAAGGGAATTACAAGAGAATTTCCATGGCCACATATCTTCACTTGAGCTTTCAATTCAGGTCCCAGACTCCGAGTGTCCTATGGATATATCTTCACATTATGCTAGTTCATGCACACTTTATAAATTTTTGTGAGGAAAAAAATTGAAGTTGCTTTTTGGATACACAAAATAGTAGTTTTGGGATAGAGAGAGAGAGAGAGAGAAAGTGTATAAAACCGAATGAAAACAAGGCAGGAGACCACTCTGAAGCATGTAATGAATTGTAAAGCCAGGAGTGCACATGCATGTGACCATAGAGTGCTGTCTCAATTCCTTGTCGTCACTTTATTATCTCGTTCAAGTTTGGCTGACACTGGCTGCGTGTCAGACTCCCGTCTAAAAGAAGTCTCTGACGATGTTTCTAATGTCACTTACTATTTATGTTTCACTGAGTCTATTTGACTTTGACTAAAAGTTCCCGCATCATCATTTTTGTTGCCCTGGAAAGGAGTTCCGCCTTCCTTCACATTGCTTTCTTCCCATTTCACTGTCCAGTCACACAAGTTACAACAGTTCCTTATGATGTTACGGAAGAGAATACTCATTCGTTGGCACAAAAGACCACCCCTCCCCCCACAAAAAAAATTTTTGAGACTAAAGAGCATTGCTAAGAGATCCCTAAAGTTGTGCTTGAATCGCTCATCAATTTCAGGGAGATTGGGGACGACAAGCTTTTAATACCACTTTGATACTATTATTTTCAAGTCTCCTTTCTGTAGTCAACATCTTTACAATGCATCCCGGGTTCCTCAATGAGTAGTTCCACAGTACAATGTATTTTCCCTATCCACATCAGGAGTAAGGGGGATGCTCTGTGCGTAGTCAGCATTTATATTGCAAAGTGTACAAATATATCTACACATGATATATATTGACACGTCAGCCTATGAGTGTGTCCACGTACTCAATATTGTATAATTACATATGTACATATGTACATGTTATACCTACACCAGGGATTTCGAGCTACCCGTATCCAGCCCCGTAAAAGTTAACTTTTGTGGTTATAGTATTGCCTGATAAGAACACGTGCTCCATCACCTCACCATCATCTTCTCCCAGTGATAATGATAAGGTCAGGAGTAGCGTTTTATTCCCACTTCCTCCTATCTAAATATAAGTGGACGTACATAATTACATACATACATACACACATACATACATACACACACGACCCAACCTCTCGTGCAGCAAACATCCCCCCAGCTCCGGTTTCCGCCTCAAACATACGCCGGTATTTTTTTAACTACAGAGTACCACAGTTAACACAAGGGAAGCCTGGAGTTAAGTCCGGAATTGCATCGAGAAACGCACCTTAATTGCATACTTGGCATTGGTGGGGCTAAAAGGACTTCCACAAGTCATCTCCCTGGCTCCCACATGTTATTCCTTTAAAGTCCTGCCTTGTGGCAGTGGAGACATTGGAAGGGAAGCCTTCACTGGAGTGGTGCGTACCCACGGAAGTCAAGGCCTCACATTTAACAAGATTTCTCTATTAATGTGAAACATGGAGAAAGTAGATCTGCTATAATTAATGTTCCCTGCATATACTATTTCCAACTCTCCTCCTCCTTCATGTCCTCCTTACGAATGTGTCTACTTTTAAACTTTTTTTTTTCGTTGCGGCAATCCCAAGTTAAAAGGAAATGTCCAGAACTGGAGGAAATTCCATTTTTTACAAGGCCACTCATGTATCTCCTAAAGGAATGGGACCAATTGAGGGAAAAATAATGTTGAGTAGAACTTTTCATCTCATTATGTGTTTTAGAGCTTATATGGCAGAGCCAGAAGTTAGCTGATACTCAAATTGAACAATAAGACTTTAATTTAAAAGATTTTTGATGAGTTAGATTGAGTTGTGAGAGAGGTTGGAATTGAATTAGGACAAATTCGAATTTTGTGGCCCACTGCGTAAAGTGATTATATTGGGAGAGGATAGGATCAAAAGACTTTTTTTTTCTTTATAAAGGTTGCTCCTGTTGAGTCGACCAGAGTCAAATTGTTTTCGTATCAACCTAAATCCATATACTAAGTTCTCACAAGACCTGTAGCCTATTTCTGGTTCCCATGGACTCTGATATTGGCTCAGAGGGAACAATAGGAAAGTTGTATACTGCTCGAGTGGAAAAGACAAGTTTCCTGATCTACCGTCCACACTACACGAGCTATCGGGATGACAAAGTCTGGGAACTTGTTTCAGCTTGTGGTTATGGGCATAAAACAATGAATTTATGTACTCTCTATGACACAATTTGACCCTCATTATTTCTGATAATTTGACTGGCAAGAGAATCACTGTGTTATCTGTATTTAAGATTGTTCAAGATTTTTTGGCGTGAGCCTCATATTCCTTGGCTGCCTTTTTGTTTTTAAAATGTTAATATTGTATGTAGGAATATCCCGTTGGATCCTAAGTGCGGTCTGTGCCGTTGTTGGATGAAAATATTTACCATAGAAATTGGTATAACATTTAGATTATGTGGTGAAGGTAGTTAGCAAGAGTGATATTTAGCCATGGATGATGCCTGTTTGCCTCCTTCTCTTCACTGACTATTAATAAGAAAGCAGCGCATCCGCCTCCATCCTAATTTGCTTAAAGGTTACTTCTAATAATTAGACACGATTTTCCCGATGTACATTCCAAAAAGTATTCATTCCTTGAGCCTCTTTAAGCCGTCAGGTTTTAGCAATTTAATGGAAAGGGTAAGACCCCGTCCACATAAGTACCATCTTTGAGTTAACTCCTACAAGCTCGAGAGTTTTTCTTCCTAAATCATTTTAATATCTCCATTGTTGTGAAAGTTTCCAACTTTTGAGGAATTCCTGTCTATGCATCCTTTTGCCGAAGGTTAGTTTAGTTATTGCAGTAAAATCCCACATAATTTGTTTCCCTCTGTAACATTTAAGCTAATTTGTTTCCCCACAAAATACGTGCAAAATCAAAAAGTTTTTTCCCCCCACAAATACAATAATAATGTGAATGCGTATTAAAAAAAATATGCAAGGAACAAATGAGGGATAATTAATAAGGAAAGGGACGACATTTTACCTCTTCCCTTGATTAGTCCCTGGCTGACTGTCTTAAATCTCAAGAGGAACAGAAATTTCCTTTCAATCTCCTAAATTGATTTTTTTTTCATCTGAGTGCTAATAAAGTGAAAATTTAGGATTTATTGTAGTATTCTCCCCCTTTATATTTTGTTCCGGATGATTTGCATTCTGTAGAGCTCACTCATTAGATTATCATTATTGCATATTATATGCTCTTACTACTGCCCCGTCTCAGCTCGACCAATAAGTAATGACCATCATGCTAATCGAAGAAAGTGCCTGAAAGGATTTTTACGTTACAAAGTCCTCAACTGGTTCTGGTATCTTACTGCCTTACAGGTCTTCCATCAGGCTCAAAACCATTCTTCTCACGTTATTCCCATGCGTTTTTCCTCCAAAGACAAGGAACAGACGGCAGACTGATTTGCTCAACGTTGCGTGGAGATTGTAAAAATGTTTAGTGACTTGTATAATTTATGAAGATTGTTCCGTCTCGTCAAAAGTAATTAAAGATTCTGAGTAGCATATTAGCATAATCCAAAAGCCGTCCAGTCTCCGGAGGATTTTCCTCAGGAAATAAAGCATGATTGGGAAATAATACGTGGGGTTATGCATTTTCATGCATGTCAGAGCTCGCGAAATATTTTGTCAATGACGGACAATCTTCAACGAAAAAGAGAATTTTTCTTGGGAAATGAGTTCCTCTTTGAATTTAAGGCACTGTATAAGTTATGTCCAATAATTCAGAAATCAAAATATTACTTTAAATTCTTCAGGTCTTAACTTTCGCAAGGGATTTAATTTATTACAATAATATTATATATATATATTTTTTTTTGTGCGTGTGTAAATTGTTCCCCTTTCGATGATTGCAAAGACACGTTTTTAATGTTAACGCTGGAAATTAGAGGAGGAAGGGGAAAGATGGGGTAGAAACCAAAGCCAGACCCGAGGCCTCAACCGGAGGTTTTTCCAAATAGACATATAATTATATTGTTTTATGTGGGAATGGCCCTGCAAAGTAAGCAAAGTTGTCTGTAATGTGTGGACAATGGTTTTTTTCTAATTAATTCACGTTAGTTACGGTTGCTAATGATGTCGTTGACTGAAATGAAGTAGGGAAGGGAAAAAAATTGGACACACTTGGAAACAGCTATTACGTGGAATTGCTTTCTTCCTTCTTGTTAGCAACATGGAGAGCATGCTGACTCCAAAGAGCTCTAGAGATGAGGGATGTAAAGTAGTAGACATAGTACAAAAAAAAATAGGCGAGGTGGTTCCTTGGAATAGTAGTAGCGTAGCGGTGTGGGACATGGGGGAAGGAAATATATCCTTAGAAGTTACTGTTCTGGTTGTGGTAGTGCATTTACACGAATTTGAATTCATTGTAGTTCAGGACACAGTTCCATTATGAGCTCCATCCTAGACTTTTTTTTTTCCACCAGTTGTTTCAGATGTATAACCCAAGTTCGTGGTTATATTACATCAGTGTTTGGTTCGTTAAGTACGAATTACGATACAGAAGAGTAATGTGATGGGAATTCGGCTTTGAACAATTGCGATCCTAGGGCTAACAAATATACACCCATAACCAGGCCTTTGTCCAAGAAGAGGAGACGGAGGCAGCTTCCTTACGTTTGCTCAGCATTTCCGAGCATTCAGAGACCTCTGCATGGATTTTATGAGTGGAAAATGCAATTCGTTTATTTCTTGTTCCTCCATATGTTTGAGCCCTTGGTCTAAAAAGCTCTATGAATTGTAGGATTTACCATGATAGTCTAGTTCCTCACTCCAGTTAAGTTCGCACGAGTCCCTTCACGCACAGGAAAAGGAGCAGTACTAGACACGGTGCAGATATGTATGTACATAGCGTTGAATGGGTTGTAGTTGGGAAATAATTTACCATATCATGGGAGCCCCTCATCGAGGTTCACGAGCTGAAGGAACAAATGACAAAAATTAAACTGGATATGCATTTTATAACTATTCTTACATAAAAGCATCCACATGATATTACACAAGGCATGAAAGTAACACTTGGAAGTTCCTGAGCTACTAGGAAGTTTGAAAGAGAGACAGCTCAGGATGCTCTGGTCCCTATAATAATTCCATATATGGAACTTACAATTAGTTGAGCCTGCTAGAAAATTCATACGAATATTAGTGCTTCCAGTCCTCCTATACAGAGTCGGCTTCGTTGACGTACGGAGCAGTGCAAATACTGGAAATAGTTATGATAGATATACTGTCCTTGTGTGAAAGGTACTCAAGGAACGATGGCTATGTATAAATATATTAAGCACGAGGATGCAAACAGATTTTATACAATTGCAAATGGAAGCTGTAAGTTGCATGGTAAAAAAAAAATCCCGAGAGTATAAGTCGTGCGTTGTGACAGCCAGCTAATCGTACGGTTGCATACGTAGTCATAGGGTAAGTAGAGTAGTAGCAGTGAAACATAAGATTAGAACAAGTCTCAAGTAAGCATGAACCCGATTACATGGGTGGGCTGTTCTGGAAGCAATTTGCTGGAAAATTTTTGATTAATGGTCTTAACCAAGTGACTCTCAATGGGGCAGTTAGATCATCTTTCCCATACACATTCCAGCCTCTATAGGGGTTACAGTCCCTGAATTTCCGTATCAATTGCTAATGTACATATCTACATATAGGCATCAGCGGTGGTCATACAATATGACGATCAGTCATACCTCTGAGCGAAATAGACCAAGTATCAGGACAGTCATCATTGGGATCCGCCGCCTTGTTTCACTGAGTAGGGCCAAGTCGAAAGAAATTCATGACTTGAAAGGAGTTCAATCTCACAAGTTCACTTTTCCTCACTATTACTTCAGGACTTATGGGTATCATTCTCCTTTTTATTGCCATTGTCTAAATTACAAGCTTTTTCCTCGAAAGCTTCAATCCAGATCGGACCTGTTCATAAAAATAGGCGAAAATTTCTCCTATTTTCTGTCTATAATAATTTCAAATCTATAGTTACTACCTGAGCTTTGACTCCTACGGTGTATAGATTGTTAGATCTGGGAAGGTGTACGAGAACAGGGTAATTTTCAACATGGTATAATATTTAAATGCCAAATGGAGCTCAGCTCTTGTTCTCCTCTCAGCTCCGTCCGAAGCTAGTGATGATAGTTGGACTGCACCCATAAATTTCTATAGTGGCATAAATTGTTGTGGCTCTAAAGTTGAGACGCTATAAAAATTTTTGGATCTTGATAATAGCACTCACTCATTAGCATAAATCGGCAAATGGAATTAAGGAGTGTAGATCAGATCCGAAGCTCTGGAGAGATTAGAACTTTCTTGTTGAGCAACTCGATGAAGGAAACACATCTTGGAGCTATTTCCATGAACTACAATTACGTGTACATTTCTACACGCCAGCTCTAGTATCTACTCCGTCCCATTGAGTACTACTCTCCGTTTACAATGTTATATAATTAAGCGTAATGTATATAGCCTGGATTTTGCATGTATCTCCATGATTTAAAATCCACTCGAGCATTCCTGTATTTATCTGAATTTATTTCTTGGAGCAGTTTATAAAGGGACGTAAAGTAAAGGGAAACCAGATATATATATGTACATATATTGAAGGTGTTAGACTACATCAAGACAATGAGATGAAGGTGGTAGGGAGAACGCCTTTTGGGATCATCATCAGTAATTTTTGCTCTGCGTATCTTTGTCTCGTGAAAGAATTACAATTATGCCGGTAATGACTCACATGGGCTCTCCTTTCTGGCGAAGGTTTAAATGCATGCCTTACTTCCATATAAATATTAATAGGGAAGCCATGAATAATTCCCTCAACGATAAATTATCTCGCGTGCGAACCATTAGCATCTGTCATGTCATCACAAGAACAAGTTGATGCTTTCAAAGAGCTTCGATCCTGGTTGATCTCAAGTGGGAGTTATCATATTTGTTATACTAAAGTAGTTTAACATTATTAAATAATGTATTCATTCAATTTAGTATATATAATTATATAATTACATATAGGGTATGTATATATTTGATACGCATGTAATTACTTTGAATCCACTGAGAACATTTTAGTATATCTACATATTTTCTTCCCTCATACATTTGCATGTCAGGGGATTGGGAAGGATGTTGGGAAAATTTAAAGATGATGACCAAAGTTTTGGAACATCTTGAGAGAAATATTAATGATTCAAAATAACAAAATCATTGTAGTAGGACTGAAGGACTGACGGAGTTCTGTGTCTGTGCCCGCGTGTAATATGCTGGTATATAATTATTTGAGAAAATCTATGCTGAGTAATTTATGCAGAATGCTATGCATGAAAAATGTGCCAAATTTACCCCCGCTGTGTAAACAAGTTTGACTCTAATTCCTAAGAGTATATCCAAGAGATTGGGATTAATTTCTCCTGGAAAGTTTGTTGACGTCCGTTTATTATTTATTATTATTATTATGTAGGGAGGCGCAAGAGTGCTGTTGAGCTCCTTCAGGAGACGAAAGCCTTCTATGTCAAGTCTGAGAGCGTGCTGGACACGAAGCAAGAATTAAAGAATACGGATCATCTCCACGTTCGCTCCCCCACCGTGGACGTCCCAACGCATTACCGAACTCCCGGAAATGGCGGGCCAGTTCTGCCGGTATTTCCCATCGGAACCTGTCCGCCTTACCCTCACCATCATTTCGAGCACTATGAGCATGTTCAGCGGGAGTTCGAAAATTTTGTTCACCAGCATGTCCCTTTCGGAATCAATGACGCTCCTTCCGTCAGTTTGGCCAGTGCGAATCTCTTCCCCCATATTGGATCAAATACTTTGGGCTCCAACAATAAAAGATCCTCCGGCAGTGGGAAGAATAATTGTACTAGACGATCCACTCTACCCTCAGGCTCTCTTAGGTTGCACTCGCAGAAGAACCTGCAAAAAGAGATGAACAACGCCGGAAGTAATATCATTGGGCTACCTCTGCCCTTCCCAGTCGGTCAACAGAATTCTTCCGTTTCACCTCGCAGTAGTGTAGGCATGGAAAAACATGCTCCGTCAACATTACCAGCAATCAACTCCTCACCGGCCACGTTACCTAATCATGGTAAGGAAGTTGTTTACATATGCTCTCTCTCTCTCTCTTTCTCTCTCTCTCTCTCTCTCTCTCTCTGTACCTTAAGCATTTAGCTGCTCCACTCGAAAAATAAAACCTTTGAGGTTGCATCCTCACGTGTGATTTACGTATCTACATATCTATCTGTATATACAGGGAAAGGGATATGTAGCAATCTACAGTGATTTAGCAAAGTAGCGAAGCAACTATTGATAATAAGTTCACAGGCAGGCATTACTTCACGTCGCTATGGCTAATTGTAATTTACAATTTGTAAGTGTATCATGTAGACAAATCTATGTACATGTGTATCTAGTTGAGCATTGACAATTTGCAGTGCCATTTCGCACATAATGATATATGGTGACCATATGCGTTGAGGCAGACAGAAGACATGGGGTTTTTAGGAGATACATGTGAAGATAGATACTTTATCTCCATCATGAAGCATGTACTTGGTGTTTTTTTTATGGTTGGGAAGCTGAGTAGAAAAACATTTCAATTATCCAAGGAATCGTAATATTACATTTTGTTTTAAATTTTGATACCATCAAGAAGTGTTGGTTATTAAGAAATAGGAAGATCGTATCGAGGTGTTTTCCTCCAATCCATTGTCAGGAGTGTCTGTCTTTTTATAAATTACACGTATGCCTTTTAAGAGTATCCCTTTTACCACACTTAAGCACCTTTTAACTCAATTATCCCTGTGACATCCCAGATGATCTTTCACAACCTCCTTCACGTACTGGGCTTCCATTGAGTTGAATTTCCCAAGAGCATTTGTTTTTCCTCACATCTCCCATATTCACACGTCCACTTTGATGAGGATTTCCATGTGACGTACCACATTGCTACACAAGTCTTACAAGTTAAGTTACGTCCACTTGAGCAAACGAAGGCCTGATAATGGGGTTAACCATCCGGTGACCATAAAATATAGTAGTAGCTGTAGGTTCTACAGCAATAGAACAGACTCCTCGTACTTGATAGTACTGTACGTGCGGATACTTACTAGTCCTCTTACAATATGCTGATTTTCTTTCGTCTCCACCGACATATGAAAGCCGTCCCAAGCGGCGTGATGGAATGCCCAATCTGTGTCCCATGAATTGAAGCTGTCAATTCATTCGGTACACATTATTATTGTTACGGTATGAACATACACTTATGAACTGAATATTGACGATAACTGTTCTATTAAGAGGATAATGACATTTCACGACTCCATAACTCTTCAGATGGGTATCTCTCGGAGCTTGTAGATAGATAGTTTTCTATTTCAACACTACCCATAAGGCTCATTGAATGTCCCTTTTGGTAACAGTTACAGAATTTATTTCTAATTTGTCTCACATTCGCTCACCACAATATCCGCCTGTCCGGATGAATTAATCAAAGCCTTGATTAATTCACTCAGGTGAAGGGAAACCAATGGACGATGAGGGCAGAACAAATGACAACATTATTGAGAGCCTGTAATCTCCCCCGACAAAATCTGTAAGGTGTTATTAATCCTTAGGATCCAAATTATCATTAACAACTGTAATAGCCTACACTTCTGTAGCTAATGTCCTTATATCATGCATCATAGGGCTACCCTTATTTTAAGATCTTACGGCCCCTTCTAAAATGATCTTCACACATTCACACTCTTGCTCACATCTAAATACACACCCAACACTGGTATACCATTGCAGTGTAATTATCTATAGGTATCTACTTTTTTTATTCCCGGAAATCAAAAAATTTCCCACAGGCAAATGTGCTTCACATTATAACACTGCCCATCGCAAAAACTTAATATTTGTACTGCCTGATTTGTGCAATTCGAGCGTTGTCTAACTGTACAACACCTTACCTTTTGTAATATGTTACCTGATTTTTTTGGATTATATTTATAGCTATACACAACCATTAAATTATTTAGCCATTAAAGCTATGTGATCTTGGGAGAAACTCAGATTCAGATCCTAATTTAAGTATCAGAGTCCATGTAGTCTCAAATTTTTCATAATAGAAGAGAAAATTGTTATTCATCAACAGTTGCCTTAGTTTTAAGGAAAAGCTGTCAACACAAGCTGTGTAAGTCAAATGTCTTCATCAATTATTATTGTGGAAGTTTGGTGGATAGCGTAAAGTTAAAATTAAAGGATTTATTATCCTAATTGATATTACTTCTAGGGCTGTACGGTGCCAGGCCTAATTTTTTGGTACTCGTGTCAAAACCTGATGATTGAGTGTGTGCAAAAAGTTGATTACATTAATTTAGGTTTCAGAAACCCAGCCACCTCGGCAGGGATAAACTGTCGGGTGAGCCAGAATTAGACAAAAGTGTAGGGGTGATTAGGACGACTGATAGTAAAATATTGAGATTTTATCATACTGGGATTTTACATGCATACAAGTCCACTTTCAGACCTGGGTTGAGTTTGAGGCTTTGTGAGGAAATTGAAGCGTGGGCGCAATTTTCTGTCCCTCTATCAACTCATGTATTTAGCCCTCTTAGGCCGGACTAAATGAAGCCAATCACGAACATCAAAAATCAATTCTTATGTTGTAACTAATGAGATCAGAATAAATACAGTGGATCTAAAGGGTTGGAGAAACTTTTCTACTTTTTCCTTTCAACCTAGCGGGCACACCTTGTGTCTATCTATGTATGTAATTATATATTGTAAAGGTGCACAGTAGATATCTCAAAGTATAATATATCATTTGTACTGGTTCTGAGATTCACATTTATATACTACATACTGTACATGTACATACGTTACATAGCATGTGTATGTGCATTTGTAGGATTGAGTTCAAAAAATCTAAAACAACGTGTACTAGGCTCTTGCACATTGTTCATGGTTTCTGGGTGGGAACTGAGAAGGATTTTTGAACCCTTTTCCTTCATGCTCTAGGCTTTGCATGGCAGTAATACTAGCACGGTTGACTTGTTATAATTTTCTTGATAGTCAGGTGTAGCAGTGCCTCACCTCAAATTCTATTGCTTTCTCTTCTTTTTGCCGCTTCTTTTCCTCCCTCGCCAAAAATCCAATAACGAAAGAAACTAGATACAGGCCTACGAACGTTATCCAAATTGAGCGGTGTGAACCAGGTCTGTAACAGAAATCTTTTTGCCGAGATGCAAGTGTGAAATTGATTTTTTTTTGTACTAAAAAAATTAACTGGCTTCAAGTTAACAGGATTTTTATTAAATGGTGTAATTATTATATTTTTAAAGAGGAAATTTCATGAAATCCTTTCCAATGGAACTAGGTATTCTCCCCTTCGTGAGGAAATCCTCAGGCTATTAAAAGCTTTGCTCAGACCAGATGTCCCGGGCTGGGCTAATATTTTTTAATCGAGCTTCCTTCCTTTGGCGTGCTTGACCGGACTGTATTTATGAGGAGGGGATTAATGGGGGGCTATATAGATTGACGTTGAAGAAAAAAACCTATTTTATTTCATGACTCTCTCGCTCCACACATGACCCGGTCTTTTGAATTCGTGCTCACTTGTCTCCTGCAATGGGGTATTCGTGGTGTGTAATAGTAATAATAGATAAATACTATGTTTATTTTATTACTTGCTCACCAGGCCCACAATATAGTTTGTAATCCCTCCTATTGATCTTATCCGCTCAATTTGTTACGCATCGTGTACACACATATTACTTACGGGTGCAGAGACAGAGCTCACAATAGTACGTACATATGTACCTACATATATAGATCCTTACATGAAACTCTATTGTGGTTTATGTCCAATGTCCACTCTTCACGTCCTGGTCAGTCCCTTCCTTTTTTTTTTTTATCTTGCGTAACATTGACATCAACTCATATCGTAATAGGCGACCTATATTTTTCCTAACCAGGAAATCCTCCCAAAAAGAAATCAAAACTCTATTATACTCGTAGAGTACACTCATGTGCCCGGGCTCCGTATGACATCCCCTTACTCTGGATGTCTTTCATTATAACAAGTATCCGCTCCTATCTTCCGAGTATTTTGCAAGTCCACATCACATGTTTAGTTTTGCGTCAAGTCTTTTAGTAGCCCGTCCTGAAAGGAAGATAAGTACAGAGGCTTGACAAGTATAGAGGAAATAAATTCTGGGAAAAGGCTTATACGGACGAGTGTACGAAGCGGAATGCTGGGATTGGAGCAGCCCTGAGTCTTGTGATTGTTCGAGGGATCGGGAAAGAAAGTATTATTTTGTGGAAGGAAAGGGAAAGTAGGAAATTGGGAATTGTAGACAATCGGTGAAGAGGATTTGCAAAATCCCAACAAGTAATGGGAATAAAGTTGTTATATTTAGACGTGTGTGTACGTACGGCTCATGTTAATTTCCCTCAGACAAGCGTCCCAAACTCATGACGGAGCTATGGGGTTGGAAAGGAAGGATTGTCATGTACTTGTACAGTCCCCAAAGTGTTTTGTCATACGTCTTCATTACAGTTTGAGATGAGATGTAACATCTCCTTTATAAATTACAATTATGAAGGTTTCAGTCCCCACATTCGCACACTCCCTCACACAAAAACCCGCAATTCTTTACGAACATTGGGCGCACGTAAAGCCATAAAACGGTACAGTGGGGCTCTGTGTACGGAAATGGCAACTGAAAGTGATTTAAGGCCATCAAGCTACTTCCTCACATTTAAACTCCTCTGTGCCTGGTGTAGAAAGCAATAAAGAGTGATAACCACAAAGGCGAAAACTGAATTCTGTACTCAGAGCGTGTAAATTCCATTGCAAATTTCAGCTTCTATCCATAAAACTCCCCCGCGCTTATTTCCCAAATAGAACTACAAATCCTTGTAAGCGTCCTCACAAGCGACGGGCTGGGTCCTCATTCTTTCCTTTCTAAATCAATTTTCTCTTCTAAACCAAACCCGGGGCGTTTTAACCATTGGGAATGTATTTCCCAGCCTGAACTAAAAAACCCGATCTGAATTGGTATTCCCGGGCAATAGAGAGTTAAAAGGGAAAGTCAAGTCGAGAGAGAGAGAGAGAGAGACCCCTGCACATTTAAGAAATTCTCTATTATTTCAATCTAGGCAGAAAAAATATATATAAAGGGCTCTTGGAATACAAAACTTTCCCATCCTAGCCCTAAAATATGAAAGGAATACATGAAGTTAATGGTATTGGAACAAGGCAGTGTAAAAGAGGAAATGATATGGAGGAGACACAACTATGTATCTGGGAAAAATAAAACAGCGAGCTTTCTCAACTACTACACCAACCCTTGGCAACTCCAGGATTAATATATTATGTACGCAGAATGTAATTTAGGCCTTCTCCCTAAGACTTATAGCATTGACCGTCATACAGATATTGTTTTTACTGAACCAAGTCTTTCAAATAATGTATCATGAAATTTTCAGCTACCATTTTACAGTAGTAGATACCCATCCAGAATTTATACCCATAACCTACACTGACATTCAAAGGGCTCTTCTTCTTCTTCTTCCTTTACTGTTAGTTGTATTCTCCGTACATATTGTCAGTGTAGTAGGATCCTCTGGCTCTTTCCTGACAATACATGAAGAGCCAACACTATACATTCCGAGGAAGAGAATAGAATTAAGTAGATATGCACATTTATTCCAGTTATACAAAACCCTGCTATTAAAGTCAGGGAGTTTACTTGACTCCAGACGTACTTGGGAATCTATGGGAGATGCTACGAGACAAGAAGACATAGCAGAGATCTAACTAATATTCAACTAGTATATTGTTTCCACTGGGGACGCCGAGCTTTCAGAAGAGGAATGTGCATGTGCAGAGTACAGATAGAATAAAATATTTCCATAGGAAAATCCTCAAGACTTGTGAGAAGAAGGCCCTGCTGGTACGAGAGCAGGAGGTAGAATGAGGACCGTAAAAACTAAAAGGAGTCCAGAGAGAGAGAGAGAGAGAGAGAGAGAACGTCTCTCTAATACAGTCATATGCGAGGGAAAAATCTCCACTCACACATGCATATTTCATGCGGACCCTCTCGAAATCCAAGATTTATTGTATTGTCACTCTTACTTTGCTTGTGCCTTCCGCTGGTTTTCGCTTCCTTTTTTATCTCACACATAAGAACTCCTTTGGCCCTGCATAAATGCGAATAAATTAGTGGAGTACACACACACACACACACACACACACACACAAATATTAGCTGAGGACGAAATGAGGAATAAAAAATGAATTCCCTCTCTTCGTCCTCCTCAGACCCAAGATTAGATTAAGTTTAAATTTTCAATTACTTTTTCTTTTATTGGCACTTGTTTTTTCCTTTCCACCCTCTCTTCCATGTAATATGTCCGTGTGTACGGCTTGCCCTTGAAATAACTCTCATTTGAAGTATTAGATACCTCTGGGATTAATATTTTTGAAAGTTATCTGACAAATTCTCAACTCCTCAAATTCTCAGTTACTTCATCAGCAATGTATTTATTCATATTTGTTTAAATTAAATTCAACCAGTTGGGACCCATGTAGAATTAAATCTTTTGAGTTTAGCCAAGATTGCATCATTGTGAAAAATATTTCAACCCCCCCCCCTCCCTCCCCCTTCCAGAAAAATTAATCACCATTTCCGAATTCTGACGGAGGCAGGATTAATTAAAATTTATTCAAATTCATAAATGGGACCTTATTGGGCATTGTGCAATTAAATTAGTATCATGCTCCTATCGTGGACTTCAAAGGAACTCATAAATTCTGACTGGGACTGCAAAAGTATGAGCTTTCAGCCCCAACCTTTCTATTTCTCTACATTTTTTCATGTTAGTATTACTATTTGCTGAACTGGGAGACTCGCGGATGTACTTATGCTCGCATGTAGGATATTTTTTGCAGAGATAGTTAATATATAAGGCTTACAACATTGGCGACAATTTCTTTGCGTCACACACAGGCCAGAGAAGTCCTGTCGTGAATATTAAAATCCAATGAATGAAGCGTACAGAGCCAAGTAATAAATTTTAAAATTGTTTCTTTAGGGAAGGAATATTGACTATGTTTAATTACAAGTTGGCTGTTAACTGGTTTCCTCAGTATGGAGCCCACAGCTTCCAGCATACTTGACAAAAGTTATTTTATGAAAAGAATGAATCAATTTTCCATTCTCAGACGTGAGAAGTATTTTTGTAGCAGGTGTTGGACTCCTTGGTCTTCTACATAATAAATATGTGCATAATAACTGCATATAATTTTCCCATTAAATTAATGTGAGTTACTCTACACTGATTAGGAGTCAATGACTTGCCTCCTTCGAGATGCATATTGAGCTATACTTGCCAATTGCCAACATAAGGTTCCGTCTTTAACTTTCTTGTGATCATAATATATAACTTACTTTGAGGACGCTGATGCTGCAGGAGCAGATGCGGAATTAGATTGTAATAATTATTGGAATTTCCTTGTTTTTGAATCCAAGGAGTTATATATGATAAATACATACATACATACAGGACTGTAATGATTATTATACGTAAACCTACCCATAATATATTAAAATTACCTCAGATCAGGAACTATTAAAATCATCATTCTGGTCGTGCTCATGTTCTATGTTTTAACTAAAACATGCCACTTGCTCTAGCTGGTTTTGCAAACTCATCCACTTGAGTTGGAAAGTCAGGGAATCCAAGTTGCATAATTTTCAGCTCATGATTTCTCTGTTTTTAAGACTACCTATACAAGAGCTATATAGGATAATGTTATAAACACCATCAAAATTCCATAGAATTTTATAGTAGCCAGTGCTAGTAGTATCTAAACTGGTGTTATTTCTGCAGCATTTATTTCACAGGAGAGCAGTACATTATGCACGGGATATCATGTAGATACATATGTACGTAGATGTAGCAAGCTAATAATAAAGTCTTGGTTGAGAGCAAGCTGTGGTTCTGTTTGAATAGTTCCTTCTGAAATGTTACTTGAGGTTGAGACCCACTTGGATTCATTTGCTTTGTGCATGAAAGCTGTGGCCCTGTGAGTTAAAACTCTATGCTTATCAAATATGGGGATAAATTATAAATTAAGGAATTCCCTTCCACATGTGAGCGTGTCAGCGGGTGTTGTTGTTCAGTTGAGATAAAGTTGACAAAAGCTTTACTTTTTAAAAGTGCTTTTTTCCTATCCGTCATAATGTACAAACTTGGTTCACCAAGGGAGAATATTTTCTAGGGCTACTCCAATTTGCAGACCTACACAAACTTGCTCGATGCAAGGAATAGAAGGTGAGTTTGATGGAGAGGAAAATCAAGTAAGCGGAGTGGTGGGTGAGGAAAGTGAAAATGAAACAGTATTCTCTCCGCTCTTGTATGTACATATGTATCTACATATGTCCTGCCACTACAACCCCGTTATATTTCTGTGGGGAAAGGAGAGTTGGAATCAGGATGGTTTCCTCCAAAAAAAAAAAAATTACTTGACTGTAACAACTCCTGGTTCTATTTTATTTTGAGAACTCTCCCTTCAATACAACTCATGAGTCAAAGTCGAGATGAAAGGACCTTTCTCTCGTCTACTTTTGTAATAAATACACTCCCGAGCTTTTGGCTTCCTGGTAAAATTCTTCCTTTCTCCTTCCACTAGATTTTTTTTTCTACAACATGCACATGTGTATGGTAATAGTACGTGGGAAATTACAATTTAGTCCAGGACCGTTGGTTCCCTAGAAAATTCTAACAAGTAAAAATGAGGGAGAGAAAGCCCAACAAAAGTGTGTTTACTCTTTGACAGTAATAATTATTTTTCTCTGGAAATAATTACGATTTTCCGAGAAAGCCATGGAAAAAAAAAATCTCCACACACAATACATTCCTTTTCAACCAATGAGATAATTGGAGACGTTGAGAAGCCTTTTCCAAACTTGTTTTTTTTGTTGTATCTAGGAGCTGTAAATGCACACGTAATATTGACGAGGAAATCATTTAGATCTAGAGTCCTTGATTATGGGTCTTTCTATTGCCTTTAGTCTCGGTGGTATATGTACAAGCTGATTAGAATTTTGAGTAGAAACATTTTCTAGGGATTTTTTCTTTTTTTCCCTCAGGAATTTATGAACTCTTTAGAAATGTCTTGAACCACTGGTAACACCACACTTTGGCTTTGGAAGGGAATGGGAGTGCTGGAAAAAAAATTCATTCTTTAGCCAGATTTGTTTAACGAAAGGGAAGGGGAGTTGGTGGTTGCCAAAAATTATTTTTTATACCACATTCTGTGGGATATTTCCAAGGAGATTTCTGTCTCCTCACAATTTTCAATCGTCATTACCCCTACCAATGTTTATATTTACCATTCAGTGCACTTCCATAACTAGAGAGCTAACTTTGCGGAGAATACATTAGGCATATGTACATACTTGCATGAGTAATACTAACAGCTCATGTTAGTCCGTTAGCAACTACAAATATAACATGATCACAAGGAAGACTTCTATCCTCATATACACCTTGTCTGCTAAGTAGCATACTATGTGTGTGTGTGTGTGTGTGTGATAGATAAGTAATTACATACAAAGGTACGCCCAATAAGTATAGTACATACGTTTATTACTAATAGGCCACAGATAAATATACATACATATGTATAGATGTGCTAGGGACTATTTAGTTTTTCGTCCGTACAAACGAGGTCTGCGATAAAGAAATAGTGCTTAGTATTTTTTTTTATTGTGAGCAAGGGGGAAAAAATACGATTCCTCCGTATTTTATTTCAGTGTGACTACATACACTACTACCACACTCAAGTTTATGTTCATGCCGAAATTGGAGATAGTTCCCAACGACGATTATTTACTTTGCTGGGATTATCTCTAACAGATAGATTCTGTCTGAGCTGTAGCTGAACGTAGAGCGTGATTTCCCCATCTAAAAAAAATATATATAGTGGGGAAACAGGCGAACGGAAATGTGTGTACCTGGAGCATGGAGGAGAGAATCCATGATACAGTACTATAAATATGTGTACTTGCCGAATAAATTTTTGGTTTGAATTTGTTCCATGGAAACCACAGCAGATCCTAACTGTACGGGTGTTGGGATAAATCCCTGTACTCGCATTCATTTACATTGAAATCACTACTTACTATCAGACATTACCTTTCGTATGGAATATTTTAGCGATTATATATTGGGTGGAGTGGGGAGGAGGAAGTTGGGCCTATGTTTTTGAGAGGCGTAAGAGAATCTTTGAGGGCATTAGGACTTGATCCCTATGTAATGTCATGCAGGCTACTACTACTATAGGGTGGTGGAGGAAGAGTAATTATAAAGTTTTTATCTTCAATAATAATTGCCTTTACATTAGAAAGCAGGGCTTCCACATGGGCTTAACCAGGTAATTAGTTAGATTTCGGAAGCGCCTGACATTGTCATTAAGTTTTTACAATCGGGAGGAGATGGTGAGGGAGATTGATGTGGAAAACAAGTCAAATTGGACATATCTAAAGCCTATTTTTCAATGTAAGTTTCTCCAGCGACGTCACGAGATCGGTGGTAAAAGGGTTGAATCGAAAATCGATTTTTATTGTTCCTCTCAATCTACGTATGTTGTGGTTGGGGGATTGTGGACGTCAGAAATCTGCTGCTTTGACGATTCTTCTGGGAGTCTTGAAGGTTCAGCTTTGAACTCTACTTAAGGCTATATGTCGTATATATGTATGGGTTATGTGCACTTATTATACATATGGGGTACTTATGCACTCCATAGCGTCCATGAGTTCTTGTGGCACTAGTACCTGGACGGGAAACCTTGGATTTTTTCCTTTAAATTTAATTTTAACTCTTATGTGGCTCAATCCAATAATTCTTTTTCTCTATTCTCATATCTAGTAGTTCTTTCCTTCCACGGAGTATTTTCCCAGTGAACATATAATCTCCTTTACGAAACCATCAGAGATGAAATCTAATAGAAGTACAATCCCAATAAAACTTTTCCCTGTTTTTGTTGGCCCAGCGATTCTTCAACTTTTGAATAAAAGTCTAACATATCCCGCCAGTCTCATCCTATACTTATGCTCTCGTTCCCACAAAAAAAAATACAGGGCTTTTTATACTCCAAAAAAGTACAATATCTATGAAGTATGTACGTCATCAGGAGCTTTACCACACACCACTTCAGTGTCAATGGAAGGTGAATGTTCTATCGAGAATTATTTCCGATTTTTATTTCTATCAGCCAGAAATATACTCAGTTACCTTTTATGGAGTTCAAGGTTCACGTGCAAATAATTATAGGGATCCGCTAGTACCACATTACAAACACACATACATGCACTCACCAGACACTGAGTAGTAATATTGGAAGACAAAACATGGTCCTGTTCATGTGGAAAGCGTAGTTGTACTTTTTTAATGTATTACTTGACACGTCCATTTGCCCAGTATGGATGATTTTATTTATTGTTGTTGTTGCTAGTATTTACATGAACATTTTTATATGGGACTTGGCGGTGGACAGTTGTGAAACGGGAATTTTATTTCGTGCTGATTGCTTGTCCAGTTCGATGACCAGACGACATTTAAAGGCAGTACGCAACAAAGGATAATTATAGCAATGCGTGAAGGCTTGTATGAAATAGCCCTTTGTAAAAACTCCTTGTATTTCCTGACTTCCGTCAATGCGGAATACTATTGATTCCTTTTTTACTGCTTAGTTCCCATGGGCAACTATTTCATTGCGGTATATTTAAAAGTATTCATGTGCATCCTAGGTATCGTGATTGTTCATCATGGATGTACGTATCTAATTATATGTGCAATTATCTATCTATATTTGTCATATGCCTGAACACCTCATTGAGGGAAATGTGCTGGGTGCGAACGTACTATACTGAGTTGGAGCGGGTCTGTTCTATGTATTTATGTCGTTTTGTACTTGTTACAATGCCAGTTGATTGAATTGAGGTTTTATTTTGGTATTTTTAAAGTGTCTCTGTCTTTTAGAAATGCATTGAGGCTGAATACAATTGCACACTTTTGTAGTTGGATTTGAGATGTTGATAGGGATGGAAATATACGGTTGTATCCCTTTCGGTGTCATTTGTGCATTAAATGTACCATTGATGTTGTCTCTACACATATAGTCTGTACTAGGGACACCATTCATGATTTTTCTCTGTAATTTTGTGGTACATGTATTTTCTATGGGCGTTTCTCCAATTCGATTGTTTACGTTTCTGTGTATAGTAGCTTTATTGTGTGGTCCCCTCCAGATCTCCGGCTTCAATTGCTTGTTCATTTCCGGATATCTGGTGGAAAAAATCCAAGCTTTGATTAATTTTGTCATTATTTTACACTTTTTCATATTTTTTCATCCCAGTTACGGCAGACATGCCATTTTCTCTTGTGTATTTTTTTTGTCCCATTTTTTTCTCCTTAATGTTCACACTTGTCGTTAACTTTTTGTTGTTTACCAAAAGGGACTGAAGTCATTTTTTAGGGTGCTGCCAATGCTGTTGTTTAGGGCGCTTTGAAAGGGGGATGCTCGCAAAATGCATGAGATGTGTAATATGCCCATACTCCCCAGTAATTTCTCTTTTTAGTTTGGGATGTTACATGATCAGGAGAAATTATGAAATATACACGCTATTAGTCGTGGTTTGGGATTAAACTTTTGAATCTGTTTGCCTTGTGGGGTTAATGACGGAATTTTAAGAAGCAATTCTGAGCCATTGAGAATACTGAGACACACTGGGTGCATGTTCAATGTGAACTTGTTGAGGGAGAGCTTTTGACAGCACGGATTACATATCTCACAGATTATAGCAATTTAGCCTCGCATCAATAATGGTGTAAAGTATGAAGTCAAAAGCTCGGAGAGAAAAAGTGGGCTGACGGTGATTTGGGGCTCTGTTCCATGCTCTGAATGCTCCTCAGTGAAATTGTGAAGGAAAATGACCGTTTACGTCAACTCTGTAGGGAACATGTAAGAAAGTTAGAAGATTGCGTGTGTGTGTGTGTGTGTGTATAAATGTGCGTGTGGGATTTGATGAAAGACGCGTGAATTGAATTGAAAGTGCGTGGATTTAATCCGGTAATAGTTTCTATATCAGTAGTTTTTCCTAAATGATTATGTTCTCATGAGCTGTGTGTTTTTCTTTTTTGTGGACTTTAGGCAGTGGAAAGAAGGACGATAATCCTCCACCACTCCCACCGAAGAGTCCGCGGACCACGTCAAAACCAGTTCGGCCCCAAGATTTCCCTCAAAGGTTACCAGTCCAAGGTATGCCACCTGACATTCAACCTCCTCCACCACCACGAAGAGTCATGCCTCATGAGAATGACCACTATCAAGAGAGTAACATTCAGTCAAAGCTCCGGAGACTTTTACATGATGGTCCAGGAGGAATGACTATGCAAGATACGAATCTCGTTCCAATTACTCTCCCCTCACCGATCTTACCCCCCACCCCACCCCCGGACGTTACCCTCGAGTCACCCATGTCTGACAGTGGACCGATTATTAGTCCTCCACCCGCATTTTCTACTCCAGTTACCCCAATGCTCGATCGGCAGAATTCTTCTGCCTCCGAAAAATCCAGTCAAAGGCATCATCCTCTCTCGGCAGCAATGTCCATGGTCTCTGTCTCGATTTCATCGATCAGCAGTCGTAATAGTCGAAAATCCATTCCGGATTTATCAGATATCTCAATGCGCTACTCACCCCGCTCCCGGTCCAGCTCTAGCCCTATGTCACCCGACGATGCTGATGGTGAGGAAGAGGATGATGACTCGAGCGCAAAAGTACCGATCTCCAAAGTTAAGATTTCAAATGCAAATCTGCAGAAGAAATCCACGATCCCTAAGTCTGTCACTGAAAATGCACTTTGTAAAGTTAGTAATCTGGAAACAGCGATTCCCCCACGTCTCACATCACACTCCAGTGAAGGTAATCTTTTCTCTGGAATTTCCTACTTCACGCTTTCTTGATGAGCTCTTCCTCCTTACAGTGGAGCTGACCCTTTAAAATCTTTATGTGGCTCTGACTTGCTCTGACTTCTTTTTTCGGGTGAAGCTCGGAGCAGAGTCAAATTTATATACTTATACTGTAGCTGTAGGGACTTTAGAAAAAGCCAGATGCTTATCATTTCCTTCCAGTGCCAGTATAGATAGATAATTATATCTACGTAGTTGCCCATTCCCTAATAAGACCTGATTATAGTTATCTATAGATGTAATAAGTTATGCGTGTGCGGCTATTTACAGCTGGGACTGCCAGTAGCTTCAGGAAGGCATGTACTACTAGCCACCCAGCTTTAAATCTTATATAACATATATGTAGGTTTACCCCGACTTCAAATCTGACTTGGAGGATAGAGTTCTTAAGTAAATTTAAATCCCTACCATTATTTGTCTATTGCAGTTTCCCCTATCCGACGACCCATTCTGAGATCGAAATCAGACTTGAGTCATCGGTACATAAAATCAGGCAGCAGCTCGAATTTACTCGGTAGTGGCTTCACTCTCGTTCATGTGGATCTCGGTCTACCTCCTCCACCTCCTCCCCATCAAAACAGTCATTACAGCCCGCATATCTACTACCATGGAGCAAAGCAGCCGGATGCCCCAGAACAATGTTACCAGCAGCAGCAGCAGCAGCAGCAGCAGCGTAGTCAAGAATCTCCTAATTTGGGTAAGAAACGCTGCTCCAAAAGTTCCTTGGAGCTGGAACGCTTTTTCGACAAACTGGGCTTGGACAATAGTACACCTCCACCCGCTCCAAGTAATAATCCCGGAGATCGATCCGGAAGCTCTTCCCCAGTATTTTTCTCCAGTGTTAGCTCGGTTGACTCCGGTCCACGTCGTGGTGGCAGCATTGACAGTGGAGACTCCCCTCTGGGTATGAAAGTCGGTTCACGTACTGTTGGTGGTGGGGGCTACAATGCCCCAGTGGCATCAACTTCTGGCTCTACTATCGTCGTCCAGCATGGAGAACCCTCTATTGTGGAAAGGAATGCGAGAGTGATCAAATGGCTCTTTAATTGCAGAAAGGCTGTAGACAGACGGTGACTTAGTTAAGATGTACACTCAGATTTGTGAATCACAATCGCCCTCTTTAAATAATGCAGCGCTTGTATAATTATGTAATCTTTTCAGTACTTGATTTTTTGTTTTCAGTACTTAATAATAATTATCTCTTTTAGTACTTCCAATTTGTTCTAGATTGGCTCTTTCTACAGCTGATCTACATTCACAGCACTGAACTATATTTATATTTCATGGCTTCAATAGAAATTGTATTGATTTCCACGTGATATGATTTCTGGAAGGTTTTCAGTATAGATATTTGATTTTGTATCTTTTTTTTTTTACTTTTAACACTTTAGGGCAAGTTAGTCAATACAAATTAGTCATTTGGATACTGCAAACTATTTAATTGTAGCGTTTCCAATTATTCGAAAATATTCGCATGACTGATGAGTTAAAACTCTCTAGGAAATGTATTTTTTAAACTCTCACAAAACCACGGGACAAAGATTTATAGTTGTACACACCCTTGAATCATTATTTTTGAAGACAAAAAACTAACCCACATTTACGTTTAACCAATTTTTCAAGATAAACACGACCTCAGTTCCTTATTCAGACTGCAGTAACGTATGCACGCTGAGGAACATCCATTGAAAATGAAAACTTGGCCAAGTGTTACCCCCAAAGGATGTTGCCCTTTTGCCCTTCGTCATTATTGCAGTTGCACATTGTTTCTTCCTTCCTGCACACATACAATCGTCTCCATTCATTTAGGAGAAAATATAAGTCATTTTGAACTAATCTCGAAAATCTCTCTCTCTCTCTCTTTACAACTAAACCACACAAACACACATTCATACAAAACACATCCTTCATGACAAACTAATTTGGAACCAAACTCATCCAACGACAATAAGTAATATTGACGGTGTGTATGCAAGTCAGTGGCAGCAGCATGCTTGTTCATATTGTGAGACATGTAAGGATACTTTTTGAGTGCTTAAATTTTGAAGCAAAAAATCTGTAACACTATTCACCCTTCAAACTCCATTCCTATGAACATCTACTGTGTAGTAGGAGACCATATATATGCTTTTAGACTTGACACGCTCCTACATATGTACTTAACATCATTTAATTGTTTAAATTATAATTATTATTACTCTCTTATCTGCTCTTCAACTCTCCCTAAAGTGGGATTGATCATCCTTGACATCTATCTATGTAAGCACTCTGTGTATTGTATTATTTTATCACGGACTCTCTCACATAGGTACTACATACTCCTGTGCTGATCGGAAATGATACAATTAAATGATGTCTTATTGTTAGTGCTACGTTGACTCTGCACATCAGCATTAATCAGCTAATTCAAATGAAACGTCAGGTTATAGTGTGTCTAATTTAAGGAAACGTACGCTTTGTGTAAGTTCACAGAAATATTATTAATGTTGGATTTAGGTACTAGGATATGCATTTGCATCTGTGTTTGCGTGTATGTACATACAATGCACCATAGGTGGTTCCCACTTGTTTCCATTTTTAGAGTGGTGCTCATTTCCAACCTCAGAATGGTTAATTTTCATTTTCAATTAAAGAGCAATGAGGGCTCGTAATAAATTGTTTTAAAGAGATACCAGAAACGATAAAAGGTAATTATTTCCTGCAGTGAGCATTTTGTGTATATGCAAGTGAAAAGTAAACAGATGGGTCACTTTCTTTTGGACTCATTTTTAGATGTGCAACTACACCCGAAGTACTTCCACGTACCATGGGATTGGGAGTGAAGACGTTGAATTATTGCACATAGACAAGGACGCATTGAAAGATGTTATAACACGACGAAATTGTTAATCTCTTTTTTTTGTATGGACGTTGAACATCCCGAATGTTTTATGAATGCTAATGCGTTGCTCTAAAATTTACAGCATTATTTATAATTTATTGAGCCCTCAGTTGTTTATGATCTACACGCACCCATATACTTTTCCACTTTTTTTATTCCCCCCTCCCAGCCGCTTTTACTTTGATACTATGATGACGAGGTGTTGAGGAACATATGAAGAAATGTCTGTACAGACTTTCTGGTTAATTTTAATGAAATATTACCTACCCACGACTTTCTGTCTGAATGAGTTTGCATCTCCATTCACAAAACCACCCTAATTTTTATACAAATAGGAGTTGAACGTAATGCAAACAATCAAATTACTAAGGGATAATGTTCATCTAAGTGTAGTTGTCTCCTTCTAAAGTAAGATATATTTTTTTTTGTGGGAAGTAATAGTGTTGTACAAATATGTGCAATTTCGAAGGGACAAATAATTATCTCATTCCCAATTATTATTACTTTTACAAGCACATCGTGGGCTGGTTCATTGTATTTAGTTCAATGATTTCTAACGTTTTTGTTAACTCATCGATTCCAATCAAGTGTGACTATATATGTCCCTCCTGTTTCCAATAATAAAGCGGTATGGAGTTGTGAACCTTTTCTTTGGATGCAAGAAAGTGAATCTCAACAGTACTGTATTAAATCGTGGATCACCCCTCAAGTTGATAACTGGTTCGGTTGGTGAATTTTACAATTGCCCACTGTATGTGCTACAAAGCTTAGAATACGTACGACATGATACCGTTCGAAAAAATTTTTTTTTGCTTTCAAATATAGATGCACTAAGTATGCATTGCTTCGTAGGTGTAGACTACTGTAGTTTATGACCACAAGAATGTTGATTCTTGAGACAGAACTAGGAAATTCGATTACCTTTCCACAATGCCGATGTGCATATCTACACATACACATTGTCATCTCTGGCTTCTTAGAGATTCAGATATTTGAAAGGATGAACTCCCTGAGAATCACTATTTTTTAATGTCTCATTTTTTAGATATTTAAAGTTTACATTTTAAAGAAATGATGCCTCCCTCTATAATTTATAGATATGAGTTTTACATTGATTACGATTCGTTTAGTCTGTAAAGTGAGGATGGAGGGCTTAGGAATTGAATATTATTTTTGTGAAATGTAGCTACACTGTAATAATAATTGTCTTTATGAATACAAATTAGGCTCTTTCGCTTTATCATACTGGAATGACTGCTGATGGTATTTAAGTAGTTCTCACATTCTCACCTGTAGATATCCCGACACGATCAATCATTTTCCTAAATGTTCCCCCAGACAGTACAGTATTGAAAACATGGTATGACTACTATCTCGGGATATTCAATTGTATTCTAATACAAGAAGCTTATCCAGTCAGATAAGTAATATTGTAATGACTAGCGTACTTAAGCAACTCATAGTATTAAGTTGTCTTGTGAACGTGGCAGGTGGGTTTGTCATTTGGAATAATAGTATTGATAAATACATAATGTCATTAAATATATAGGAATCTGTAAAACTACCACTTAGTGTTGTATTTATGGGAAGAAAAACAATGCATGGAAAATCTTAAGGTATTTATTGATGTTCTTCTCCTAATGATAAAAAAAAGCTCATATGTATAGATATGCCTAGACGAGTCCGAGGTGCGAAATTAACCTAGTCAAGGTGTCGAATTCGTTTTTACTGTGTATGTATCTACTTATCTACTGGAACGCTACGAGAATAATTCCTTCCACACAATAGAATATAATTTTTCTTTCTTCCCATAGGGCAAAAGCAAGGTCGGCTTTTCAACAACTGTCTTCATATTTCAGTTCTTTTTTTTCACACCCATGGATAAAAAAAATGGGGATCAAAGGGTAGAGTACTATATAAAGACAGTCGAAATTTTAATTTTACGTCCTCACTAATTTGAAGCATTAGAAAACCACGGATTTGTGTCAGAATTCACAAGATCCAAATGATCACTCACAAAGGGTTTATTACATCCCATTAAGCTGACCTAATTAAAAAGAAAAAATAGTGTGAGGCTCACTGAGGCTTCAAATCTCAGGTTCACTCACCAACACCTGTGTATTTCTCCCCATAAATAAGAGCTATTAGTTGAGCTATTCGTTGTGTATGCTTCTATTCTATATAGTTGACTACTACACTTACTATTAGCCTTATACGATATCTGCGAGAATCATTGAAGGAGAGAAAATGTACGTGTAAAAATAGGCTGTCAGCTTGTCTTGACTCCATAAAATAGAATTTTACTTTACTCCATGTGTATGTATAGTTTTGATTATGTAAATGTGTGAAAGCAGTCAAGAGTCAAAGCCTTACCCTGACCTGAGGAACCGAAAACTTACCTTCATTTTGTACATACGTGTAGCTCGTAGTGACTGTTAACCTCATCTACTTATGTACCGGAATAGAATATTTACCAACAGAATTACACAAGCGGTGGAGACTTTTCAATGTAATCTCTATAATCTTGAACTTTAACGAGACTCCTAGCTATAAACAACTTACCAAGTGATTTGAGGCAGAAAACAATAAACAAAATGTAAAAATATAAAGTAAGTTTACCAACTAAACACAAACACGGTTCTCAGTTATGCTAATATACAAAAAATTGTTAAATTTACTTGTAAGTCATGTTCTGTACTACTACTACAGTATATTCCTAAATATTATATATATTCAGGTAAGGTGGGGAAAAACCGGATGAAGTTCATGTTGTACTAACTGGTAAACTGAGGAAAATTTGATTTTTTGTTGTGTTGGGTAAAATCAAGAATGTACACTACAATGAATTATACTGTTCTAGAAGAGTCTACTGAAGTATTGTTAGCTTTGTGTCCTGTGTCTAGCTATAAAAAAAAGTATCTAGATATAAGGAAGTATGAACTTGATGCAATTTCAAGTAACAATCGATGGAACTGAGTGGTTAACTTCTCTGTCTCTTAACCGCGTGTGTGTACTCAGGCATGGGCAAGAAGCGAAGAGAAAATAAAAAATGATTAATGGATTTTCATAGCTCTGTGATATTACAATAAAAGTAGGTGGTCCATTGTTACTGTCGGAAATTCCACCAAAAAATAAAGTACACCTTGTCTTGCCTCCTGACTTTAAGTAACAATATATGTCATTTTAGGATGTCTGCATGTGATGCCTGTGAAATTCATACTTATTGAAAGTCTTCCCAGACACCTTGTCTTCAAGAATTTTCTCATGTATAACGCTCCTTTCAAAAAACTCGGGGCTTCATTTATATCTTCTCTACGAGCATTTTGTATCATCCCTCATTTTCCTTTACATTGTTACTCAATGATCACATTTCGTGTCTGGCAAATGTACCTCCCAGGTCTTCCTTCCACTTGCATAGATATTTACAATCATCCTACGAAGTGTGTGCACTTCCAATTACCTAAAAATGCCTCCTTATAGACGCACATCACCTACGATGGCATGCTCATAATTAGCCTAAAAATGCATATTTACAAGCATTTACAGGACTTCATTATTCAGTGCCACAAGTCTTCAGATAAAATACAATGAGACACGGACCATCTCAAATGATTTACGTTTATCATCCTTTCTTTACTTAATATCTTCAGTAATTATTATGCATGTAGCCCCGTCAGAAAGCTCACTGTTGCAATCCTTAAATAATAATAATTCCTACACAATCTCCACAACAGTGATTATGAGTTATTAAGGTCTAAATAGTATCTACTATATTTACCATCCCCCCAAATAAGTGCGGGATGTGGGATGGGATCCATGCGCATTGTTGGCTATATTGATTGCGGCACTGCAGTGCATTCTTTTGTGCTTTTATTTTCATTTCTTATTTCACAAAAAGAGTTTGGATTTAATCTCTGCATAGTTTCCAAAAACCTGCAACCATGCACGACAAAACTCACTCAACGTTTGTCAACATAACACAACACTTTTTCACACGAGATGCTCCGCAGCATCTGAAACATTAAAAGATTTACTCTTCCATGTGTATCATGTAACTTCTCTAGTAAATATTTTAGTTTCGCATCATTATGACTAAACTGGCATGCAGCATGTTGACTCAGAAATTATGCCAGTGTGTGTATAATAAT
The DNA here is from genome assembly GCA_947179485.1 of Allacma fusca. Taxonomy (NCBI): domain Eukaryota; kingdom Metazoa; phylum Arthropoda; class Collembola; order Symphypleona; family Sminthuridae; genus Allacma; species Allacma fusca. Next base: position 10,302,966 of record OX359250.1, read on the forward strand.
AGGAGGAGACTCTCATCATGTAGAACACCTCAGCTGGATCATTACCACGGAACTAACTGTGCCAGGATGACAGACCGTCACAACGCTCTCGTTTCATCCCTGATGACATTTTAATGAAAAGAAATTTTCCACGCCGTGATTCTAGAACAAGACATTTTTATCTACATGAACACAAATTAATACTCTGCTCATCAATGGAGATGACAAAAATCATTTCCCAAGCAGACAGCCGTGTATAACTATCTACACTGAATCTACGTCAGAATCCTTGTTGTGCAGCATTGGACGTAATATGGTCCCTACCTGAAGTCATCAGTAAAAACTTTACTTCGTAGTATTTACCGGTTGACAGGGCGGCGGAGATGAGGGAAGGCTCTTTTGAAACGGAAATTTTGAGCATGTGAAGCACTGGGATGATAGTCACGATAGCCACTTTTCCGGTTTTGTCCCTTTTGTACACTTTGGCGTGTGTAAATATCTATAGCTAAAGCTTGAGTTTGAAAGTTTGATTTACCATCGACTCCATCTTCCTCCCCCTGTCCTGTCAGTTTTCTCTCCGTGTTCAGATTGTATATAGTTAGCTCATAAATAAGTGGGAACTCGAACTGTTGTTACTTTGCTGACGGATGCAGTTTGGAAGGGAAACTTCCCACTTTTTGAAAGTTTTGGCCCAACATGAGGAAGGAGTTGAGCTGCCTAGGAGCAAATTATGTCTTTTTTTCAGATTATGGACAGATATAAGTTCCCAGAAATTCGCAAGTTGGAGTGGAGTTGACGTAAACAATTTCCTGAAGGTATGATCTATGGAGCTTTGGTTACGTGCAGCGACAAGTGTGTACAACACATCTGGGACATGCGTATATGTATGTACATACATATATAAATAAATAAAATGTATGCATGGAATAAAGGCAATGAAAAATAGAGTACTGAAAAATTTACTCCATCTAAAAATAAAATTGGTGTAATTTTCTAAGGCTGTTTCGGAAATGTTCAGATGTCCGATAAAGTTTGCGAATATTCCCTCATCGCAAAATTTACTATTTTGTAGGACAAAAGCGTAGGTTTGTAGAGCTTATAAGGTACACCCCATCAAAGGATATCCCTACCAGCTCAACCTGACATGTTTACCATATGCTTTTGTATTTCCATTTGAACTCTGGTTACCTTGTGCGTTACCTTGTTAGTCACAGACGGAGTGTGAGGAGAGACAGGAGGCAGATTTCAGGATGATAACATTTCCCACGTTAAATACTCTTCAAGCTTGTCACATTAATATATCTACTATCTAGTGTGTTTACAGATTGAACTTTGTACCGCAGTCTAAGTTTTTTTTTTGGCAATGATAAATTACTAACAGAGTAAGATTTTTCCCTTCGCCAAAAGGAGGAGTACGACTCACAAGATTGGAACAACGACAACAACAACGAAACGCCAACAAGAGTCATCCCCCCATTATTTTGCCCATTTACACTGCCAGCTTTGCTAATCCTCAAGATGAACTCTGTGCAATGTTTTTAATAAATCAAGTTATTATAACCATATTCAGAGATCATATCCTCACGCAGCTCTCACCGTTCAGGTAGATACTGCACTGAAGGCATCTACATTTCCCATTCCCAAAGATCCATCCCAGAAATATCTATTAAATAAACTTCTGTCTTCATCATTTTCCTTTCCTTTTGTTACCACTACTCATCTCCCACTTACGGTATACATGTGCCTCTTTTACCTTCACGTACACCAAACCAGACTTTTCAATTAAGGAACTCAAAATGTCATTCAATGTAGACATAACTACTGACATAGCGGCAATCCTGACAAAAATAAATGTGAGATAATCAGGAGACAAATATTTGTTCATCGACGAGGTAGTCCCATTCAGAGGGAAGAATGAGCGTTGCGTTATTACGTGCAAAGTTATATTTGAGCAAGTATGAAAAGACAGTCTACATTATTTGCTCAATAGTGTGGAATTGGTCTGACTGTATCATTTCCCTATTGAAGGTCTCTTTGGTTACTGGCCTTTAATTCAGGAAGATATCAAGTGAAACGGTATACTAAAGGTAACAACCTCTCTCTCTCTCTCTCTCTACTCTGGAGGTAATCAATATAATGTATGTATGTATGCACGGTCTGTACGCACAATTCCCAAAATAACAACATCCAAGCCACAGCTCGGAGGAAAAAGAGTTAGACATTGATCAATTTGTACTCTGCAATTTACTACCTCATCATGGTACAGTGCAACGTGATGCAATATGTGTGCGACTCTACCGGTACCTGTCACACATACTAATCCCTCTCCACTGACTTCATCAAGGAGTTTCATCTCCCTTTAAAAGTTTATTTCAACAATTTAGTTTCACTATATTCAAATCACACACGCAATTAAAACTAATATGACAAGTTCTGTTGTCGAACAGCAGCTGTCAAGTGTGAGAGACAAACTGCCCTTTTCACCCAACTCTCTACTCTGAATGTCTTCCTATAAGTAAATCATGAGGGAACGAGGAGTTTTGCACGTAGCAAATTAAAAGGGAGAAACAGTAATTTGGTAAATTCAACACAGGGGTTACATGTCACTTGCAAAACTTGGAGGAAATGAAGAATGATTCTGGAAGCAAAGGTAATTATTTTACAGGTAAAGATTGATCATTATCAAGCGAAGAGTTGAGTCGCTCAATAACCGGCGTCAGGCTGTGGAAGGCAATTGAAACTCCCGGAAGGGAAAATTCCCGCTTTCAACAACCCAAAAAGCCAGACCATGATAATGACAATGAAACCGGTGAGAATTTATGTTCCAAGTATCTATGTACATACATATTCCCGTTTCTTTCCAAGGGTGGTACTAAATATTTCATATGGTTACTCCACATATGTATGAAGTCAGGCAGGGGAAAAAAATCCTATAATTACCTATGAGGCTATCGTACATCAGAGTAAACATCGAAGTTCGGGTACCAGAAAAGAATACCCTATTTTTGAAGGCATGTGTGAGACTCTCGGTAATAAAAATAGAGCGAATAGGTCCAAAGTGAGAGCGAACTAGTCTCGTGTGAATATGTACATTTAAATAAAACTCCGAGTCCTGCATTCTTTATCGGAGGATGGTAGGGAACTCATAACTGCAAGTTGAAATGCAAAGGACTCCCCAACCCGCCTTTCATTGTGGCAATTCATGAGCATGAAAATTCGTTTTCACCCTAGCAACTTGCCTAAGTTAAATCAAACAATTGGAAAGTTTTTCTTGTTGGATCAAAGTCTCGGGATACCAATCGGTTATTTTTCATTTCCATTTTGCTTTTGGATGATACAATCTTGGAACCCGAGAAGACCAGTCCCTCAGTCAGCCCAACGTTAGTTAATCCAAAAAAAGTTGGACACGTTTAAAAATACATAAAATTTCCTCCACACATTTTCTGAATCCCACATATTTTCAACTGTCCCATGGTTTTGTACAAATTTAATTTTATAATTATACCAACTTTAGTATATTCTCGTCAGGTGAGTTTCACAACAGTACAAAAAAAACTAGTTCATTATCTACCTTGTGGTAAATACATACGTAACAGTAGTAGAAACGGAGGAAAGAAGGTTACTTACAACATATTAGGAAAAACAAATCCTATTTGAATGCAACAAGCATTATAGAATTTAAGGAAGTAAAAAGAAAGTGTTCTTTTGTGGTTCAGCTCATTATTTGTTGTAGTTGAGAAGAAAACGGGAGTGTGTGAAGGAAATGCAACTTGAGGTCCAAAGATCAACACAGGACCGGAGAAGAACTGAATGAACTGAAATTCAAAACACTCGGTGAAAGATAATATCATTTAGTTTTTTTTTCCAATTCAATAAAAATGCCGAGTAAAGTGTCAAAAACGAAACTTAAGACGAGGATGACTCGAACGACCAGTGCAAAGATGGAATCCAGCTCACAACCTCCAGCAAAAACTATCAAGACATCCATTGAGAGCTATCACCATGTTCAACGACAAAGGAGTCAAGAAAATGGTTCTTTATCCAGTGACTCCAATTCAAAAATATCTAATGCCCCTTCTACCAAAAGTAATGTTAGTACCAAAGGTCAGATAATTACCAGGCCTGGTCATAATGGCAAAAGTCGTATTCAGAAACCCCCCAGCAAAGGAAACAATGGTCATCCTGATGACAAATCCTCTCACACATCATCCAGTTCAGATGAGAAGCATTGTGAATTAGATGGACCCATTTATAAACGTTATACAATCAAAACACGTCTCGGGAAAGGGGTATGTTAATACATTTTGTCTCATATTTCTCTACTTATTCTAACATTTGTCTCCAGTTAATGTCGGAATAGTCCCTAGCTGAAAAAATTGTATCATTTACTCTTTTTTCGGCTACACTCCCCAAAGGGGTAATGCTGAACAAAATAAAACTAGATAAAAATAGATAATTTCAGTTTAGTCGTGAACTTGCTACACATTCCCTCATTACTTTTCCTTTTCCATGTTTTTATCCTAGAAGTAGTAGTTTTTTGAAATGTATCCTTACATTACAGTACTTCGTGCGTCAGCAACTGAGTATTTATATATTACATATTTTCCTCTGAGCATTTCAAAATGATTCCCAGAGTATGGAGAGGTTGGAAAAGTATCTAACGGATATATCAATTCTACTATACATATACTAATTATAGGTTTCTTTCTAGAAAGCAATCATGTGAATATTTTTTGTGAGTGTTGGAACTTAGATTTGCTCAAGTATGTGTATCATATTAGATGTGCAGGAACCTCTGTCTTGGTTCACTGGTTGCAGACATGATTAATTCTTGTCTTTGTTTCTCTGTCTTACGGTTGAATGGACGAGTAGAAAAGCTAAGAAAAACTTTCTTGTTTTTCTGCATATCTGCTCCCTATTTTGGTTGTTATCACAGAGGGATTCTGCATCTACAGATGGTATACTATAGGCAGTAGTCGCAATCGCCACTCGAATTTCTGAAGAGCGTAAGCACAGGGATTAAATTGGAAGAAACCCTATATCTACCTTTAACTTTTACCAGCCTGACTTACTGACTATGGACCATTGCTATATGCTTCTACTGCCTCTCCTAAACCTATGCATCATGATGAGTGATGTATACGTAGCAAGTCTAAGTACGGAAACTATAGTTTATTGCGCTTTGAAAGTCTTGGAAACTACTAAAAATCTTCCAATTCGATCTTTATTACCTTTCTCAGGCTCCCATATATCCTTGTTGAAATGTATAATTTTGAGTGAGTTTTACTGCCGATCGAAGAGAAATGGGGGAAAAAATCAGCTCAACTTTATCTATTTCCTACCATTATGGTCAATGAATATCTCCGCAACAAAAAGCCTCTGCATGTTTACAACCTTGATGTATAAATTGTATTGCATTTTATTACTCAGTCCTGACAATCATTGGAATTTAATTGACGATTATATGCAAATTATTTTCCCACGCTGAGGATCCACGACTTCATATATCACGTCAACCAATCCAAGAAATAATTTTTCGCCCATATTTATTGCGCAAATGTTCACACAAAAATATTCCCTCCTAAAAATGAGCATGTTGTGTGGGGAAGCTGGGCTTTGTACCGTTATGAACTTACTTTTTCTCCGGAGTAGTGCAAGTCAAACTTCGGTATCTACTTGTAACTTAAGACGCTCCAAAGTCAAGATGAGACACTTGGGAGAACAAGTCATTTGATGACGCCATTAATTTCTACGGGGTGGTTTCCAAGTTTGGGTGTAATTAATGAGTCGTTCAGCATTTCACATAGTATGGGAAGGAATAATCTAAATTTAATAAACGTTTTTTTTAAAGGCGTACGGTATCGTCTGGGAGGCCTACGAGAAATCATCCGGCAACAAAGTTGCTCTGAAGAAGATTTTTGATGCATTTCGAAATGATACAGACGCTCAGAGAACCTACAGGGAAATAATGTTTCTGCGTGAATTTGGTAGTCACCCAAACATTATACGACTCCTCAATGTTCACCGTGCTGTCAACAACATGGATATCTATCTTGTTTTTCCCTTTATGGGTAAGTGAAGTAACTTCCGTATTGGTGCATGTACTTGCCTGCGCATAGTGTGAATTACCAACTACTGTTACGAGACAAGCAGACCCATACAATACAATGCCAATAATATTACTAATGATTAATGACAGTCTGTTTACAAAATTGTACATTGGTGGATTGCCCCTTCTTCTAGGAATCTCTTCAGATTTATCATGCAGTTAACTATTGTATTATTAATGATTTTTTATCCTTTCGCCCATATATATCTACAACAAGCCATAAAGGTAGATAGAGACAGTAAACATGTATTTTTCCCGACTTTTCCAAACCTGTACTCACCATGGGCTTAACCACGTATAAAATAAGAAGAGGCCTATCATATGGGCATGGTAAAAGATTTTTATTGCTATTCTTGTGGTTTCATTCGGGATTATTTGAACTGCCTGGGGTAGAAAAAATAAGAGACACGCTCTTACAATTAATGACTTGACGGTTTACTTTATTACACTTGGATTTTCACCACGCTGTGACACAAGATACGTGCTATGGCAGATTGTCGGCAAATTTCTGCCTTCCTTCCAAACCCTTTCTTATTGATTTAACTGGATTTTTATGACCACTTTCTTATACACACGCTACCTCGAAATGAGGAAGGATACTTCGATTAAGAAGTATTTATTGTCTTCGTCATGCATATAAGCTTTAATGGAGCCATCCATGTATGTTACATACAAGTGCAATCAGGTAGGACGAAATGAACTTCAGACGCAAATAGCATCGATCTTGCTATTTTCCTTTTCTTTTAACAATTCATTCTACAGATCAAGCTTATATACGGAAATGAGCGTGCTGCAATGTCAACCATTATTTATACGCACTTGTGTCGAGATTCTTGACTCAAGAAGCCTATATAAAACGGAACATATATGTACATATAATTATAGGATACCATACTAGTGCATCGTCAGTGAAGAGGCTAAATGGTTTAGATGCATTTTCGCTTAAAAGTATAATGGTCTACATACAGTTCAATAAAAGCGTAATGGTCTACATACAGTTAACTAAAAGCAAAATGGTCTACATGCAGTATACTAAAAGCAAAATGGGCTAGGTGAAGCAAAACGGTATACGTGCGTTATATATTTTACTACTGTATGTTTATAAGCACGTAGTTCATTTTGATTTTAGTGGAAACTAGACGATTTTCCTTTCAGGGGGGAACATACGAAGTTCATTTTTCCTTTAGGAAAAATGTTATCTAGACCATTTTGCTTTTAATCGAAAATACATCTAGATTATTTACTATTCGCAGACGGTTTGGTCTCACTATAGTAATTCGGATAATTGGGAAGTGTTGGCCGTTAGACATTCAGGCGATAACTGACCTAGGACTCTTTGGCCTTTGTAGTCGTGATGGAAATTCTCGATCGATAATAATGTATTCAGATACCATTATATTTTTGTCACTAGTGAATCCAATAAATACATATATGTACAGTAGTGCAAGCTTCAGCTCTGCTACTGCTACTATCGGATCACGTAACTTTGAGCGGAGAAGGAAACTTATTATTGATAGCTACAAAGCAAGATGTGAAATTACTGGGAACAGTTCAATTTTATGCACTGGTGTTAATTTCAGGATTAAGGTTATCCGTGCCAGCCTCCAATGAAATAGCCAATACATAAGGTACTTAAGGCTTGACCTCGATAAGACAAAGGGAAAAACTACATGTTGAATTCACCAACGCTTAAGGTATAACGGTAAGACAAGAGTCAAAAGCTCTTAGTTGAAATCACCAAGGCTTAAAATATAGTGTCATGACCTCGATATTATTAAGTCCTTCGAGATTTACTAGTCTTAATGAATTGTTTACAGACTGAGTAATACAATCCCACATGGTAAGGCGGTAAATGAAAACAGCAAAAATAGTTCGTTTCCTCCTATATTTTAATAAAGCTGGAAAGTGTTGCCGTGTTTTGTAAAGATAGTGGAAGCTGAGACAGTTTAGGGTAATTCAGTGATGGAGAGAAATAAAAGATAGGTCATGCTATGTCGAGAACTAAACCCGGAATGACTTCAACAATTTATTCATAAATCAGAATAGATGGTAGTAGCATCGATATCGAGCATGGTACTAATCATTTGTTTATTTCCTGTACAATAATAGAATTCCTAAAACTAATAACATCCATAATTCCTAAAACTAATAATAACCATAATTCATAAAACTAATGATATTTGTTTGACTTAATAATTACATACATACATCGTAAAAGTTACATTACATTAGGATATGTCAGAGAAGTTGGAAGGGAAAGAGGAAAAGGAAGATGAGGATTGAAGGGACGTGAGGAGATAGGTGGAGGTTTCAAGAAGGGAGAGGATTGGTGGAAGTGCATGTAGCATGGTAACTGGTTTACCGCGAAGAGAGACCTCTATCAAAAGTTAATGGGAGATCAAGTCAAATCTCTGAATTTTTGTGTTCGTATAACCCTAAAGGCTGTAGAGCCCTTAGCGAACGTAAACGAAAATTGGAGGCAAATGGGGAATTTAAGTGACGCGGTAATCATTTATGTAACATTGCTAGCTATTTGAGGGTGTTCCGGCATCGTGCCTACAACTTTTGCAGGGAGATGCTTTTAATAACTAGAACTTTGCCATAAAAATGTTATACTGGGATCTTTAAGGGATCGCCCCTAAAAACTAGTTTTCTTTAATCATTTTCGGCAACATACTTCGTTTGACAGTATACCCGAGAACTTTATTTCAACTTTTTAGGGCGCAAAACCCACTTCTCGTTTTTAGCCTTTTTCTATTAATCTTAATAAATTTCTTAACTGTTTGTTTAGCTTGTACAGTTAGAGCTATTTCTAAGGTTTCAGATTTATTGGTATTATTGTTTGGTATTTAACATGTGGCTTTCCCCTTTGATGTATCGAGGTCAACCCGCTATGCCTTAACTATTGATGAATTCAACTTGTTGATTTATTCACATTCTCAACTGTCTTTTTCCTGTCTTAACGACGTCAAACCGCTATACCTTAAGCACTGGAGGTGTCAGCATGAACTTTTCCCCTATGACATAACGAGGACAAGTCACTATACCTTAAGCATTGGCGAATTCATTGTGGGCTAGCATGGACAACCGTTCTACTAATGTCGTTTTTACATATATGTAATGTATGCCCTTTGTTAGGGATACCCATTATACAGTACAGAATAATGACATTACTGGGGGCGTGACAATCGGTTAGCTGCTGTTTTACTGTTGAGCAACTTTTACTTAATGGCATTACCTGAATTAATGTTATTACAATCGTAAGTGCCAATTTATTGAAGGCACGATATAGAGGTTGTTACCAGGCAGTATGGTTGTTTTTGTAGGTCCAGTTTATAACAAAATACGGCAATGTGAAGCTAGTGTAAATCCATGTGTATGAATTAAGCACAAGTTTGGTATGCATATACAATATACGACATATGTACACATCGCTGAAGAGGCAAACAAGTAAACCATTATTGGTGCCCCCTCCAGATTTTTTAAATTCTATCAAAACTAGTTTGCTCATACCCTGACTGTGACTTTAAGTCACATCTGCCACCTCAGAAATTCTCTGCAGTTTAAAGAAAAATTGGGGCGAAGTTAATTTGACCGAAATTCAAAACAGAAAATTAGAAATTGAATTTAACATGGAGAATTATAAGTTACACGTACCTTCAAAAGATTGATATATGTACTTATACAAAATACATTAATTTGAAATTTTGTGTTTGTCGTTTAATAATTTTGAAAAGTACTTAAGCAGTGTTATTAAACATACTTTGCTACATGCGGAACCACGAATTTTGTAGAAAATATAAGGCAAAGGACAAATTTCAAAATACTAAATTTTTCTGGATCATGTTTAGAAAATAGTCATGTTAGAATTCATTTAAATATTTTAAAATTTCACGATTTTTTGTGCACAATGAGGCACAGCTATAAACACTATGTAAAGAAAGTATGTTCCAAAATAGCAATTGGTAAAATGAAGTCAAAACATTTTATTTCGAGTATTCATTTTTAGCTGTAATTGAACGAGCGTATCTTCGGGCCCGGTTATCCGTTGACAAGTAACCATATAATTGCAGTATATATTGGTTACTGTTAACCCTGCAATTGTCCATTGTTAACCTTCATGTCCTTAATATACACATTTATGTAGCTTCTTATACAAAGTTATATGATGTTGGCAAAAGTTACAGAATGCTGTGAAACGGAAACCCGTGAAGGTACGTGAAACTTGTAATTGCCCAAGTTAAATTCCATTTATAATTTCCAGCTTTGAATTTAGGTAAAATTAACGTCGCGCAATTTTGTTTAAAAAACTGCAAATGGTTTTTAATGTGGCAGGTGTGGTAGTAAGTGTGGTAAAGCAGTACCAGGGTATGAGCAAACTATTTTTGATGGAATTTACAAAATCTGGAGGGGGCACCAAAAATGGTTTACTTGTAAGAGCTGTAAAAAAAGCATGTAGACCATTTTGCCTCTTCTGCGACGATATATTCACACACTGCATGATAAGAAATGATTTTAAAGATACCAGTTGAGTGTAAATAGAAATTTCCTAACAACTTTGGCTGACAAGTTAGAAATTATAAGCTAGCCAAAGTTTGTGCAAATATAAAGTACAGGTTGGTGAAAATACTATAGCCTGTGGATATTATTTCAGAACATGATCTCCATAGGCTTATCAAGGATTCTCCACATGTCCTAAAGGACAGTCACATTCGAATGATTTTTTATCAAACGTTGAAAGCCGTTAAGTATCTTCACTCAGGCGATGTCATCCATAGGGATTTAAAGGTAAATCAATGATACCCTCATAACATGGAATGTCGTTGGAAAAGTGAAAAAACACCTTACTTTTTTATAAGGATGCTTTCAACTTCTACTTGATGTTTCACAGCCCGCAAATATTTTACTTGACGACTGTTTGAATGTAAAAGTAGCAGACTTCGGTCTGGCTAGATCTCTATCTAATCCTGAAGATACTATGTCAGAAACGAATCCCGTCATGACAGATTACGTCGCCACACGGTGGTACCGTCCACCTGAAATCCTTCTGTCTTGTCCTCAGTAAGTTCCTACAATAACTTCTCTTCCTCTTCATGATTTATATGCTGTTGCTTGCTGTTCCCTCTACAAGTACAAACTACCGTGTGATTCTTAGTTATACGAAAGGAGTTGACATGTGGAGTTTGGGATGCATCCTGGGAGAAATGATACTCAAGGTACCGCTCTTCCCCGGTGGCTCTACCGGTGAGCTTTTCTGTTTATCTTGGGAGGAGTATTGAAAATTGTCACACAGACGGACTTCGCTGTAATAAACTTATCAGATGTTGTCAACCATATTTTTATTGACATTTTACAGTGCATCAAGTGGAAACCATTATGGCTCATATAGCACAACCAACCTCAAGGGGTGAGACAAATTATCTTTCCTTCCTATTTTTAGACTTAATGACATCCTCTCTACACTTCAAATTTGACTACTTGATAACAACCGTGTAATCAACCAAGAAGTCGTAACTTACAAAGTAGACATTTTCCAGGAACTCGACGTTTTAATTATTGTTACTTCAACTTTTGTATAAAATAATAATACACTTTTCCTTCGTGCACATATCCCTTGTCCCATATTGCCCCTTTGCCTTGAAAATCTTTATTGCTACTATTTAGCACTACTTTCGTCACCGCAGTGCTATATATTAAATGACATTTTTAATATTTCAGAAATTGAAGAAATGTGTGGCCAAAATGTCCAAACGACTATGATTGAGAGTGCCATGACATATCGCAAGAAATCTTTAGTAGAAATTTTCGAGCGATGTGACGCAGACACACAAGACTTAATTGAAAAATTTCTTATTTTCAACCCATCAAAGCGTATTACTGCCGAGGAAACTCTAGCCCACCCATATTTAGACAGGTAATTTCCTGAGTTATTACACATTACACGCGACTCCCACCTGCAGTAACTTTTCGCCATTTTAAATGCAAATGTCAAGGTTCACAAAGGTAAATCCCCTATTACCCGGAAAACACATGTTTACATTTCATGACTGCGGCAACTTCCTGCAGTCAAGGAAGTCATTATTTGAGAATCGAGTAAAACTGTATATACGACTATCTCAATTATAAGAATTTTTTGAGATTGCCCTTTACTTTTCAGGGATATCAAAATACCTATAGATCCAACAGAGTATGCAGGAGGAAATAGTGTCCTTACTTTAATCAACTAACTGGAAACTTATGTGTATTACTGTGGATTCTTGAACGCCTCAACTGACATTTATGAATCAAATTACAAACGAATTAAATGAGCTATAAATAACGTTACAAGCGCAATAATAATCGTCCACACCGCTATTACAACGAAGAGGATAGATTCGTATCTGCTATAATTTATTAGTTTGAATTAAACTCATTTGCTGGAATCAAAATTATTTAGAGGTATATATTCATGCAATGTATGCATTACGCATCAAACGTATTTTTGCAATTTTATAGCGTGAGACTTGTCGTCCCGTTTAACCACACGGTTAAGGAATTTAAAGTAATTCATGAAATGGGTTCAAACAAATTTATTTCGAATAATGATTTTTGGCGGAAAAACAGGCGAGCGTTGTTTTTGGCTACCGTGACAAGTGTACACCGCCGTAGGAATCCAAGCAAGAAAGGAATAAATAAATACATATGCTAAATAATTATTACGATTGATGAATTCCAAGATTTCAGTTTCAAGGATTGTTTAATGACTTGAATGCAGAATATCACTAAGACTATTGAAGAGAGCTACAGACATCACCAGAGTCCATATATCATAATAAAAATTACTTAATTAAATGCAAATTCTAGGCTAAGTGGATATGAATTCATTAGGTTTCACGCTATGTTACTGCCTGAGTGAATATGCAAGTACACTTCCTAATTCCTAACGTGCGTAGATAAAAATAATATGTGGTTGCTGTTGTTATATTTCAGCCATGGAATATATCCTCTTCGTTTTAGTAACGGTGCGGACGATGCTAATAAACCAATTGCGCCTGTAACGTTATTTATAGCTCATTTAATTCGTTTGTAATTGGATTCATAAACGCCAGCTGAGGCGTTCAAGTACCCACAGTCATACATTTAAGCATCCAGTTAGTTGCTTAAAGTAAGGACACTATTGCTTCCCACATCCTCTGTTGGATCTAATAGGTATCCTGATATCCATGAAAAGTTAAGGGCAACCTCAAAAAATTCTTATAATTGAGATATTCGTAGATTCACACTGCTGAGTGCTTATGATGGGGTGCTTATGAGTAATTGACCACAATGGATTCAAGCTATGAGTAACTCTACGTTGACAAGATCTTGCTGCGCTCGTATCATTCTTGTACTATGTTGTGGAATTTCATTGTTACAACAGACAACCAATCTTACGCACCGATGGGAGTTTATCCAACTCTTTCATTTATTTCCAGGTACCGTCGACAAGCAGAGGAGATCGTCATGACCCACCCTGTATCGCCACCACTGAATGACTACATACAATTACCCATGTGTCAGTACCGCTCAGTGATATACGACTTAATACAAGCGCGAAAAGTCAGGCAACAGCAACAACAACAACCATCAAATCATCACCTTCAACAACCTACCCACCCAAACCCGTATCATGTAGAAAGCCCAGTCCCAACTCCTATTTCTAAATCTAGATCTTATTCACAGCCAGGAGCAGTAACTCAAACCGCCCCCGGTGCCTCGTACTCGTCTCAAAATAATCTGAATGAACCCCGGAGGATTCGCTCAACGAATGCAGCTGGCGGCACAACCGCTACCAATGTTTCCAAGAGTAAGCCCAATTGCCGGAAAGATAATGACAGAGATGGACGGAAAGCCTACACCGTCAAGACAGTTCAAACACTGAGTCGGGAAAGGGTATTAACTGCGTCATCCTGTGACCATTCTGAGAGAATGACCAAAGCAGAAACAAGATCCATAGGTCCAGAAGAAGATGGAAATGGAACTCAGAAAGTACGGAATCATGTCGGAGCTAATACTACCACTAGTAGTAGCATAGTAGTGGACGGAACAACTGACAAACCCTCATTGAAACCTACTCGGAAAAATAACTCGACTTCTAATATTCCACAAGCGAGGAAGATTCCAGGGCCTGATGGAGACGGGCATGACATGCCCTTGCCATATATTAAACTTGTTTCTACAGCCCCCAATTTCCAAGGAAAAAACCCCAGACTGTTTGACCGATCGGAACTTAGTGCCAGAACAAATCAACCAGTACCCTGTGATCTTCGGGGGGCGGACAAACGGCTTTTTGAAATATTTTCCAATACTGATGACCTTGAGGATGAAATTAAGGCCATAGAATTCCAAGTTAGAGCTAAGAGAATCAATACTTCAGCACAAGCACAGTGGATTAATGACTTAGCCAATAATCTTAACAAAGCTACTGTCTCTGATCCACCCAACAGTTTCTGCAATGTGTCTCAAAACGCAGGAGGTTAGTAAGTTATTTAACCTATGTGGTGCGTTATATTTGCAGGTCTTGTAATGCTTCAATTGAAATTTCTAGCACGTGACAGCAAAATCGGTGCACATCCTGGTATTAAAGTAAGAAGCCATCATCATACAAAGCTTCCAGAAATACTGCAGTCCTGGAACTACGGACAAAATAAAGTTATTAACAACACTGTTGACTCAGAGATGAAGCAAGGTAGAAGAAGTACTTATTTTCAGGATCCTCCAGCCGTCTGTCCTAACCCAAATCCTTCTAAGCTGGCATCAGGTGTGGGCGGACAGAGAAACGTGGTAGGGAACCGACTGATGCCCTTTTCCCCAAGAGAATACTCTCAACAGAGGCATTCACAACTACAGTTTTACAATCAAAATAATCAGCATGCCCAATTTCCCCGTTCTACAACCCCCATTGAGGTGATCCAGGCCCGAAACAAACACTTTGAAAGCTATTCACAGACTCATGGAACGATAAGTGCATCAGATTTAAGGGAACTCAAAGCCAATCTAGGGTTTATTGGCAAATCATCATAAGGCATTTCATAAAACTATTTTTTAGCTATTTTGTCTAGCAACAATTTCTAAACTTTTATAGACAAATATCTCTGAATGATGTATGACTACATGAGAGAATGATGTCAATCATATAGTCCACACATACAGATGAATTTTACGTTTCGTACAAAGATTTTGTAACGCCTATACTATGCATTTCGTATGTTTACAATGACCTCTCATTAATTTTGTCCGAAGAAACTCTAATTTACGGGGCAATAAAATAAATTGGGTGACGATGAGTAAGAAAAATATTAATTTCTATTTAATTTTTTTGAATTTTTTTAAAAGAGAAATTCAGTCGAATTGAGGGGGCAACTACGATATCCGTCCCCAAAATCGAATGTTCCGAATTACGATAACCGTCCCCGAATTACGATAACTGTCCCCAACTTTCGAATTACGATAAGCGTCCCCGGATTACGATAACTGTCAAAAGTCGAGGAACAAACCTAAGGGCCGAGGGAAAGGATGGCCCTTTGGGGGAAGGGTTAGGATTCAGGGGAAGGAAAGCAAAGTTCCGAATTACGATAACCGTCCCCGGATTACGATAACCGTCCCCACCTTCCGAATTACGATAACCGTCCCCGATTTACAAATTACAAGGGCAATGCAGCAGTCGGATTGAAAACCTAACCCGTCGTTTCGGACGTTCAGGTTAGGTTAGTTTAGAGCTGTAAAGGTGTGCCAATGTGACTACGAAGGCCCGCTAACCTAACCCTCACTGTCCTCAACGACCACCATAGACAATCAACTCCTGGGAGGACGAGATGGTTGAGAAGGATTAAAATTAGCGAAATGAGTGTGAGCGTTGTGCTAAAATAAGCTGTATTTTAACGTTTTATTGAAGTTAGTGTAATACGAAATACAAATAAGAGAATCAGGGGTGTGTTCAATAAGCTCGTCAAGTTGGTATGGACTGTACGTGAGCAGGCTTATTATTTCCTGTCTGGTATATAGGGTTTTAACATGGGATTTTGTATTATTATTATGGTATTATAATTATGTATTAACTTGGCACTACGTGCCAAGTACGCCGAATTGCTTTGTTGGGGACGGATACTACAGAAAGTTTTTTCGGCTATGTCGGCTACGGTCATGTAGGAACCTGGAAGTCGAAAAATTTAGAAAGGGCTTCGGGGACAGTTATCGTAATCCGGGGACAGTTATCGTAATTCGGAAGTTGGGGATGGTTATCTTAATTCGGGGACGGATATCGTAATTCGGAACATTCGATTTTGGGGACGGATATCGTAGTACAACCGAATTGAGTCTAGTCTCTCCCTTGTCTGACCCCTTTGTGGAGGCGAGGCGTTGTTTGCATATCATGGGGGTTCACGATACGAAAGCAAATGCACATACCAGCATGCGCATAAAAATAATCAACAGTTTTGAACAGTCAGAAAGCACATGTACATATCTCAAATGTCAATCCGTAAACAAATACTTGAAGATTTAAATGATCGCGCCACAATGTTGAAATAATAATGGCAAATAAAAGCAACTAGATCGCAACGCTGATAGAGCTTTGTGTCCAGCCTTAGCTGGAGAGACGTGACGTGATTGGAGATTTCGAAAGGTAAGATTTTCCTTTGTTGTAAATATTGGATAATAAAATCGTACGGGTTGGTTACAAAGGTGTCCACCTATCCTATTTATAGGCCTATATATAGGATAAAAATAGGCAGGATGCAAAATCCAAGTAATTATAGGTAGTAAAATAGGGTGCAGTAATTACCGCTAAAATTAATCCTATATTATATGTAGGAGCTGCAGGAGTTAACTTTTTATTTAGGAGCAAGGTAGGCAGTTTGCGAAGGTAAAAATAGGCATATTTAATAATCTATTGACAAATTTTTCAAGCAATTATTTGATTTAACCTTAAAATAAATCTCAAAAATATTCTTCAAATACGTGACATTTTAGTAGTTTGATTTTTTTCATGTGTTACGATTGCACGTACATATGTACTATAACAGTAATCAATTTGGCTCATTAATGATCCTGTTATGCAAATAGCAGACTTTATTCTGTTTCATAAACACAATATTAATTACAACACATTAATTTTAAGCAGAGCTTCCCTGCTATATTTAGCATTCCTTAAGAGTCAGAGATTACCCCGACTCTCAAGTCAGTCTGAGCTCTCATTTCTTGAGCTCCCCCTTTTTATAGGTTTCTGATCTTCAATTCATTGGTTGAATTAATTTCAACCAATAATACATCTTAAAATTAAACTTTAATTTAACAACAGTTAAATTAAATTAACAACACTTCTTATCCTTAAATAGCTAAGGTCATAGTAACATTATTATGTTACACATTTATCTCCCTAATGAACGCAAACAAATCTATATAAGACCAAAGTCTCACAAGTATTCCATATAAACTCAGGAATCATTCCTGCATTAAATGCAGCTTTTCTATCATGGAATAATAACATATCTTTCCCAAATCCATTGCACACATCATACCGAGTCTCATTGCCTTGCTTATGAAAATAAAACTTAATTAATTTATATTCATTGACGTTTTTGATTTGGAACTTAATATTCGGGAAATCAGACATCATATTCGCCAATTGCAACGCATTTATCTTTATCGTCTCAGGGATGACTTTCTCAGCTGATTTTGGATTATTTTGCTCTGTTGTCATAGAAATCGAAACATTTCTATCTCGGCCCACCTTTGACTTCGGCTTTTTGTGTTGTGGTACTACAGGCAAATACTTAGACACTCTTACTGCAGGTGTTTGAATTCTCTTCCTTACACAATAATTCAATTCCATCATTTTCTCTTCATCTTCAGTCTTTACAAACGATCTGAAAGTTTTTGTTACTTTGAGCTGCTCTTTCTCCTTAACATCCTCACGTTCAGCATTAGCCTCTTCACAATATTTTTTCCAAGCAGCCTTTCTAACGAACTCATGATGGGCCATTGCTTTAGCATATTCTCTCCTCAATTTAGACGGCCTCTTATGCTTCGCCGATTTACTAGCTTCGGTAAGTAATGGAATGCAAGTACTGGCACGTAGGATTGAAGCTCGGTTTTTAATCACTTGCTTGTCTATAAACATTTATATTATCAATTTCTGAGCTAAATTATATTATGTAACTGACAGTGCCAAAACATAACATTATTTCACTGAATTATTTAAAATATTTTACCAGCAGCACTTTTCGGGAGTAATGGATAATTACTAATGCAAAATGGTTTCACTTTAACAGAGAAAATCTGAAAATCTCTCAGCTATTATAAATACTAGTTACTGTCACAGTGATTTGTCTCCAACTGAATTAAGGATGATCAGGATTATCAACGGGCACAATTGTCACATTGAAATATTAACAAATACAATTGTTTTTCCAAATCAGATACCCCTACCGTAGTAACCATGTCAACTTGTCTAGAATGAATTTCTGTTCATTATTATAATGCATATTGTATATGTGGTATTATTAATACCCATAACAATTAAATTGTATTTTTATTACAACAAAAAGAAATTTTACATTTGTGTTATACCCTTCCTAAATTGTAAAATATTTGGAATATCATCATTTCTTTGTGTTAATTATTGCCATGTTTAACCAATTAATTTATATTTCACATTATACAATTTATAATGCCATATCATATACTCTCCCATTATATATCATATATGTTCTACTTCTTTTAACATCATTGACGGAAGTTTCAGCTTCCATTCAAACAACTCATTCACACAACACAATTATTCTCATGTACTCTCTCTGCTCATTTCACTCCTACATTTTGTTCTCATTTGCCGCTTACTTCTTCGTTAGTTGTATGTATAATTTTTGAAGCAAATTGAACATCACTGATAGCTAACTTGAGACGAGATACATGAACTCTTCCAATAATTTTGGATGATTCTTGGCATTTAAGTTCACAAATACTATTTGAGCACATTTTATTTATAACAAATGGGCCGCAATACTTTTTACACAAAGAACTGGTGATACCCTTTGCTGCATTAGAAATATTTAATGCCATAGTATAAACTAAATCACCCTGTTTAAAATTTGCTGCCAATTTGTTTTTGTTATAAATTTTTAAATACTTTTCCTGACTTGCTTGTGTGTATGACTTTGCCAAGTTCAATATAGATTGAATACGCTCGTTGACATCATCATTACGATCAATACTTGGTAAATCAACTTTCAATTTGGAATCACAAGGAGTTTTTAATTCTCTGCCAAAATTCAAATATGCAGGTGAAAAATGAGTAGAATCATTAACTGAAGAATTAATAGCAAATGCAATTTCATCCAATTTACAATCCCACTCAACACATGATTCAATTTGAGTAATTATTCTGTCTTTTACCGTTCTATTATACCTTTCACAAGGATTACTCTGAGGATGATATGAAGCAATTTTCCATGATTTAGTACCAATAGAATCACACCACTGCATAAACGTTTTACTTACAAATTGTTTGGCATTATCAGTAATAATAGAATTTGGGAAACCCCATTTTAAAAATACTACCCATAGTCGGCGAATAATGGTTGCTGCTGTAGCTGCTCGCAATCCGAACAACTCCACATATTTCGTAGTATGACACATTACTACTAACAGATATTTATTACCTTTTTTTCCTTTTATGTATGGCCCACATATATCACACGCCACATAATCCCATGGTTCACCAACATCAGGAGAAGTACCTATTCCCACATTATGGGTTCTAGCTGATTTAGATTTTTTACAAATTTCACAATTATTCACAAATCTAACAACATCTTTATTCATACCCCTCCAATAAAATCTTTGCTCTATTCTCTTATACGTCTTATTAATTCCCACATGCCCTGACAAATTATTACTATGAAAATAGTCAATAATATTATACACCAAATTTTGTGGCATCCATATTTTATAAAATTTGCACTCATTTTCCCATGGTTTGTGAAGAGCTCCCACATACTTATATAAACAACCATCATTGGCTATTACCGCATCTCGAGATAATTTAATTATGAATTTATCAGCATTAACATCAGGATTGTTACAATAATCAATTATCTTAGTTAGAACTATATCTTCTGCTTGACAATTAATTAATTGCTTTCTATCAGGATAATTTACACCATGAATTAAATTTACCTCATGCATTCTAGACAATGCATCTGCAGCTTCATTATTAATTCCCTTTCTATAAATTACATTAAAATCATAACCTTGTAATTCCAGCATCCATCTAGCTATACGTCCTGTTGGATCTTTGATCGTCTTTAAAAACGTTAAAGCTTTATGATCTGTTTCTACCGTAAATTTAGTCAATTCAATGAACCCTCTAAACTTTCTAATCCCAAAAATAATCGCTAATGCTTCCTTCTCTGTGGTTGAATAATTCCTTTCAGATGTTCGTAAGCTTCTACTAGCAAACCAAATAGGATATCGTACTCCTTCCCTCTCCTGCATCAATATTCCTGTAATTCCAGTATCACAAGCATCTGTAATTATAATAAACGGTTCATTTAGATTAGGCATATACAAACATGTTGCTTCGTTCAATCCTTTCTTCATAACTTCAAAGGTTCTTTGACAATCCTCAGTCCATACAAATTTTGTATTCTTCATCAATAATCTGTATAGTTGTCTTACTTGATAATCAAATTTTTCAAAGAAATGCCTATAAAATCCCACAAATCCTAAAAATCTTTGTACTCCTCTAACATTATTAGGTATTGGATAATTTTGTAATGCTTGGCATTTTTCTTGCAATGGCCTATATTTTCCATCTCCAATTAAATATCCCAAAAATGTTACTGATTTTCTAGCAATTTGGGATTTCTTTGGACTAATATGAAATCCATTATTATTCAAAGCTGTAAGAACTAATTCCAAATGCAATAAATGATCCTCTATAGAATTACTCCAACATATAGCATCATCAACATATACAATAACATATGACCATAATCCATCTCCCATAGCAATCTCAACAGCATCTTGGAATGTAGCTCCAGAATTCTTTAAACCAAATGGAACAACTTTGAACCTAAATAATCCTCGAGGTCCTCTAAATGCAGTTTTATTCCTATCAGCTTCATCTACTTCAATATGATAATAACCCATTGGTTGATCTAATACTGTAAACCATGATCCACCTGACAATGCTACAATTACATCTTGCAATCTAGGTGCACAATTCTTATTGGCTACAGTTACACCATTCAGTCTTCTATAATCAAAAGTCACTCTATATCCACTCGTACCATCACTATTATTCTTGGGTACTATAACTGCTTCCGAAGACCATGGACTTTCACATCGTTCAATTAAATCAAGCTCCAATAGTTCATCTATCGCATTTTGAAAAACCTGACGTTTAGCTGGTGTCATCGGCCTAGCTTTACTAGCTATTGGATTAGCATTACCTGTCTCAATCCTATGCTTAATAATGTACATCGTCCTGGTTTCTTAGAAAACATTTGTCGAAAATTATAAAATAGTTTCTTCATTTCAATTTTATATTCATCAGTCAAATCGTCGTTGCTATCAATCATATTATTAATTATGGACATATTTTCTGTATTTCCATCTTTTTGAGTTGTTAATGTTTCATGCTGAATATCTTCGGTTGAGCTTTATAACAGTAATCAATTTGGCTCATTAATGATCCTGTTATGCAAATAGCAGACTTTATTCTGTTTCATAAACACAATATTAATTACAACACATTAATTTTAAGCAGAGCTTCCCTGCTATATTTAGCATTCCTTAAGAGTCAGAGATTACCCCGACTCTCAAGTCAGTCTGAGCTCTCATTTCTTGAGCTCCCCCTTTTTATAGGTTTCTGATCTTCAATTCATTGGTTGAATTAATTTCAACCAATAATACACCTTAAAATTAAACTATAATTTAACAACAGTTAAATTAAATTAACAACACTTCTTATCCTTAAATAGCTAAGGTCATAGTATCATTATTATGTTACAGTACATAGATGATTTTTAGTTAAAAAGGCCTTTATAGGCTAAAAATAGGTCTTTATAAGCTAAAAAATAGGTCTTTATAGGCTAAAAAATATGCCTTTATAGGATAAAATATAGGCAGAAACATTACAGGAGTATATATGTAGGCAAGTAGGTAGGCAATTTATTTTTGATAAATAATGTAGGTTAATATGTAGGGAAGGCAAAGCTGCTAAAATATGTAGTATTTTAGGTAGGCTGAACCTTTTGGACACCTTTGGTTGGTTATGTTTCTACTACAATTACATTTTCAAGTCTTTCCATTTATTTCTTGTGCTGTGAACATCCCCATTGTTTTTGTCTTCCATTCTATTTTTATTGAATTTAGTCCTGTCAACTTTATTTACATGAAGAAATGAACGTACTCGAACGTACGAAAAGAAATTGGTGACAGCTTTTTAGTGATTGATTGATTACCCACGGCTCTTCCCGTAAAAAATAGACCCATCCATACGCGTGAAAATCGTATCGCAATGTTTTTCCATTGCGACAGCAAAGGATTTCTAGATCAATAGATTTCTATCGCAATGGAAAAACATTGCGATACGTTTTTCGCGCGTATGGATGGGTCCATTTTTTACGGGAGGAGCCGTGGGTAATCAATCAATCACTAACAAGCTGTCACCAATTTTTTTTGATTTTAGAGTATGTGTGTGAACTAATTTACATATACTTACGTTTATGGTGATATTGAACTTGTATAATTGTGTGGTTGTTTGTTTTTCGCAGTAACATCATGAAGGGATTTTGATTCTCTGGCAAGCTTCTGATTATCCCATCATCGAGCATCACGCACACGCACAGCAGTTTATACGAAAAACTTTCAATGCCGAAGTTATGATGAAAAGTAAAAATTGCTCATCATTGCTGCGGTATAATTACGGGGTATAGTTAGTTAAGATTTGGGATAATAATCCGTCGTCACTGCGCATTAGTTAATGTTAAAAAAGATCCACCCGAATATTTAATCGTTCACTTGTTTTTAAGTCTATTATATGTATACAGCCTTGGTTATTTACCAAGGAAGTTGATTCTGGCAAAAATTCATGATTCTGCTCTGATCATGTGCCAATGTAAAAGTGCAAGGGTAAAAGTACTTTACAGTAAGCTTACATGTAAATCTATTCTAATAGTATTTGACAGTAATCAAGTAAAAACTATCCATGTAGAGGGTGCTCAATAACACTTGGGCCCCTGGATTACCCAAGTTCTAATTGTGCGACACATTTATAAAGATCATTATTTTAGAGCAGCATTTTGAGGAGTTACCGATATTTAAACATAATCAGTCAGCAATTACAAACGGTATGACTGGGAAACGAAAATTTAATAAGATGTTAGGTCTTATTCGGCATTCCTAAGTTCGTTCCCGAAGGTCTTCGCGGATATGGCAGCACGATATTCAATCATTGTAAAATGTATCATTGCCATTTTCCGTCTGCCAGCATATGAATTGTCGTTTCGAACATGTCAATTACTTTGGCGTCGTTGTTGGGAAATGCTTGAATTGGAACATCCTCTAAATTGTTGTAAAAAAGTTTGAGTCATTTTTGCTTTCATATTGAGGGCAGTCAGCAGGGAATAAGCAAGAAGACTATTTACAATTAGTGTGGTTCTTGTTCAACTTTTAAACGGTATAATGTTCTTCATTTATCATTTCATTGTACTTAAATGATTATTTGTTAGTTAGTGAATGGATAAGACCTGCAATAGACAGAAAAATATTAGAATGAGTAAAGTGGTTTCAAAGTGCCAACTAAGACAGCAAGTCAAGAGTGCTTTCCAACAAAACCTTCAAAATATTCAATCTTTGTACCCAGAAAATGCAATTTAAAAAACTAATATATTCTCAAAAAAAGAATTTTGTTGGCTAAATTCTAAAAAGTACCATTTTCTTTGCAAATCCACTTAAAATCGTGGGTTATGAATTTAAAATGGTACTTTTTAGAATTTCCTTACGATGATCCACATACGGATATAGTGAATCAGGAGACCACCAATCTAATTCGTTTTCAAAAATTGCGTTCGACTTAACCTGAAATGAAGAAGGCTATAAACTTATCGTAATTTGCATGAAAACCAAGGTTATCAGTTTGCAAAAAATTATTGCAAACGATTTGGCTTGAGGACAAATTGAAAGCTCACTAATTACTACTACCAACATGTGGCAGTACGTCATGTCAGTAATATATAAATGCAATTATAATTAAGTAGTCTGTCCTCGACAAACATTTACTTTTGGCAGTTTTAATTTTAATTAGACTTTGCAATTAAAATTAAAATTCATTTGTCCTTCTTATCATTGAGCATAGTAGCTTTAATGATTTAAATATTTTATTTTCAAATAATCATATAGAATAAATCAAAATGAAAGCACCAAATTGGCCACTGATCAAAGAAAAAAAATTAGATTAATTATTATATTAAATTATAAAAATTCGAAAAATGAATAAATTAAATTTTTATAAAAAGCACATATTGTGTCCACATACAAGAATCTCTACATAATGCACTTTCTTGATCTCGAAGAATCGTCAGCCCTAGATAGTAGTCTAATTGTCTAACTGGAAGTAATTCGGACAATCCGTAGTTAAGACATCCAGTTCTTTGGGGTTTGCATATTTTTTCGAACGCAATATTTTCTTTCTTGGATCAAACCGCGATTGTCTGAATTCTAGCATTACCAGGCTGCTGCTGATGGCTTTGCGCAACTGGAAACGACTCACGCCCGGACGTTCGTACATGAATCTTTTCAATTGCAGCAGCTAAAGGTTGATGAATGATCTAGTAATCCCGAGGATCTGTTGCAATATCAGATACGTTTTGATGTAATTCCTTAACCGTTTGAGTGGGGTACCTGCGGTCTTCTATAATGGAATGTTTATTTAGATCCATGAACTGAAACTGCATTTCTTCATTTCGGTTTTCAAAAAATGGATTCGTGTCTATTATAAGTTTGTGTTATGAACTAGAAACTTGCAAAGCAGATGGACGTGCTTACACATCTCGACTGAATTGAATTTTCAAGCAAGACCATTTGTAAATGTGTATACACGTGAGGCACTTTGAACACCTCGTATGACAGTAGTACACCTCTAACACTTTCCATAAGTTGTAGGCGATCGAAGAATCTGCAAACGACATTTAATTCCCAACTTCCGTCAACTGAATTGATTAAGTCACATGAGATGCTTTTAATACGACTGTGTGCTTATCTCAAGGCACAATCTTTTGTCGTGCCGTTTCCTCGGTTTAAAATTAGACGATCAAATTGACATACACTAAAACATCAATGAAGCCCAGGGATCGGATTTTTGTAAGTCTCCCTGGATAATTTTTTTCATTTTACCTGCTGGTCATGATGTCCCTGTTCGAAGCGAGTTTAAAATTCCCTGTTGACAAAGCAATTTTCGTAATACACCCCAACAAATTCAAAAATCCCTGCTGAAAAAAAGGTCAACAAATTTGAAAATCCCTGCTGACAAAAAATCATTTTCGTAAATCACCTCAACAATTTCGAAAATCCCTGTTGACAAAAATCATTTTCAGTAAAACACCTCAACAATTTCAAAAATCCCTGCTGACAAAAAATCATTTTCGTAGAACCCCTCAACAATTTCGAAAATCCCTGCCAAAAAAAAGGTCAACAGATTTGAAAATCCCTGTTTGCAATCCCGTTTGAAAATTTCCCTGCTGAAAATTTGTTTTCCCTGGGAAGATTCTTCCCGTCTTCCTACATAAATCCGACCCCTGATGAAGCCTTGATTCAAGCGCCTGAAATTTTTAAATATTTGCATTTGATGTCCTCGTGAATTCTTATTATCTGCATTGTAGTTTTTACGCCCATTCTTCCTTCCTGGTCACGTAGCTAGTAAAGTAGGCATGCAATTTATTTCTGATGGGGTTCATTTCCAATCTTATGAAATAAATTTGTAAATCAAAATCACATCGATTCAGTTTTTGCGTGTCAACTCATAACTGATTAATCAATTTTGATTTTCTGTATATAGAGGAGACAATGGTATGAATTTGTTTGAGTAGGGCTTCAAAGAATGCAGTATATAGGTCTTGAGAATTACTTAAAAGAAGAAAATGAAAAAGGATCCTTCAAATACACCATCTGTGGTCATCATCATGTTGTCACATCGTAGACATACATGTTTGTTTCGTGAGCAGAATAATCGATAATAAGCTCTTGTCAGCTATTTTTAGTAAATGTCGCTGACCATTATTCATGTATCACATAGCAAAATTACTTTCCTTGAACGGTGGATATGTAGAATCTAACACAAGCTTTGTAAAAGAAAATGCTTGCATCACCAGCATTTTCCAGGTCGAAATGTTTCAAACGGATGAGTTTGGCATCATTGCTTTCAAGGTTTATGTGCTTCACACCGTTTCCCCTATATACATCAGATCTTGGTTGGTGACTAAATCCATACTTGTAATGCTGCCATGAGTTGTTGCAGCGAAAACATCAAAATGTAAACATTTTGAAGCCATATTGAAGCACAAATATCTCGTGAAGAATTGTTTCTTTCAGAGAGATTCCTGGAAAGCTATAGTGAATAATTTAAGGTTCCGGGGGGACTACGCGGGAGTGTTGGGAATTTTAAATCAATCATTGCTGCTCACTGGCGTGGTATCTTTTCTCGTAATTTCGAGGACGTCGCGAGTGCGTACATATATGTACATGAATGCTTTGTAAATGCAACGGAAGCAAATCGAAGCAGAAAAATGTGACGCCTAAGTCATTTCAGGCTACCGAAAGGTTTTACGTCCGAGTACTGAATTTCTCCTGTATACTAGACCCGTAATTTTAAAGAAAACTACGAAGAAAGAATTAGTGTGGTTATCAGACAATTCTGAAAACTACATATATGTAGCTTGTGTTATGCTTCATGAAACATTTAGGAAACTATAGGAGAATCAATTTAATTTAAAAAACATTATCTCATACATCAGTATGAATGTACTCATTTCGAATCATTAAACAATATAAATACTATCCCCATGGAAACCTATTTAGGAAGTATTAAACGGCTGCTTCCTGCAAAGTACCACATATTACACCAGTTACACCGGAGAGTGGAAGATTAGGATGAGATTGATTTTAACTCTGAATAGAATAAATTGAGTCGTAATTCAAAGATCAATCACAAGATCATTAAGGTAATAGAAAATAACTAGACTGGCAGCCTCAAAAACTTATTGTTATTTTCTACGAAATGGAATCTAAATACTATAATTTGAAGATGATGAGGGAAGAGGGGCATTTTTAAATCTTCCTTCCCTCCTCAACGCGCTTTTTAGGCTTGCGAGTAAACAATGCCATAAGACGCTTTTGCTATAAGTAATGCAATGTAGAAGCACACGGCACGCAACGCAGCACGCTTTGGCTTTAGCTACAAGGAGCAGCATAGCCACCGCCTGCGTCGGTGGAAGTATGCTATGTAATGCAATGGGAGAGGGCGCGGAGCGACAATTCAAGCTAAAGCCAAAGCGCACTGCGTTGCGTGCTGTGTGCTTGTACATTGCATTACTTATAGCAAAAGCGCTTTATGACATTATGTACTCGCAAGACTAAAAAGTGCGAATAGAGGAGAGCGAATATTAAAAAATGCCCACGCTTTCCCTTCCCTCATCATCTTCAAATTATAGTATTTAGATTGCCGCTCCGTGTCCTCTCCCATTTCATTACATAGCATGCTTCCACCGACGCAGGCGGTGGCTATGCTGCTCGTACCTTTTAAAAGAGAGCTGTGTTCGGTATTTCCATAACAGCATAGTATTTCTGTGATGTAAAAATAATACAATAACAATAAACAATATTGTTAGAAAATAAGACGCTATGAAATATTATGTAAGGATAATTATTTTCACATCACTCTCTCTTCTCTTCTCAAGACAGTAACATCGTATATGTAATCTCTCGTAGTTTTGACTTTGATTTTCTTTATTTTCCGGTCCAAGGAGCTATGGACAGAGAAAGGGGCACGAGTGGTCGCCAGGAAGATATAGGATATCAATTAACGGCAGTACATTCATGTAAAGACCAGGTAAGGGATCTTGTTTAAAGAATATTGTGTTTATTAGTATTTTGAAAAAACCATCAATAACAGTACATATTTAGGTTCTGTGACATTTATTGTTTATCATTAACTTACATCAAATTAATTTATGTACAGGGTGCCAAGAAACCATTTAATATGTAGGAATGATAATATAAAAATTTTCAATTGCCCAATGTTTTAGTAAATCTTTTTTCAGAGTTTACAAAATTTGCTAACTCACACTAGTCCAAAATCTCACGTTACAGTGGTCATCCAAGGATTTCTTTAGAAACCTATAAGAAATTTTAGAAAACAATATGCATTTACCCTTTTAAATATTTCCAAAATACCATTAAAGCTTTTTGTAAAAAACAGTCATAATTATTAGCTTTTCAACGAGCTAATATTAAGTACAAAATAGTTCTTAGTTTGATAATTGTGGACATTGCATCTAAAAATGATTAACAAATTTGGGGAAACTTACAATCAGTCTCAGAGACGAAAAAGAGAAAACGAGGAACTTCGTTTTCCTCGGCAGACCCTAGAACCTAACTCCCTAATTACAACTCCCAAATCCTAACTCCCAACTCCCAAATCCTAACTCCCAAATCCTAACTCCCAAATCCTAACTCCCAAATCCTAACTCCCAAATCCTAACTCCCAAGTCGTAACTGGGTCTGTTTTTTTGAGAACGGCCACCCTTGATGGTCACTATTCCAGAAAAGAATTTAATTTATACCAGAGATGCATAATGTAGAGAAAACAATTTCCCAACAAATATTTTTCCCAAAAACCGAATAGGAAGGTCAATAAACCGAGAAACCCCGAAATATGAAATAATTTTTTACAGCGTTACTATTTACAATATTGAAAATCGTACTATCTCAGATTTACTATCTAAGCATTCCCGGGCCCTAAATTGAAAACTTCGGATTTTTGAAAAAATATTACATACGAAATTGTAAACCTTCGCCAATTTATTTGACTGCCGGCACTCCCAAATAAACGCTTTTTTAAAATTTTAAAATGAAGATTTTACTTATCCACACATTTTTCAGCAATAAAAAAGCGTTTATACATACTTAGCACTAAGGCTTCCATCCGATCGGATGATCCGCGGATATCCGAAATTTCGGATCGGATACACTACTTATCCGATCCGAACAATCCGATCGGATCGGATACGTACCCCTTATCCGGTCATCGGATTCGGATCGGATTTGGAAACGACTTTATCCGATCGGTTCGGATCACAAATAATAAATATCAGATAATCCGACGGATATCCGAAAATCAATTTTTAGCGCGTTCGAGCGACCAATAAGAACGAAGTGTGCAACAACAATTTGTCCAAAGAGTAACTGTGCCGCTTTTTACGTTTTTTCTTATTAATTCTGTGCTTCAAATTTACAGCGGTATTTGTAAAGTTTTTCTTCAGTTTGTACGTAATGTATGCAAAAGTGATTAATATTGTGATGCAGTAAAAAGCTAATGCATTTTTTAGTGAAATTTCCTAATACTTTTTTCATCATCCTGTGGTATCAATTCGGATAATGTACTTATCCGATCCGAAATTTTCGGATCGAATACGGATGAATAACATTTTTATCCGATCCGACCGTTACGGATCGGATAATAAGAAAATTTATCCGAAAATTTAGGTTCGGATCGGATTCGGATCGGATATTCGATTTATCCGGTCGGATGGAATTCTTACTTAGCACTAGTATTGCTTTTATTAATTCCCGAAATGTCTTTGTAACGTTTGTTTTCAAGAAATAATAATGACTTGATGCAAATAGTTTCAGAATAAATATATTGTCGGTAACCAGTAAGAATTGTATACATCCATTTTCAAACAAACGTAAAATGGCAACTTGTTCCAAAATCAAGATGTAATTAGTGTTGTTTACAATTTGTGACTGAAAATTTAATGTCAAATTAATCGCCCGGAATTTTTAAAAAGTCAAATTAAATCATGGAATTAATACATGGAAATATGGAACAGTTTTTACATGTTTGCAAATGTATACTTATGTACCATTATCAGAAATACAATTAGATAATTTATTAAAGATTTTCAATAACGGATAATAACGTTATTGTGATTCGGTTTATGTTATTTGCTGTCCAGGGGTTTCGGTTTTCGTTAAGTTTTTGTTAGTCAAGGGGAATGTTAAACGTTATTTCTAATTAACCGTTACTAGGATTTTATCGATAATAACGTTATTCATTAACGTTAACCAATAACGTTACCCATCACTGTAAAAAACCTACTCTGCTGGAACCCATTATTAAAATTATAAGAATTGACCACAAAATGTTATCTATTAAAGACCCTAATTTTTGACTACGAAAGTGTCAATTTTTTTTCGTAACCCAGAACGCTGTCAATTGTCAATGTCAATAGCTACATACATCATTAAAATTAATTTTGTCTGACATGTGTTGGTGGACCCCAAAGTTACTCTTATACTCTACTTACTCTCATATCCAAAGTTAGAATTTTATCGTAGTAGTTAAAAGATGATGACTGGTCATATTAGCTGTACTAAATATTCAAAGGTGTGCACAATAAGCAAAGTTGAAACGAATTCACCATTCACAATTATTCTAAGATGCAAGATAGTAACTTTGTTGGTAACTGTTTTAGCATTGCATTATTTCTTTTCTCTCTTTTTTTATTTTGTCTGGTTTTGTAATCTTAAATGGCATTATGTTTTGTTGACTTGAACAGGATTAAGTTGTACCAACACTTGGTTACTATAACTTAAGTCTGTCCAGGTAAACAAAAAAGAAAATAAATGTTAAAAAAGAAAAGAAGTTCATTTTTTTTCATTCGTACAAAAAAGTGAATAAAAATAAAAAATCAAATTATTTTTTTTTCTTTTAAAAATAATAGAAATATTTTTATTAAGTTTTTAATATAAAAATTAAAGCATTTTTTTCATGAATGAAAGAAAAAATGAGCTGCTATGCTTCAACATGTCATGTACATAAGTGACGACTGGCACCATCATCATCATCATCATCATCAAGACAATCACTTTCAGATTAGTATAAAGGATTACTTAAAAGAGTGCTTAAGGAGAAATTATCCATCGTGGTGTGTATGCTTCATGAATGTTCATACATTTTTTCACCTCCCACATTCGTTTATTTTCCATTATTTGAATACATACTTATAAAACTTCAACCGATCCTCTACCCTACCTCGCCAACGGATCAGCCTTATTTAATTTCTTACACAAATGTAATAATTAACCGGGGCTCCGCTTATGCGAATCAATGTTTTTCTAGATGATCTTTCTCCTAAACGATCTGTCGATGTTCCAACACTGTCTTTCATAAGGACCTGTATGCCTTTATTACACTCGTATAGTCTTTTACATGAATGATTTCAACCTCCCTATGGCTGTCACGTTTGTCTGGTATTAGTTGTGGTTGTGGGATGAACGAAGCATGGACCATAACAGCCCATTTTACTTGTACGTACTTACTTGAGTTTTAGTCATAAGATGCGGGGCTGACAGGGCAGCACATAACCATTTAAATTAAAGCAACTCCTGCTGTTCACCTGCCTGTTGTTTTTACTGAAATATTTTATATTTTGGGCTTATAAAAGTTGGACGTCGTTATCTATTTAAATTGTAAATGGACCGTTGATGCGTTGACCTTAGTTCTTACTTTAAAGTTTATTTATGTAAAGGAGTTGTCCAGTCGGCACCTTTGTTTTTGATGACCTGCAGTAATTTTTTAAAAACAAGTTACCGCTCAGAAGGAACGTTGTTTTAATTGTAAGTAAAAATAATTAAGTACCAGTGGCTTTTTAGAAGTGAACATGTTACCTTCTCTCTGCTAAATTGTATTTAAATTTGTTAATTTTTTGACGCTTGACTCAATTATTAATCATTTTTGGTTTTACTAAAATCTGAATTCAGACTGCTCGTTTATTGTCTCTCAACTCCCGTAATCTCGTAACTCGATAATTATTCGATTCTCAAATCAGGGCTCCTAAGTGAGTTTAAAAATATAAAAAACCAGGTATTCGCTTCAGTGCAATTTAATTATATATATTTGACTAGCATATCCAGGGAATAGCAGGTGCTTACTAGGGATGGCATGTACGATATTGGCGAGACGATAATATCGCAAATATCGCCAAAACTTGCGATACTGATGGCGATAATTATCGTAAACATCATCGATAATATCGGCATCATATATATCTGTTAGAACTGTAGAGTGTAGCCACCTATACTCACGTCGACGTGATTCTTCACATCGGGGAGAATTTGAATCGTATGATTGTGAGCGGTGATTGAATTGTATTGTGTTACTATAGTTTCTAATTTGTTGTCTTAGTATTACCATATAGCTCAGTAAGTTATTAATTCTGTTGATATTGTTGAGTCTTCAAGTTCATCATGTGACAGTGCTTATTTGTATTGATTGGTAATCGGTATGTGTAATGTTCTCGTAGCGTCCTAGCGACCTAAATTTATTGGTTAAGAAAATTGTACCTAGGATTATTATGGGACAAGAAAATCTGAGTGATTATTCGCCCTTCTCGCCTTCTGTGTATCGGTTTGTTATTATTTTACTCCAATAATAATTTCAAGACGACTTGAGAATTTTGTATTTGGTGAATCCACAGTTTATTTGGTTTTCCTATTTTCATATAATATAGAACCCGTTCCCAGTTGGAACATTTATTGGCGCAGCCTGCAGGATGGTGTTAATTTGAACACTTTTTGTTTGAAAATCATGGAAAACCTACGGAAAACTCGTGCACCCGTTCGAGCAGCTTTTACTCGGACATCGCAAGAATTGGAGGAAGAATTAGGGAAGGAAGCTCCCGACTTAATCCTTCTCCAACAGATCCTAGCCAAACTGGAAAATCATCGATCCAGACTCTTGGATTTTGATGCTAGAATTCAAGCAGTCATGTTGGAAGCAGATGATTTAACCGATGAAGAAGCTAGTCAAGAATATGAAGTCCAATCGGATTATCAGGATCGTTTTCTGGAACTTGAAGTTCGCTACAAGAATTGCTTTCGACACGATGTGGATCGCGTCGACGCGAGTAGTGGTAGTGTGTACCAGACTGTACGTGAAAGCGCCAGTTCTATTCAGTTGCGCCTGCCCAAGCTTGAACTATCGAAGTTTTCTGGAGACGCCAAGGAGTGGTTGGGGTTCTGGAGTCAGTTTAAGAAGATTCACTCTGATGTCAAGATGGCTCCAGAGGACAAGTTTCAATACCTCATCCAATCTATGAGAGAAGGTTCTAAGGCTAGAGAAGTCGTCGACAGTTTTCCATTGAGTGGTAGTAATTACCCCAAAGTAATTGATTACCTCAAGGAGCGTTTTGGTCGTGACGACATTCTACTGGAAGTTTACGTCCGTGAACTCTTAAGGTTAGTGCTTAAAACCGCTCAGAATTCAAGTGATGTCATATCCATCTCTTCCCTTTATGACAAGTTGGAGACTCAGCTTCGTGCGTTAGAATCCCTTGGAGTAACTCAAGACAAGTATGCAGCTATGTTGTATCCGTTGGTCGAGTCGTGCCTTCCGGAGGAAGTACTCCGTACGTGGGAGCGCAATCGTCGCATCGATGCGAATAATGAAGGTCGCTTAGAGGGTCTCATGAAGTTCCTGAAGAGTGAAGTTGATGGTGAAACACGAATTTCAATGGCTAAGGTTGGTCTTGGTTTAGAAGAACCGAAGACAAACAAGCCAAAGTCGAAAAAACAAAGTCAAGAAGAAACTCCTACTGCTACAGGTTTATTTACTGGAAGCATGAAGCCTGAAGTCAAGAAATGCGGTTTCTGTGATAAAGGTCATTCCAGTCAAGAATGTTTCAAGGCAGCCAAGATGACTCTTGACGACAAGAATAAGGTAATCAAAGAGAAAAAACTCTGCTTTGTTTGCTTAAAATCAGGTCATACATCAGCAAATTGTAAGTCGAAACATCGGTGTCAGATATGTTTGAAGAAGCATTTTGTTATCATGTGTCCTGAACTTTTGAAGTCCAAGGAAGATACAGCTAGTTCTGAGAACAAGAGTGAAGTCAGTATGAGTGCTTCCTGTGATCCTGAGGTTCTTTTGCAGACATTGGTTATTAAGGTCAGAATTGGGAAGAAGGAGAGGTTGATTCGTGCATTGATCGATCAAGGTTCTCAACGGTCCCATATACTGTCCGAGCTGGCAAAGGAATTGGGTTTGAAATCTTCCAGTCGACTGGAATTAAATCATTCTTTATTTGGAGGGTCGGAAACGGGGCCTATCGAACATTCACTTTACAATTTTGAACTAGTAAGTAAAGATAATTCTTTTTCTTGCGAGATTAGTGCCTTGGATCATCAAGAAATTTGCGGTAAGATTCCGAAACTTTCGAACACAAGGGTTGTTCAAGAATTGAATCAGAAAGGTATTCGGATATTAGATGCCGAATCCAAGGACACCAAGATCCAGCTGTTATTGGGCGCGGATGTTGTGGGCAAGTTATTTACTGGAAAACTCCATGCAACGAAGTCTGGTCCGGTCGCCTTTGAGACAAAGCTGGGTTGGGTTATAATGGGGGAACAGTTCGTGTCGACACGAGAGAAGACATCGACTACCTTAGTTTCCTCACTTTGTAATTTAGATACTACCGTGTCGAATATGTGGAAGCTGGATGTTCTGGGGATTACTGATCCATGTGAAATGAAAACCAAAGGTGAAGAGCAAGAATTCACCCTGAAGAGATTTGAAGATTCTCTTCGAAGAGAAAAGGATGGAAGGTATGTTGTTGGTCTTCCTTGGCTCACCGATCAAGTTGATCTTCCGTCTAACGAAGAACTAGCTACACGACGGTTGTATTCTACAACAAAGAAGTTAAAAGGCATGGGGAAGTTGGAAGCCTACCAAGACGTGTTTATGGACTGGGTAGAAAGAGGAATCATTGAGGAAGTGCCGACAGAAGAACTGAATGATTTTGGGCACTACCTGCCTCACCGACCCGTCATCAAGGAGAGTAGTGCAACCACAAAGATCCGCCCTGTGTTTGATGCTTCGGCCAAGTTGAAGAACAAGCCTTCCCTAAATGACTGCCTGGAGAAGGGAGTAAATATGTTGGAGTTAATCCCTACCATCCTTTTGAGGTTCAGGTTAAGAAGATTTGGGGTTATTTCAGATATTGAAAAGGCGTTCTTGCAGCTATCCGTTGCTCCTGTCGACAGGAATTTTCTCAGATTCCTATGGTGGGAGCCTGGCTTTGAGAGGATTAGGAAGTATCGTCATCGTCGAGTTGTATTTGGCGTGTCTTCAAGTCCGTTTCTTCTGGCAGCTACACTGAACAAACACTTATGTGAGGTTAGTGAAAATGAAAAAACTATTGCTAAAAAACTCTTAGACTCCCTGTATGTTGACAACTGTGTGACCAGCGTGAATACTAAAGATGAACTAAATGTTTTCATTTGTGAATCTGTGAGACTCCTTTCGAAAGGACATTTTAACCTTAGAGATTGGAGGTGGAACCAAGACGATTTGACAAACTCCACTACTAATTCCGATGTATCGGTGTTGGGGTTGTCTTGGTGTACTGTGGCTGATACTCTTACTGTTGCTGTGGACAATGTAGTTTGCGTCGGCACAAAGGTGACGAAAAGAGTAATTTTGTCGTGCGCTCACCGTGTCTTCGATCCCATTGGTTTCATGTGCCCAGTCACTGTAGTTCCAAAGCTACTACTTCAAAAGTCATGGTCACTCAAGTTGGGATGGGACGACGAGCTGCCTGAGGAGATCACTAAGGAGTTTCATCGATGGTCAGAACAAGTTGCTGAGTTGAAGAAAATCAAGATACCAAGGTGGTTAGTCGGTACTGTTTCTGATTGTAAACTCTCATTTCATGTATTTGTGGATGCAAGTTCATATGCGTACGCGGCAGTGGTTTTCATTCGTGTCGACACGATGAATACGGTGTCAGTACAGTTGGTATCTGCTAAGGTGCGTGTGGCTCCAATGAAGAAAATTACCATTCCAAGATTAGAGTTGATGGCTTGTTGCATTGGTGCCAGATTAGCTGAATCCGTTAAGAATGCAATAAATTGCTCGGACATTCCTTTTACCTACTGGTCAGACTCAAGTAATGCCCTTTGTTGGATCAAGAAGCAGAACCAGTGGGGAGTGTTTGTGAAGAATCGTGTGAAGGAGATCAGAGAGTTGACAATTCCCTCATCGTGGAATCACGTTCCAGGTGAAATGAACCCAGCTGACCTTCCTTCCAGAGGATGCTCATCTTCTCGTCTACTTCGAAGTAGTTGGTGGCATGGTCCAAACTGGCTCAAAGGACATCCAGAAACGTGGCCAAATTCTGATCCAGTCCCAGATGAAGAAATCATCAGAAGCGAGGTAATGAAGTCAGTGGTGACAAATACTGTCCAGTCGACTGGACCTGCTGACTGGTATTACAGTGGACTGACAAGCTACTGGAAGATTGTAAGAAGAATTGCTTGGGTTCTTAGATTTGTTTGTAACTCTAGACATGGAAATAATTTATTGAAACATTTGAATGATAAAGAACTGCGTTCTGCTGAGATGAGTTTGTTTAAGTTGATTCAAGCAGAAACGTATTGCGACAAATCACAAATACTCAAGCAGTTAAATGTACAGTTATTTGATGATGGACTATATCGTGTCGTCACGAAGTTATTACGACGACGGGATAAAAAGAACTTTAGGCTCCCCGTGTTGCTACCTGGGGATCATCCAGCTGTTGTATTGTTGATCAAGAAAGTACACGAAGAGTTATCGCATGCTGGAGTTCAAATGGTGATGTGCAATTTGAGGGAAAGATTCTGGATTCCTCAAGCTAGACGAACAATCCGTAAGGTTGTAGTTAACTGCACGAAGTGTCGAAGATTTGATTGCACTAAGATTAGGACCGCTCCTGCTCCTCTTCCTGTCGACAGGATTCGTTCTGCTGCGGCGTTCGAAGTTACCGGGATCGACATGGCTGGCCCGCTCTACTTGAAGAAGGGTGAGAAGTCTTGGATTGTGGTGTTTACGTGTGCAGTCTATCGTGCTCTTCATCTCGAACTTGTCCAGTCTCTTTCCACAGAGTCGTTTCTTCAGTCTCTTAGACGTTTTGTTGCAAGGAGGGGACGACCGAAGATAATCTACACAGATAATGGTCTCGGTTTCCAAGGTTCGAAGAACTTGCTTAAAACTGTGGATTGGGAGAAAGTATGTGAATCAAGTTTGGGACAGAGCCATTCCATTCAACCAATCGATTGGAGATTTAATCCCCCAAGTGCTCCATGGTGGGGCGGATGGTGGGAGCGTTTGATCGGGCTCATCAAAAACATTTTGAAGCGAGTGTTGGGTCGGGCGTGTCTCAATTATGAGGAGTTATTAACTGTTCTTTGTGATTGCGAATCTGTTCTTAATTCTAGACCTTTGACATATGTATCCGAAGACAGTGATGATTTGATTCCCTTAACTCCAGCGATGCTGCTTCGTGAGGTTCGTGAGTCAGGTCTTCCCGAGTTGGACGAGGTGGATTCCAAGTCGCTGAACAGAAGACTGAAGTATCAATCAAGATTGCGGGACCATTTCAGAAGCAGATTTCGGGCAGAGTACTTGAGTACATTGGTGCATCGCTTCGAAGCGAAAAGATTCCGTGGATCTATGAAGATTGGTGACATTGTTTTGTTGGAGCAAGACAATAAGAAGCGAATCAACTGGCCCTTGGCAAGAGTGACTGGACTCCTTCCTGGTAAAGACGGAATAGTTCGAGTAGTCAAGGTGAGAACGACATCGGGAGAAATAATCCGTCCCGTGCAACGACTATTTCCTTTGGAGGTTCCAGTGGAAGAAAGAAGTCATTGATTCGTTTAGTGAATTGAGTAAATTATAATATTTGATTTATAATAATTAAAATCAAATGGTGGGAGTATGTTAGAACTGTAGAGTGTAGCCACCTATACTCACGTCGACGTGATTCTTCACATCGGGGAGAATTTGAATCGTATGATTGTGAGCGGTGATTGAATTGTATTGTGTTACTATAGTTTCTAATTTGTTGTCTTAGTATTACCATATAGCTCAGTAAGTTATTAATTCTGTTGATATTGTTGAGTCTTCAAGTTCATCATGTGACAGTGCTTATTTGTATTGATTGGTAATCGGTATGTGTAATGTTCTCGTAGCGTCCTAGCGACCTAAATTTATTGGTTAAGAAAATTGTACCTAGGATTATTATGGGACAAGAAAATCTGAGTGATTATTCGCCCTTCTCGCCTTCTGTGTATCGGTTTGTTATTATTTTACTCCAATAATAATTTCAAGACGACTTGAGAATTTTGTATTTGGTGAATCCACAGTTTATTTGGTTTTCCTATTTTCATATAATATAGAACCCGTTCCCAGTTGGAACAATATCAATATATATATATCATATATATCACAATATCAGTATCGCGTTTATATCCGAACGGGGCTAATAGCAACAACTTGAAGGTACTTTTGTAAGCTCAGGAGGAAAGGGATGTTTCAAGGAGCGGTCCCTGCTTAAACATTTTATAATTAACTATTGCCATTTTATTACATATCGTAGTCTGCGCACATTCTCTATGATTTCATCCAGCTTTTCGCATTGTAATTCATGAGCCACGTTCTGTCTCCAGCCATATCTTTACAGTCTAAATGCATAGGGAATTTCTAATCGTAAAAATTGGAAGTGACATTTATTATTGATTTTAATTGCGTTTGCAATTCCCCTTGTGTCACATAATAATATATCTCACTCTCACAAAATTAATTCCAACCTAATCTGGAACTTGTTTAATAATAACTGATATCTTTGGCCGTGGGTTGCCGTGTAACTAATAAGTTTTTAGTTTCTAGCTAGGTAATTGTAATTCAGAATTTGGATATTCTACACGTGTTAATTAAACAAGCTAAATTTCTGAAACTTTTGTTCTTTCAGGCAATTATCTATAAGACATTTTTGGCCGGATTTATTAATCAACCATTGTTTGCATAATTTTTTATCATAAATTAGTTCCACTGTCATCATGTCTTCAAAATAAATATCATTGGCTATTTTCACGTTCTTTGTGGTAGAATTCAAGTGCTAGCTAGAATATTGGCGATATATCGGCGATATACGATATATCGCCATTTGCAATTTTACCGATACCGATATTTGCGATATGAGTCAAGTGGCGATATTTGCCATCCCTAGTGCTTACTTCAAGTATTCAACTTCTCTTGTAGTCATACTTTTTAAACTGTTTGGCAGCTGTCAGTAATTTTATTGTTTGTTCACAATACAATCTTGAGATTTGATCTCAATTCAATCACAACATTTGAGAACATCTTTGGTTTTGATGATTCACAATGACCAGGAGCTCGGCTTTTACGCAATGTTTATCAAGTTTCTCTGTGGGGTCTAAAATTTGCTGCATTAATGAAAAGAATGTAGTTCTTACTGACGAAAAATGACACCCGTTTAAGAAGTTGGGGACTCTTGTCGCCAATAGTTCTAAAAACATTATTTTCCACACCAGTTAGACTTTTTCTGATTCAGCCAATGAATTAGTGGTTTTGGTATGACTTAGTAGTTTTTTATAGAATTACGTGTTCGTCAAACAGTTTATCTGTCTAGTTCAATGTTCACAACTTTCACTGCTACTTTCAGTTCGGGGAACGGAAAATCGGAGCACAGGAACTGTAAATTTTTGAAACATCAAACCACGTTTTCACATAATTAACAAATGTTTTCTAAGACTTAATACTGGTTTAGTTCTATTTTAACTGCGTCTGTGTCCCATCTATCCCGAAGAAAACTTATTGATTCTATTTTTAAAATTTTGGGTGAGCTCCTCCGTGAATTACCCTGATTTTTCCGGGTCTTAATAAAAATCTAACAAATTAAAGTATATGAAAAACACTGCACTGTTTTTTATTTCTTGTATCTGATTCTATAGAAAAGTAATATTCTTGAGATATTATATCATTTATGAAAGCTTCGAGTGAAAATGGAGTTGACAACATTTTGAACTTAAACCTGTAACTTTGATTTTTCCTGAAATCAATGAACCCGCTATTTCAGAAACTGGAAATATTTGTCTCACTAAACCAGAAAGACGGTCCGAGCTTCTGAAAGATTGGTGATGCTTTACTCGATGATAAGCCAGGGCTAATTCGGCAGCTCTGGGTCGTGGTTCTGTCATCATTGTTTTTTACATGCTTGAAACACACAAATACGCTTGTTTTATGATTTTCTGTCAAAATATACTTTTTAAAATCCAAGATTTCACTATTAACACTCACATCATATCTGCAGACTTTGCACCAAATATAATTACTCATCTCCTTTG
The DNA here is from genome assembly GCA_947179485.1 of Allacma fusca. Taxonomy (NCBI): domain Eukaryota; kingdom Metazoa; phylum Arthropoda; class Collembola; order Symphypleona; family Sminthuridae; genus Allacma; species Allacma fusca. The sequence goes on from OX359250.1 coordinate 10,343,542, forward strand.
CTGCTGCACTCAATAAAACAGTATTGCTTTTCCCATTGTACATTGTAGACAACTATTCGTATGTATTCTGAAAATTTAACTCAACCAATTTTTACCGATCTTAACAACCAGAAACGAAAGTTTCCCATTCAACTTTTAGACTTCATAATTTGTTCTTGGTAATTGTAAGTCAACAGTACCGCTTAGAACTGTTCAGTACAACTGCAGTTTCGATCATTATGAAATTAAAACGTTCAAAATTAAACTAATAAAGCCATTTTACATACAGGGCTGTATTTTAATGCACGTGTAAAGTTTCTGTTAGTATTACGATGGAATTTATGCTAAGTAAGTAATGACAAACTTTAGTCACGTTAGCCCAAAATGCTACAAAGTGACATTTTTGTCAGCTACTTTGAAATCAGGACTAAATTAAGCTCATCAGGTGAACCTGTCAAATCAGAAGTCCAGATCAAATCAGGACTTCTTCTTTCGCATCTGAAGCATGAGCACCTCCATCATCATAACTGCTCTTAATTTCTAATACTACTAAGATTTTTAATATTTACTAATAGTAATGCTGAAACATTTTAGTTTTCAGTGATGTCTGATATGCAACTGAAAGACTGACAATGCGTAAGCAATAACAATCAATTAAATTATCTACCTTCATTTACAAATGAAAAGTCTGAATCTTAGTCTAATAGTGTAGGGAAACATTTAATTAAAGTGATTATACTGTGATACAATTATTGTTTAAGTACAAATTTACGAAAGAAAACTATACGTGTACCGTAAACATTTAAATTGTTCAAAGCCACTGAACCAATTAATAATAAAACAAAGTTGTATGTGCTAAATCATGACTTTGATTTTCTCACAGCAACACTTCATAATAAACACCATTATATGCAAGTATTACATTATTAGTCTCTTGACTTGATTCGACTGAACCTCTCTTCTTTTATTCTCTAACCTTCAAGACGTTTCATAAAAAGAGCTAAACATGTGATTCGACACGCTGTATCGATTTGTGTCAGCAGCGATGGTTTTGATGTGAAGTCATCCTGCGATCACAAACAAAATTAATGTTAAACGTACAAAAAATTAAAACTTAATTCAAGTAATCACATCAACGACGACCTTTGACAACTAACCTCCTCAAAAGACCAAAGTTTGATAAATCCGTCATTAGACGCTGTGAGGATCATATTCTTCTCGGGTATGCTTACAACATCTTTAACACGGTTCTTGTGGGCGTCAAATGCTACCAGCTTTGCCTTCTCGGTAATGCTATGAACTTCTACAGCTTCTTTGTCTCCAGCAACAATTAGGATGTCATCCTGTAAAATAGCATCAAGACTCTGGTCAAGCAACTGCCATGATCAACAACTAAGATTAAATACACGGCATGAGTAGTATTAAACTGTACAGGAAACAACCTCAATGATGAAAGTGTTTTTCGCTTTTAAGATAATAATACTGTGATTATAAGGAATTGGGACTTGATACACAATTACATAGGTAATCAATTCACAAGTCAAATAATGATAAATAAAAACATAAATATATAGTCTTCAACACTGAATCTAATACTTTTTACCTTCTGCCTAATTAAACTGGCCCTGCTGGAAAAACAGCTTGTACTTTGTTACATGTTATAAGCTGGTTTACTATTCGCAGGACTCGAACTTGTTAGATTACGTATTTGAGCAACATTGCAACTGTGACATTTGTGAACAAAAAACAATAGTTAGTGGAAATGTAGGATTAATACTACGCAGCCATTATTAATTAAATTAAATTTCAAAAAACCAAACGAAGATTTTTCAAGCTCTTAAAAGTAAAAAACTAGTATTGGATCTGGGTGGAATTAGAATAATAATGAACGAAACAAAGCAACTCGGGTGTTTCATAATCCAGTAAATACTGTATAACTATAAACTTCAATTGTCAAGTAAAGCAAGTTGCAATTCCGTAATAAAAGTGGTAGCAGAGCTGTGAAAAATAACTAATAAAGCTGACAAACTGAACGATTGAAAGAAATCGTTGCATGAAGTTATTATTATTATTAATTATAATTATTCATATTAAATCCCATGAGATATTTTCGTTTTCTAAAGTATTTTTAAAACAATTAAGTTACATTCGAGTTGAACATTTAAGTTACATTCGCGTTGAACATTTAAGTTACATTCGAGTTGAACATTTAAGTTACATTCGAGTTGAACATTTAAGTTACATTCGCGTTGAACATTTAAGTTACATTCGAGTTGAACATTTAAGTTACATTCGAGTTGAACATTTAAGTTACATTCGCGTTGAACATTTAAGTTACATTCGAGTTGAACATTTAAGTTACATTCGAGTTGAACATTTAAGTTACACTCGAGTTTCTTGTGGCATCTAACATGAAAGATCTTAAGTCAGACCATTTCTTGCTTTGAAGGATTCTAAACTTTGGCGTGAATTCTGGCAAGAACCAGTGCATGGTGCCATTTGACGGATGCAGGAACGTTGTACCTCGCATAAAATCTTATTCCAATCCTAAGTGGACATGGAATCATCGCTTATTGGTTTTGAAAATAATTAAATAAATTAAGTTTTTAAAAAACCAAACGAAGATACTTCTCAGCTCTTAAAAGTAACAAAAACTAGTACTGGATCTGGATGGAATTACAACAATAATGAACGAAACAAAGCATCACGGGTTCAAAGTTACATATACACATAATTAGCAAATTATTGTGAATTTCCCGAGATGCTTTGTTTCTTTCATTATTATTCTAATTCCCCCCAGATCCAATACCAGTTCTTTTAAAGAGCATAAAAGCATCTGCGTTTGGTTTTTCTTAACTTAACTTATGAAGTTAAAATATTTTAATAATAATTTAATCATTTTAACTGTTGTTATAATATCCAACGGATTGTATTAAGAAAACCAAGACTAATATTTGTAAACACAATTTTTAAGGGTCCAAGCCATTTCGTCTCATCATGAAATTTTACATACCAGCTTATAAAAATATAATGAACGTATCTGCAAAATTTCGTCAAAATTCCTTAAAAAACGGGGAAAGGCCCTTAAAAAAGTTGCAATGTTGAATTTTTTCGCTAACGAGTTTTTCAAAGCTAGAAAATTCTTATTTACGTGAATCAGTAAAAAAGCATCTTCGTAAATATACGAATGTAAACAGTGTTTTGTTGAAAAATACAAATGTAAACACCTATCAACAATGTACAAATGCAAACAACCAACCGTTTGCAGTAGTTACAAAAGTAAACAAAATACTTGCAGCTCTCCCGTACTTGTGTTGCAAATGTAAACAGGTTACAATTGTAAACGTTTGCATACGATTGCCTGTGCAGCACAGGTTTCTGTTTCTAGCAGCACATCGTGGAACGTTGGTATTGAGTAGGGGTATGAGTCGTGCCGACTACGAGGGTCGGGATTGAGTCATTGCAAATGAACATCATCTGTGCTTGCCATAGCCCATTGCGATACAACTGCAAGTGCAGCAATGTGTACACATATGGCGGTAAAAATGTTTTACAAATAGACATTAAATAATTTGATCCTAAAAACTGCAGTGACATTGAGGTATACATAGAAAGACGAAAGAATGAGGAAGAAAAAAATATTACTTAAAATGACTTGAGCACGAAGGTAAGTCACATATTACTTACTGGTCGTGTAATTATAAGGAGTTTTTAGATCAGTTTTGATTCAATACAGTCTCGTGGGATAAAGCGTCAGTTAAAAATTACTACATTTTGGCCAACTGAATTGTGAAAATTATTAATACGGATATTCAGTGTAAACGCATACAAAGAGTATAGTCAGCCACAGATGAGGAGATAATAAAGTACTTAGGAATGAAAACAAAGATTCGCCAAAATTGTGTACACAATTTCTTGAAAACTTTAGAGATCCTCAGCTCAAAGTGAATCTGTAAAATTGGGAAGGAATTGTGTTCACAATTTTGGTGAGTAGTTTTCCATTCCCAAGTGTGAACAGACACTGGCAGAATGACGTGTTTACAATTGTCACATCACCAAGAAACATACTTGCAGAAACAGGAGACGTGAGGCACGTTTGCCGAATGAGAAGGTGTAGTCTATCTTAGCGGTCTCCGTGGAGTAAACATCGACTCGGTTAGCAATACTAACGGCATAGTAAGTCCCATCGGTAGACCACTGTACGGTGTCAGCAATGCCTTTCAAATTCGTAACAAAGCCACTACGACCCTTTATTAAGTTCCATGTTTTCAATGCTCGATCCTTCCCAATGGAGAGTGCTAATTTCCCGGATGGATGAACACTGATGGCCAAGACTCCACTTGTGTGAGCTTTAAGGGTCTTCTCACATATCCAGCTTCCTGATTTCCATATGCAAATAGAACCGTCTTCACTTCCACTAAATAGGAATTCGTCTTCAAAATTTGTTAGATGAGTGATGGTTCCTATAAACACGAAACATTCATACATTTGAATTAGCACTTAGAGTTCTGCACCATTGAAACATATTGCATGCAGCGAAGTTCTAACTTGAAATCGAGCATAAAACTACTTAGCAAACACGGCGTAATCACTTACAACTTGCAGCAATTGTACATTTTTCATTGAAAACCAAAGTTATCTAATTTACATAATTGCATGTTGACACATTCGTTTCGAGGTTTGTTCTTCTTTCACGCTCAGTTGCGGGGTTAACATTCAAAATAACATATTCCGTCATTCAATTGCAACATAACCCGTCTCTACAGATCATTAGATGTTTCACTAGAGTATATAATTAAGTCCAGCGGCTTGTTTTTTAGCTTTTAATTTAAAACAACTACCCTGAAATATTCACAAGTGAGGTCAGGTTCGCTCATGTTGAGAATAGACTGACATGAACATGCAAGTAATATCAATCTAAACACACATGGCTGAAGCCCCGGGAGCAGATTTACTAGTCTTGGTCAGGTAAGGTTCAATCTGGGAATACTGAATTAGTTAATTTATTAAAACCATGACCACCCTCAGAAAATCAATTTTACTGTTTATAATATATCACAAAAAAGAATTAATCTAAATTTTGGTTTTACATTGTTCATCCTCCGAGTTTACTCTTAATAAGTGGATAATAAGCCGGAGTTCTAGAGCACATTCAGGGCTGAAGGCTGAATTTTAAACCCATAGAAGTGACTCGCATTTCGGTGCCTATGATTAAAAAATCCTGACCATTTCATTACAATGAATTATTATTATAAGATAGATATTATATTAATACGTTAAAATCTTACTTACATCGAGATACACTGTTGCTGACCTGACACTACACTTTTACCAATATATACCAATAACCATACCATACCAAACAAATCTATTCTGTTCAAACATTAACGAAGCAAACCAAATAGCAAGATGTTATAACTACGTGCAAAGAAACAAACTCAAAGAAACAAAATAAAGATGTTTTGATTCGCGGCATCATGACCCTAATTGCACTTAAAAGTACCAAACAAGGGCTACATTCTTCACAAGGGCTCAGTTTTCTGCTGAAGTGCATACTGAACATGCAGAATGCAAAAGCGTCTTGTCGCATTTTCGCTTCATTAAGTAGTTACATTAGTTTCGTGAGGGCAAGCTCCGATTCTGAAAGTATGAAAAACTGACCTAAACAATGTGGCTGTCATTATAAATGAGTATTATCAGTATATAGTGTTTTACCTGTTTAAGCTATAGCCACGTCAGCGCAATCGATTCATTGAGCATTTGTCTAATGGTAACTACTATTGTTAAATTCCAGGTTTTACTGAGTGAAGTAATAAGAATTTAGCTGTCCGCAACCACACGCTTTTGCATTTTTGCACGTTCAGTATGAAAAACAACGGCAAACCCAGAATGCAGCCTTCGTTACTATTCAGCTGAAGAGTTTAGACTGGAATCGACTTGACCTTGATAATTGAAGTAGGTTCAAGGATTCGAAAGTTATCCGGAAATCGTTGTTTCTAGGGCCCAGCAAAAGCTGTGTAGAGCTTTCTTACTCAGCAAGAATTTTTCCAAAAATGTAAATCCTAGAAACTGCTAGTCAGTTGACCAAAGCATCTTTAGAAAAACCAAATAAAGCAACAAGAATGTAAATATTTAAATTCAATTATGGTTGTATTCCGACAACTGTTCCCAATTTAAAAATTCACTTCCACTCCCCAAAACTCAAACTACAATACATATCCCGCTCTCGCAAAAAATGTCAAATACTTCACATCAACAAAGATACTGCTGATATCAGTATCACTTCGTACGTCGAATTTGTTCCCACAATTCCTTCCTACATTTCCACCTACGTGTTTTCACATTCTCATATTTTCCCTTCACAAATTCTTGCCATTAAATCACATTTTAACATTACTATTGCCCATTGCGGTTCGTCATGGTCGTCATTTCTGAAAGTGAGGGATCGGTTTTCAAACGCAGTCGACTAATTCCCAGAAAGTAGAAAACCGATATCGTACTCGAATTTTGGGAACGCATACCGTCCACGTCCCTAAATTCAGAAACGGGTACAAGAATACCAGTAATTCTCATCTACTTGTTACTGCCGTGTCCAAACAACGAAATCCTTTACGATAACCATGAACCAAAACTATCTGAATTATCAGCAGTGCCCTGCGTACACTTGCACCTACGGTTCAAAAACACGGAAAAAGCATTAAAATTTAAAAACCAATAATGAGCAACAGTTCATTCAATTTACCCTCTTGCTTTTGAAGACACCCATGTTCTACTCTCGCCTCCATGTTTATAAGTCTAATTATTTCATCCGAACTCCCTGACACAAGGTGCTTGCCCACGGCCGTGATTGCAGTAATGCTTCCACTATGGCTATTATTAGTAAAGGATTGTTTTGAGGTGTATTTCTGAAAATCAACAAAAACAAAACATATTTCAACATTACTAACCCCACATCTTTCCCATACAACACATGCAACCTCACAGTCAAAATTCCGGGATCCAGACTTATCCCACTCGAAATAAATAAACCTGTAATAAATCAATCCCAAAACAATAAAACAAAACCATGAATATCCCAATGAACCCAATGATAAAAGAAAACTAAATCTTTACTTTATCTCCATCCTTCTCAACCTCCGTGATGGTGTAACCTATTAAGAAGTGTTCGTAAGAACCTGCTATCACTTCGAATTCCATTAATTTGATTTAGTAGCCGAACAAAACCATGAGGTCAGGAATTACAATTAATTAAATTATAATAATTTCCAAATATAATCTTCTTCCAAGTATAATTGAGTCCTACTGCGGAAACAATTGTTGACAGCGTGCTCCGCTTGTATTTAACTGCAACTCTTTCCATCAGCACATGGCTTTCTATGTGTACGAAATAAGCACTGTGTATACATACGTACGCTTAAGCAGAGCTGTATTAACTAAATGTACAGTGCCGAAGCTCCACATGTTCCAAATGTGCTATAGAGCTGGAAGGCTTTAACGTAAAAAGTAGCTACGGAGCTACTAAAAGGCTGCTATTAAAGGCGCGACAGAGCTAGCTCCAAGTTCGAACGTCTGGAATTCAAAAGGAGAGCGGCAGAAGTGTCCCATCTGATAGCACATTACAAAGTCAGTTGCGGGAAGATCTTTCACTTGTCCTCAAAAATTTGAGTCAATTTTTTTGAGTGGTTCTTACGTAAACTGTAATAGTGTCTGATAAAAATAGTCATTTATTTTTTATTTTTACACCCAATAGACTCAAGTTGTACATTTAGTGATTCAGTACATAGTCAAAAATTGTGAAAGCACGTACCCTGAGTTTATTGTAATATTAAACACTGACTGATTAACATCCTCCTCCTAATCACTTGAGACTTCAAGAGTTATTCACATGATCAGCCTGAAATATAAAAATATTAATTAGCACAAATCAAAAATTCATTCCTGTACAAGAATGGATGCGGAATTTACGGAGGAAGACAGCATATATTTGAATTTGTGTGAGAAGCCCATCCGTTTTGAGCCTGTGTCGAAAGCCATCAGCGTATTTTATGACGATGCAAATCAGCAGGTGAGTTTGTTATTGGAGTTTTTTAACGGAGATATGTTGAAGACTGATGTGAAATTCGGGGAAAGTAATAGTGTGTGTGTGTGTGTAGTATTTGAGAAGTGTAATCAGGGAGAGGTTTGTTGTTTCGAAGGTTTTTGCTGTCAGGTCAGGAGGGGCTACTGGAGTGGTTGTTAAAGGCCCGAAGGTCAATTTAAATTGTACATTCCGCATGGAGGACAAAGGAGCAGTTTTGTCAATTAAATTCTCACCGGACCAGAAAATTCTGGCAGTCCAGAGATCAAGTCATTCCGTAGTAAGTTCTGAATTTGAGTTGTTTCCGAATAATTACCCGTGTTTTTGTCAATTTTTGTTGATATTTCCTTTGTTGGTGGTTCCTGGCTGGTTTGGGTTAAGTCATGCGGACTGGTGGTTAAGGAAGTGGTTTTGTTTTTTTTTTCAGGAATTCCTAAACTTTGCTGGCTCTACTGATAATTTATTAGAATACTCGCAGACGTCGAAGAATAAAAACGCTAGCATTCTTGGATTTGTATGGATATCACCCTTAGAAATACTTTTTGTCACAAAACTTGGCCTTGAACTTTTTCAGGTAAGAGGCGGTATTTACATATTTTTACTGTGGTGGAACTCAAAAGTGTTTAATTGAGTGTAGCCGTTGTGTCCGTGTACCAGATTTTTCCGTTGATTAGTTTGGTTCGAGATTATTATTGTGTATAATTTATCCCTTGGTTCGCGTTGACATTGTTTACAATTCTGTGCTGCTGAGAGTTGTAGTGTGTAAATTTTCTCTGCAGCTCTATCCTGATAAACGAATGCTGAAGTACTTAAGGAATGTAAACTTCACGGTCGAATGGTTTCTTCACTCTCCTGAAAATAACATACTAGTTGTCTCGTCACCTGGAGGAATCGTTCAGCCTTTTCAGTTGAAACCGGGAAATATCTATAAATTTCCTAAATTAGATTGTGAGCAAATATTTGCATATATAACGATATTGTCAACATGAATAAACTTTTATAAGTCTGAACCGGTGTCTTTTTTTATAAAAGTGGATTCAGCAAATGTATCAAGAAATTCGGCAGGACGGCAAGGAATTTTGGAACGAGATACATCCATCGTCACCTTGTATAATCAAACAGCTGTTTTGATACTTAGGCACAAACCTAGGGCCACTGCAGGGACGGGCGCTGAGGTCGATGTTTATATTTTGAGCAAGTAAGTGCATTCTTCAAATGGACTTGTATGACGTAAATATTAATAACTGGGGTTTTTATTGTCATTAGTATACACAATTATAACTCCATTCGTGGTGTATGTTAGTAGCAGACACTTTTAGGAATTAAACTAGTGAAATAGTTTATGATGTAATTGAAGATTGCAGACATTAGGTGTACATATTGTCTAGTTTGCAAATGTCGTCATTACTTAGCTCATTTCATTGTCTAGTAATACCTGGTATGACGGAATTATAATATCTACATCTTTTATATAGTAGTAATTTTCTCTTAGTGTTTTTGTAGACGTCTTATGGTATTGACGAGTACTTACATTTATATTTAGTAGAGATACCTAAACTTACATCTAACATATAATGACTTCCTTTGAACTTAGTGTATTAAATCTTGCATCTAGTGAATCTAAGCTCAATGATCTTAGGATATAAACATAATTATGTATATTCTTAGTTATACTTTTCCTGACAATGATTGTAAGACATCTTTTTTCTATCTAAATGTTTATATAGGCGGTTATCGGGCATCGGGTTTGCTGATTTTTGTTGAAATTATTAGCTTATAATTAATAATTTGTTTGTTATGTTACAGAGATGGCTCAACTCCGAAAACTCACGTTCTTAGACTAGAAACGAGTGGAAGATTTGCGATTAATGTAATTGATAATGTAATTATTGTGCACCATCAGGCCTCAAAAGTAAGATCATTTGTTGTCATTGTAGCGTTTCAATTAAAGTCTTAAGTTTTTACATGAACTTGCATGTACTTTAATCTGTGTAGACCTCCATGCTCTTTGATATTCGTCTGAGCGGAAACGTTGAAGGACCAGTAACGTATCACCATGCTGTCGTTGTTGCAATGCCAATAAAGTCTTTCAAACTGAAATTATTGGTAGCGCCTTCGCCGTCATTGTCCGAAAGTAGTGAAATAAGCTGCGAATCATGTATAGCCGTTGTTTTTAACATTTATTGTTGGAGTTTTTGGTGACTAAATATATAATCATTTCTGTTTCGTCATTTGTAGACTCATCCAATTGGGTAGTTTTTCAACCGAATGTAATTATCGATGCAAAGCTGGGTTGCCTTTGGTTTCTTGAGCTGAGCTTAGAACCTATTAAAAAGCTAATACCAGATAAAATTAGGCTTGTGGAGTTTCTACTGCAGAGGAAAAACGGAAAATTGTTTTTAATGAAGCTCTTGCAAAACGATGTTCTCACCCCGGATTCCGATTTGGCATTGGTTGGAGGGATTCTGGACAAACTGAATGATAATTATAGAAGCTTTCTTAATGTAGAATTGCAGAGTCAGGTAATGAAACTATATGAAATGAAATGAAAGTAACTTTATAGAATTATTTCATACTAATTTTTATATTTCTTGCACTCATTTGAATCGTAGTTATTTGTAGCTAACCCTTCTTTGCACGATTTTCAGATGGCATTGCCAACATCTGGAAAATTCGAAACGCTTACAACAAAAGGAAACATTTTGATCGATCAGCAAGATTTATACACTCATATTTTTTCGAATTTTCCAAACTGCGAAAACATAACCGACCAATACATTATATTTGCTCTAACAGAGTATATTCGTTCCCTGATTCGTTATCAAATTCCTGTTCAACATTATATATACGAGCTAATCATAAATGCCATGGTCCGTCAAAAGTCATTCAACCAGTTGCATCAGTTTCTTCAGTATCAAGTTGTAACCGACTCAAAGCCTTTAGTAAGTAAAATTTGAACCTCCACTTTGCCAATGCAGTTGAATTTGTATTTTGTGTACGTTTTATTCTTGTTTAACATTTAGGCTTGCCTTCTGCTGTCTTTGGAAGGTGTTTACCCTGCCGCTCATCAATTAGCTTTGGATATGCTGAAGAGACTATCCACAGCGAATGAATTGATAGTTGAAATACTTTTAAACAAGCAAAAAATTATTTCAGCTGTGAGGTACATGACAGTTTTATAACCCCCCTTCGGACTAGAACTTTTGCGTAGAATTTCATGCCAGCAGATGTTGTTTTAGAGATTGGACCACGTTCTATAATGTAATGTCTAATTTTTCCAGATTTGTTCAGAGCTGTGGGAGAGCAGATCATGTGTCAGCGAGGAAATTCTTAGACGCTGCAATGAAAACCGGGGACCGGCTAGTATTTTTCTCAGTATTCAAATTTTTTGAAGAAAGAAATTTACGCTTGAATGGGACGCCCGTATTTCCTCCAAATGAATTATGTGATATCTATATTCAACACTTTATTACCACTTTTGGACGGACTTCTGCAATTACTACGATTTTTGGTGATAAAGACGGTGTCTAATTTTTCACCACGCCTTTACTTACTAAATGCTATCATAACAATTCAGCTGGACAAATTATTTAAGAAGTTTTTAAATTATGTCGTGATTTGAGCACATAATTTGGCATATAAAACCTATATGAAGATGTAGGTCATAGATACACCCTGAATTCTGTAGTATTAATATGTTTTACGTTGAGCGACATTACAATTTTAAAATAATTACTTGTACTGACAATAAAGTCTTTATTATCCTATCACCTTTTATGCTATTTAACATGTGTTTTTGACATTTGCATATATCCAACTATTAACTCTGAATTTTTAGGATTGTTCACAATTTTGTTCTCGATTGAAATCTTGATGGATGCGTTGATTTTATTTCAGAAATAGTGGGTGGTCCACTCTCTACCAACACATGCAGAACTTCGTTTTGAGACATTTTTTGTCGCTTATTTGTTTGGCTTAAAGCGTCTACCAGTTTAAGGAATTCTTTCATTGAAATCCGTTGTTTAGCCCTGGAAAGATTTTGAAATCATTGTAATTAAGCTGTTTGTGTGATATACGTTCATTTTAAAAGAACTGTCTACCTCTTGGCCTTAATGGTACTTACGGGTATAATTGTTTGTACAAAACATCCACGTCTCCAAGATTTAGCCCTTTATCGTGAAGTTTAGCTTGTTTAAACCATTTATCAGAGTTCAACATGGATATTCCTGGTGAAGTATTAGCAGAAGGTACTGTTGCTTCCCCAAACCGAGCATACTCATAGAACCTTGCTTTAAACATTGGACTTATCGTAGGATCATCCACGTCATCAAACGCTACTTTTGATACTGTTGATTGATGTTTCTATGTATACAAATCAACAGTTTGAGTTTAAAATGCTTAGGAAAAGTTGTATGTATTTCATAACACAATATGCTTCATCTGTTACGGTCTTACCGTTGAATATTTTGGACCCTGATTACCGCCTTTGTCATTATCATGATGAATCGTAGTATTCTGTGGAATTCTGGGAGCACCACATCTGGACAACCGATCTTTTATTTCCTTGGCGTTAGTATGCTTGCCTTTGATTTCCCCTATTTGTTCCAGAAATTTAAGGAAACTTTCAAAGTCCATGTTGCCATTTTCTCTGACAACTCTAAACCCCAGATAGTATTGTAAGAAATATTATTATTTTTTACTCAATTCAATGTCATATCTTATAGGGAAGAATTTGAGGTTATCCTAATTATATATATTTTTTTTGTTTTAATTTTATTGTTACTTGAATTCATGAAAATTTTCCTCGACATCTTTAGTAGTGTAAACGGTGGCACCATGATTGACAATGAGCCCTGCCAGCATGAACCATAATTCAATGTTTTGAATAGTAATTCCCTCTTCATTTCTGAAATCCCCAAACCTTTTGAATTTGTCAAATTGCTCTTCCAGTGGAATAGCAGGATTCATAGTTTGAGGTGGATTGGCATTAGTCAAAATAAATTTGGTTTTTAAGATCTTAGTTTTGGCTGTGTCCTCGTCATCACTGCTGCTGTCATCAGCCCGTTCAATTCCAAACAACAGTTTTTCCAGGTCCACCTCAATACGCCCTCGGTGTGAGGTCTCCATTCCTCCAATTGGATAAGCATCATCCCATCTCTTCACCAAATAGTCCTTCCCTGATCGTTTCTCTTCCGAGAACACTTCATTGTTCTCATCTTTGTCCATAGATTTTTTCGCATCTTGGGAATTATTTATCAGGACGGCAGCCTCACCGCCCTTACCCTTTTTCAAATCTTCCAAGAAAGTGGACCTTGCCTTATTGATATCTTCATCAATGGAATTTTTAAAATGACGATTTCTGGAATTAGGGGTGTGACCGAAAGGGGTGTCAACCAAACTAGGCTCATACTGATCACGCTTGTCCTCAAAAACTTCCGAGAAATCATTCAATGTCGTCTTCAGAAGTTCCACCATTGAGATGGGTAGTGTCAGACTGATTACAGAGACGGAAACTGATGACTAAAAAGTTGGCTACTTTTTATTAGGAAAGTATTAATTTTATGTTACATCCTTATTTCATTGTCAGCACAAGTTCCGTCACTCGCACCATGCTATTGTATTAAAAGTTAGTCATACCGGCGGACGACAAGTCTTCAACTTCTGGATAAAAACATTACTGTCCTTATTTTTCCAAAGGGAAAGTTCGAACAGGAATTGATTCAAATCATCCACAAAGATGCACCAGTTCAGTCTGAGATTTTTACCACTCATATATTTTAGTTTTTCGTAGTTTACCATGTCAGTGTAACCATTAAATGTTTTTAACATATTTCATTATAATTACATTGAACTGACTATAGTTTAACAAAAATGTTTTATGAACGTACGAATAAAGCCGTTTAAAAAGGTATCCAATATCCATTGATGTTATATTGGTTCCATCTATAATTTCAGCTTGCTTCATCCATTTGATCAACTGAGTCAGCTCCATAGAGCGGCCGTCGGAGTAGTAGTTACCATTTTTAGCAAAATAAATGAAATTCCTCATGAGGGGATTCTCACTCATAGTTTTAACACCTTTTGTCATCAAGTTCTTGGCCACGGACATCAGGTCCTTTTCTTCCTCCCGTTTGGCATCTGGACCTCGGGATCGTCGGGCAGGGCCTCGAACTCCCTGTGTTATTTTAATTAATTAAATTTGATTTAATGTGACGTAAGTATCAACCCTTACAAGCCCAATTAGCGATACAGGGAATAAGAAGAAGCTTGATGAAGGGAAGATTTGGATGAGCAGTTACGATAAAATCGGGGTATTAAGAGATTTTTCCACTCTTCTCAACTCTACTAATGACTTCTCAAATGTTACTGATGTGCTTACGCCAACACAAATTGGTTCCTCGTAAGGGTCTATAGACAAGTCTATATATTTCTCAGAGAAGTTGTCCGCTTCTAAAATAAAAGCATCCACCACTCGATCAACAGTGCCTTCGGGTGCAGTCGTCTGGAAAACTTGTTTCTGTAAATCCTTAGTACTTGCCAGTTGCAACCGCAGTATGATTGTACTAGGATGAACTTTTCGGAATTGGCAGAGACTTTCAATCAAGTTTTCGAAATCTTTGAAATTAATTGCTTGTTTTTCGCTTAAAATCAACAAATGAAGTTGCAATCACTTTAGGCTCTTTTAACTCTTTAGCCCATGTCCTACAATATTCAGAAGGATAGTTCTCATTAAGCCAACTCACGCTCTTGCAAAAATCGTCCTGAGATCAGTAGATGTAATCTGAAACGTTCAAATGATCAAATGAACGGTCTGGAGATTAATAAGGAGCTAGAATTTTATAAATTTAAAATTATGTGTATTCATTTATTATTACTTTGCACACTGGGGTTGAAAATATCTCAGCCAGCTTGAACCATGTCTCAAGTCCATGTAATGTTATCTAATTGAAGTAGAAATCCTGTTACTGTTCAGTGTCGTTTAGTAAATCAAAGAGTGAAAGTTACGGAATGCTTTGCTACATGGGGTATGGTGAGATTTCGAATGGGAAATATTGTATTGTAGTACTTTATTCTCATCCTCCGTGTCGTCCTGATTAAGTGACTTTCTTGTACTTAAACGTGGTCCACTTTCTTTTTCCTCACTCCTTACTTTTGTAAACTCATTGAATATTACACGGAGAGTCCGGAAACTACTGGATTCTTCCTGGTAAATACTGTTGTAGTTATCGGCGTTGCTCAGGGCTGACTTCCTACTTTTTCTTTCTTTGGAGCCGGAACTGGTAGCTCGGTTTTCTGTCGGGGAGCTGTTCGTTTTAGAGGGGATAGATGATTTGATAGCTGTGATGCTGGTACTTTCCATATTAGGCTTTGAAAATGTTTTAGGCTGGATTTTATTTTTTGTTGTTGGAACTGGTTGGTTTATCTATCGTACTGAAGGAAATTATGTAGATGCAGTCTTGCAGTTAGCGAATAATTCTCAACACACACTATGAATCTGAAGTCTAAAAGAAATTGACTAAACTTTTACTGGAAGGCATTTTACTTGTAATGTTTCTTGTAATTATGTATTTCTTCTCTGCACTTGTCTAATTTTTAGTAATGCTCATTAACACTACGTATACATTTTAACTCATTTATTTGTATATAACTTGTATATTTGATTTAATGGGAATTTAATATAGGATTCAACTAAGCTACCCAAACAATAAAATTAGCATAGTAAGTAAATAG
The DNA here is from genome assembly GCA_947179485.1 of Allacma fusca. NCBI lineage: Eukaryota > Metazoa > Arthropoda > Collembola > Symphypleona > Sminthuridae > Allacma > Allacma fusca. The sequence goes on from OX359250.1 coordinate 10,359,329, forward strand.
CGTAGTAATATATAGTAGCGGCCTGCCTTAGTCCTAGGGATTTCGTTTCGTATCCAATTTGCACTGGTGTTTTGTTTGTGCATTCATTTTTGGTTTTGTCTTGAGCGTAAATAATTTAGTTACTACAAATTTAATCCCTATAAGCAAAATCTACTTTTAAGCTGTTCAATGTTGAGGAAATTTATACTCCAAAATTTTTAAAAGCATTTAAATAAAAAAAAAATGAAGGTACAAAAAATAAAACCTTCTAGTTTGCTTTTAAGGTAATGCTCAAAGTTAATTTGCTACTCCTTGAAAATTAAATAAATTTATGAAATCCAGTAATGAATATTTATAGGTGTTTACACTCAATAGATATTAATGCTAGTGACAGGGTCCATAGTAACTACGAGAAGTAATCTTAAGTCAACCGATAATCCAGCTCCTTCTCCTCCATGGGTATACTTTACTCCAGAGGTCCTGCTCACATTTACACAAATTACTAATAATACTAACCTGAAGTTCGTAAACCGCAAGAATAATACCATCAGTTCGTACTCTCCCTGGTATGTACGTGACGTGAAGCCCAATGCAAATTAAAATTGGACTACGAGATAGTTTTGCAAATGTTCACCAGAAAATGAAAGGCAAAGTCATTGACAACAACTTTTCAAGAGTGTAAGAGCAAAGGATGTTGGCAAAATGAATTATGCTCCTGAAATTGTTATGCCAGCTCCAAAAACAACTACGCTCATCCGGATAAATTTACTGCTTAACTTTCTCAAAGAAAGTCCTCTGAGAAATTGCATGCTTCCAAACACACGTAAAGTCTACAGTGGAGTGGTGAAAACTGAACTCAGTGATTGCGGCACTCAAGGGTATTAAAAGGTGATGCAATGCTGGTGGTTTCGGAAGGCAGGAATGAGCACAGTTACGCCAGCTATAGACACATTGGGTATTAAACTACAAACTAAAACTGTCTTACCTTTTCATTTCAACTAAAATTTTAGTTTTGTTTCCTGCCTCCAGCAACAAGCCATCGGAGAAAGTTAGATTTTTACTCTCTCTCTTGAAGTTTACTGTCCAGAAAGTTTTTACTGTAATTATGAACTTCCGGGTACTATAATGTAAAAAAACAAACAATTTTGCAACGGTCTGCACAAAAGTGCTTCTCCTAGAAAAACAAACCTACTCTAAACATAGGGGGTCAAGAGAGTCAGATGAGAATCCAAGTTTACGCTTCCAAAGACTTAGTAATATGAGCTGTTGCTATAATGCAATATTTAATTATATGAAGTAACGCAGCAGAATACTTTTCAAAAATTCTACTAAAATCTTCTGAACATAGATGAAATGGAAGAGATGAAATGCCAAAGTGTTGGCTATGTAAAACTGCGAAAACAAAAAGAGGCCCGTGAAAAGGTTTTGTCTACCCCGTGCGGTGGTGAAATTCATTCAGTATTACAGTAGCCTCATTGCAGCAGCCCACACTTACAAGTAATTACTAAAGTTGCATACACCTTGGCTCTATATATTATAAATAGAAGCATAGAGCTCTATATTCAAGCAGCATTAGTACAGCAACTATCAAATCCTAGCAGAAATATTGCCATTAAAGTTCCCTTATTTAGGAGCCACTGTAGTCCGAGGAGTGAATGAGAACCAAAGCAAGTAGAAACCTTTGAAGATTCTCCAAACCAGGAGCGACTTGAGCTAAAATGTGCATTAAATATATCAAGCCAAAAAAACATATTTTATGTAATTATATAGAATTTCAACAAATAAATTGAATATAGAACTATATGTAGATAAAGGAACATCGGGAAATGCAATCCCAAGTCACAACTTGGTCCAGCTGTTACACAACCAGATCCACGTGCCTCAATGAGACTGTCAGTGGTTTTTAGGGTTTTAGTAGATACAGCTGACTGTAATAAAGTAATATCCACAAAACAGCCCAGCACTTGAAGGTCTCCAGTTTGAACTTAGGATCTATAATGCTAACGGGCTTTTCAAGCAAATCATGTCTTTCACCTTTTAAAGGTTGCTGTTGTAAGAGCGTCGTATTTCATTTGAAATAGGTGTTCTAAGTAAATCACAAAAGCATTTGGGTAGATATGTAATATGTACTCAATATATAGTGACTATAGTGAACTCACCACACCTTACATTCGGACAACTTCAGTTACCAGACATCCTCTCAAAAGGACATGAGGGGCGGGAGGTCACAAATAGTAGCGCAAGTTTAAAAGGAGGGAAAAAGAGGATGCAGATTTGATGTCGGATAACGCTTACAAAGGAGGACATACGTATAGCTGGGAGCAGATGAGAAGATAAATGCCTTTGTTGTTTTGCATTCAATAGGAACCATTCAGGTTTACATTGAATCCGGTTCCAAAAGGGTATTCCGGGTTCTTTTGGTTTCCCATTTCAAAAGTTAAATTAACATAACTTGTTCAGAAGCAACTACACCTTTCTTCTGTATTCTCACTCTCCTTTATCTAAATTTAGCTGGAAGGATCAAACATTTCCCTAAATCATCAGGTTTTCCCATATGATGCCGACAATGTCTCTCAGAACTCTGACAACGTCAGAGAATTGGGCTTGCCAAATTTCTTCTCATGTTCAATCGAATAAATGCTTAAAGGGTATCGTTCCTCGTTGTGTGATGGATAGGGCTCACTTCTCCAGAGCCCTGTTGTTATTACGGGGAAAGCAGCATGGATGCATAATATTTTGTGGAAATCAAACCCACAACCGTATTGAACGGCTTATTAGTCAGCTTAATGTTCAATAAAGTCATAATTAGTGCACTGAATGCGGCCAGAGACGAAGCCATGACGGGAGGCTTGACATATATACTGAAGCCTTTGAAGCCCAAACTGAGATTGCAGTAGGAGAGGAAAAAGGGCCAGGGTATAGTATAGTATAGGGCAAAGGGTCGAATGTAAATGTGTAATTATGTACATATGTATATATATTTGTAGGGCATACTAAATAATTCTTTTCTCTATATTTTTATTCCATGCTACATAATACTGTACATTTTATACATACATTGGATTTCCCCCACACTATAGTATAATATAGTATAGATTTTATTCCAGAGATTTTTAGATTTTGACTCGGCGTTCTTTGTAATTACGTGTAAGACTATAGATCCTATAACTTTAGATATATCTGCAATGTATGTATGTATATAATTGTTTTATACATGACCAGAGTAAAAACAATGACTGACACTTCCGTCAACAGAGACACAGTTCACATCATACTCGTACACATTTATTTTTAATAGATATAGACTCAAGTACATATATGTATATATTGTTTGCACACCGAAAATATGTATTAACTTAGAATTAGAAATAGTTGTAATATTTACGGATACAAACATTTTTTTTGATCGTCCAACACACACTAACCTTTAGTCACCATATCCTTGTTTTAAGATAAGTATTTTTACTCCACTCCTCGGCATTCACAATCTTATTATAATCATCATTCGGGCTCGTCAATGAAATGTGATTCCTTATAATTACTATTATTACTTATCAGCTAGTACCGTATTATCATCATGTGTATATTTGGATACATATCAACTACAATTCGTAATTCTCACAGACATAAGATAGTGTAACTGTACAGATGTAATTTTTTTTTACACTCGCTTCAGTACCATCTCAGGTGTGTAGGTTAAGGGGGACAGGAACTAACTCTGACTCCTAACTGGGTAAGACAACTGCACAGTTACACAATGACAACATGTACTATTATGTATATAGACAGTTATAAATTGCATTACACCTAATGTATGTATGTAGACTTTATTTGCACACGACAACCAATACTCTTTGAATTTTTGAATGGATCAATTTGTTCAACGCACAGAGATTTTATTATTGTATGCATTTTTTTTATGAATGTATGTTGTTGTATATTTGGGTGTATACTCTCCGTACGACAATGATTTCCAATAGAATTCATAATTAATTAAATATTATTTGAGTTCTAGTAGAGCTTTTGAGGTTCACAGTAGTTTTTCATTCTTTCCTAAACATTCCCCCCCTTTCTCGCTTCTATATGATGTGTGTACTTATGTAATTAGGTTTTGGAAACGCAGGGAAATAGCAGTACCCGCTGCCACTTCCATCAAACTATAAATGAAATGCTTGACGGAAAAACGTTGTTTTTTTTTACAGTAACGACTCACTGCAACTGATGATCATGTTATTACGAAGTCCGTGCTTGAAGCATTATTACTTGTAAGTATCTAATAACACAGAAGTTCCAACACAGACAGATCCAACTCATTTTAAAAATAATTCACTTTTTACTAAAAATCCACTTCCAAGTAAGTAATCATAATCGTGACTCGTGACACAATTATTGTTGAACATCAATTAAATAAACGCTTTTGACAGTGCTGATATCAATCTATGTTGATACTCGGCCACGTGCAATTCATCAATATTAAATGTGACAGTGTGGGTATACGGTGCTTGTGAATATAAATTAAAGCACTAAACTCCTTGTTTGCATGTATGCATGTGTAATGAGCTGTAATGATAATTATATGTAAGTGTCACGTGGGTGTCTTTGTCAATTTTTTTTTTAATGAAGAAGCCAAGAGATTAAATATAGTATTACACAACCACAACCCCATTTGCCATTTGTTTTCACTGTGTATCATCACAATTGGAACCCTCAATCATCTACGTAAAAATGTCACTCTCCCCTCAGTAGCTCAACATTTAAACAATAATAATTATTATTATACATCTATCTACTAATCATACACGTATAGTTTTTGTACATAATTTCAATGCTATTCATATGCATACTAACTCTAACTGACTGACATCTTGTTGGGATTGTGAATCAATGTCCAAGGAACTAGTACAGCTAATTGTAAGTAGTAATTAATTAATACCAGGTAAGAAAATGAACGTTATCATCACGACATTGTGCATTTATTTTGTTCACAATTTGTCTTTCAAAATTGTGCCTGTAGGTAGTCAATATTTCAAAAAACTTGCTAATTGGAACATATACTCTGTAAATCAGCAGTGATCCTGTAAGTTCCCCGAATGTCTTCCAAAAAAAAAGAGAGCTACACTTAACAAGCCTCTTTTGGGAAAACACTCTGAGCTCTTTTTAAAATTGAATGGACACAAATAATTAATGGTCACTTGTAATTGTTTTTTGTATCAACTTAAGGTTAAGCTTCGACAAGACCAAGTTTTAAAAAAGTATAAATTTCGTATAGACATTGTAAGGTTTGGGTGAATATCATATAGTAACTTATTATTGCTTTACAACTAAAGAGATTGTAGGAGTCATGAAAAAATTACAAAAGATTTGGAATTATTTTGAAATGTGTGTAGTATTAAAGTACGGTGTGAACCAAACCCTATATATACAGTGACCTCTGCTCCTATAGCCCACAACATTGAAAACAAACAACAAACACCGTTCATACAAATTCGGAAATTAAAAATCAACTTCATTTTTTTTTTCACTTCCCAAATCATAAGTAAACATCGCACTCCCTCCGTCAAATCGATCCGATCAAATGCTTTCCCCTTTATAAATATTGCATTGTATTCATTGTTCTCTATAATGGTAATACTCCGTTCAGACATGATGTCCAACTAATAAAAGTCAAACTTGGAAAAACATTGAATGGTCCCTGAAAAATACGTTGCAGTATGTACGAGTGTTTGTTGTGTGTTCTTCGCTTAACAACAGCGCCCACACTATAACTTACAATAATATATAGTGAGTCCGAATCCAATTTGAACTTTTTTCACAAACAAATTGTTGCTTCCATTATTTATTAAGTTTAGGTCTAGCATAAGGAAATCGACATGCGGTGCTTGATGATGAGCGCGGTGTATTTTGAGGAGTCTTCAGCTAAAAAGAAAGACCCTTTTTTTTTCTCTATATCATGTATCATATAATATCATGCATTCCCTCCCGTCCCACAATTCTCACTCATCTTCAAGAAACACACTGAACACTGACTTCCATACCATTATTTAAACAACAACTGCAGTTTTTGCTTATAGCGGGAACATAAAATTCATTTTTACAACTCTTCCTTCCTCCAGAAATACTACAATAAAAGAATGAATTGTCTTAGATTATTCTCACAGATGCAGTTTCTCACGTATATAAAGTTACGGTAGTATAAAATCAACAGTAATAAATAAGAGATGCAAAGGAGTCCCGTGGAACAAGTGCTTGTCGGAGGTAAACAGCCATCCACATTTCACACATCACCACTTTGAGAACCTACAGAAACTGAAACTCTGACAGAATCTCCTAATCTTATACACATCTACAGAAGTCATAACCTTTCAGTAGTATTGTGAGTCAATACTCCAGGGACACACTTATATTTATTAATATTGAACTAGAAAACATGAGGACTAAAAAACGCGTCTCATCCAAACTATTAAGACATGAAAAGTAAATAATTAGCAATTGCAGACACTGATTGAAAACAGTATGAGTGAAACTGGGCACGCTCCACTGTACTATACCATTTATAGACTGATTTTAGAGTATCCAGAGAAATGTGAAACTAGTTCTTTTGGGTTGGGGTTACAAACCTCTTGTGATCGGTAATTCATCGGTTTCTAGTATCATTCTCTTGAGGGATTTCACTTTTACTCCACAACTCAACTCCGCACTGGAAAATGTAATTATTGTAATGTGGGAATTACTAGGGGAGTATTATTTCATGTACTATGCCCTTTGCGTACAGTTATACATATAATATTATTTGTATAGATACTGTAGTTTTACATGTGTAATTCCCACTAAAAAATTTGTATTTATAGGAGAATTAAATGAATGGGAAAGCAAGGGAATAGATACATGTATGGGTAACAATTGAATCAAAGACACACTATAGAGGTAGATGTGTACAATTATAAGTGACAATTACGTGCAACTGTATTTTTTTTAGGAATCTCTAAGATTAACACAATTTACAGTATACTGGGTCATAATCATATCCTTTAAAAATTACTTGCACCTTCTAACTTTTTTTCCCCTATAGACTTAGTTGTGTGCGTTTTCCACATAAAAGAACGTCATCGAGGTAGTGCTCATCTCCAGAGCCTCACATTATGAGCTCCTCATAATTGACATGCAAGTGAGGGAAATGTCAAAAGAAATCATAAGTAATGGATTTTTAACTAGACATTCATTTTACAGCTAGGGATCCGAGACTACGTATATGGTTGTTGGAGCTCTTTTAAACCGTATTGTGAAGGTGGGGTCGTATGTACATACACACATACACGTACTTATATGTATCTATGTTTTGTGCCATAAATTATCAGACTAGAGTATTTACACGAATTTGAATCCCCCATCCTTTTAAAATGTACTCACAGTGTAACTTCTTGTGGATGTGCTTACAATAGAGACGCACTGACTACAATATCCTCTGAACTGATCCCAAAACATGAGGAAAACTCATATAATTACTGCTAGGACTCTTACACATATTTACTTACAGAGTGTACATATACATGAGATACGGAAACCATTTGATGCCCCATGTCCGCTGGTATCTCTAATGTAGACTAAATGCAGAAATGCACAAATTACATGAGACAAATCTTGGTGAGCAATAATTAGAAACGTCTTCTCCTCTCAATTGTCTGAAAAATGTTATTCTTTCTCAGCTCTCCCGGTCTCCCAACTCCGTGGAGGCAGACAAGTGGAAAATGCGACATAATTAAAGTGGATGCACGTACATACATACACAGGATTTTTTTTTTCGAATTTGAGAACGTTCACTTTTCTCTGACTTTGTCCCTACACTTTTGATCCTAGCAGTTCTTCCGTGATTCCTTCCACACGCACACAATAACTGTACGAAATTTCTGGGACTGACCTTGTTGACTAAAATTGAAAGAAATTGAGTTGATGGAGGAAATTTTACATTGGATTTTTTGGAGCACACAAAAGTAATTAAATTTACGTATATATGCAGTGCATGTACATACATAGTATAGAGGGTGAAGATGGCCGTGTTTCTCCGGAGGTTTTGCAAGGGTCCCCAGTTTTTTTTGTTCGTGTCAACTTGTCCTGACACTCGGATGAGAGTATTACTGCAGTTTGAAGAGCATTAATTAGCAGAATATCGTTAATACAACATTCCCAATGTTCCTCATGTAGAATGAATGGCTTATGTTCATTGTACAACTACAGAGATCAAAATTGAGAGACTAGAGATATTTTTAACAGGATTGACTCAAGTTTTTTTTTCCAGCTATACCACTTACAATATTAGTCCTACATAGGTCCTACTTATAGTGATCACTTAATGTAAATTTACTTTATTACTTCCCATTCTCTCCATGCTGTTCCACTTTGCTCCATTCTCTCATCGTTTTTAAAAAAAAAAGAGAAATTAAATTCTTGGATAAACAACAAGTTTGGTAATTATATATAATTATATATGTATGTACGTACGTTACGTCTACAGCAATATTTTGTCTTTGTATACATACATAAAATGTATCACTTTAAATTTCTCACAATGTTATTATTATTATTAGTAATATTATTATTATTAGTATTATTATTATTATTTTTTGTGCAAAGTTTCAAGTACTCTAGAATATTACATACTACACGATTGTATTCTCATTGCTTCGTGTATAACTCTCCCTGTCTGTAGATTAGAGCTTGAAAACATAATAATAATTCCTGTTGTATATATATATATATATATATATATATGTTTGTTCAAATCGTATGCGAGGAATTCACGACTTGGTTATATATACATACATGTCCCGTTGTCTTCAAACTTTTTGTTAGTTTCTACTATAGCTAAAAAGGTACACCTAAATGTATTATTTTTTGTGTGTAATCTGAATTTATTTTAATGTACTGTAGGTAGATATATGTATGTCTATGTATGTAGTAGGTCCTTACCGAAAAAACAAAGATTTGTCATTATCCTTGACAATATCTCTTGAACGTCGAAAAGATGGAGAAGAAACAATATTTTTTTTTTTTTGCGGTACATATTTTTACTTGGTGTATTTGGAATAGCATATGTCACTCAAAATCGTTCCAGCTTGTCCAGCCTTTAAGACGATGACTAGGAGAGAGAGAGAGAGAGGGGGGAGTGACGCATGAATTTCCCCCGTTTGTATTTAGTGTTTTTCTTTTTCTTGCAGCACAATATTTAATGGAGATATATACGTAGTTTTTCTAGGAAGCAAATATTTTTTTAGTGTAAATTCCCTTTTTTTTTTGTAGTACAGTTCCCGAAGATTTACTTTATGATGCGATGGATTCTTTGCGAGAGGCCGGATTGCTAATAGCGGAGACCGAAGATCCTCGATGCGGAGTTGTGTTGTTGAGCTGAGCGAGTTTCCTGTACAGAGGTGAATTCACAAAGCGAGGGTACGAATCACGATGCATCAGCGTGAAAATTTGCACTTGTGCTTCGTCGAAGGTGTGTGGGGTTGGATCTACCATGTTTTGATTGACGACCTCGCGAACTCTTGAGTCCAGGCTCACCTGCATAGAAATTGGCAACATTAACATTTCAAACATGCCAAGTTTTTAGACAAGGGCTTTTTTCTCATTCATTATACGTGCTCGGCGTGTCAAGACAAACTCTGACTATTCCCCACCAAAAGTGTGCAGAAGAATAAGAAGCATTTTTTTCCCCCCGCCTATAAATTACATACCACTTGCTTTCACTCCTTCCCCCAAAACCAACAAATTCTAATTAAGTTCTGACAATATTAAACCCTTAAGTACCTTTTGTAGGTAACTTCGAGGACCATAGTCCTACACACTCTCATACATTCAGCCTCAGTGCTTTGTGTGGATGGGCCTTCTCAAAAAGGACAGCGTCCACAAACAGCTCTCAGTTTTCATCCCTTCCTCACCTTTTTCCCATGTTGAATTTAACCCCCGCATTGTCTCAAATTTGAAACTTTTTAATGTTAAAGTAGATACTAACCTTCCTATTATATCCATCATAAATTTTAATTATGATCTTGCTTTATTTTTTTTTTAAATGGTTACCACACGTACCCTACGTTTCCGGTCCCATTCACCATTTTATTCAATTCCCTTTCTGCACGGTTTCATATTCTTGTAAAAAATCTCATGTTGCATCATAATTTATGCCATGCCTTGTATTTCCATATCCCTATACCATCTCTACACATGGAAATACATAGATACTTGCTTGAGGATCATACGCTGACCCTGTGGAACCCACCATGGAAGTGAACCGTAGGAAAATCTAGGATTTAGCTACAAAGTCCATCCGACAAAAGCATCTTCATGAAATGATAGCTTTATGTGTCATATTTTACAGGGACATGTACCACACGGAGGATTCCTCGGGAAAATCTTTTCCTTGACGTCTCTGGTGACAAGAGGATTTTTTTGTGTGGGTCATTGGGTTAGAATAGAAATGAAGGAGAGGTCAGGAGATTTGGATTGACAGGGGGAAGGAACATGACAGTCTTGAGCTGGGCGATTGTGATAAGTGATGGATATGGCACAATTTCATTACAGGATTTTTCCAAGACCCCACACAATCATTCCTTGTACAAGTGAAAGGGGGAGTTTTAATGTAGGAACTTTCTCTCTCCCCTCTCTCTCTACAGCTACAGGTAGGTTGTCAATCCCCTGGCGTTATAAAAGTTTAAAAAGTTACAGCCACGTAACGTCCTCACAGACTCAGTCTCATTCCAACATTACTACGTTGGTTACTCCCAAGTATACTGTTCCTTGTATGTACATGAGGGAGCCTACATACTGGAGGAACTACGTCTCGTTAGCTATATCTACATCCATGCCTTTTAACAAAAGTGCTTAAGCCCAAGTCCGTAAATGAAGGGAGGAAATGAGACCTGTGGATATTATGCAACATTTATACACACAGAAGCGTCTCATTCCCCTGGAACATTTAAATTACGTAAAGCTCCTAAAATTGGTTGAATATAAGAACAAGGTCAATTCTGAGGCTAATCGTCCATTAGTGCACTACTTCCCATTGTCCCTTGATTGAAAGCAAACTATAATTTCATGTGAGTAATTATTTCTGATTGCAATCCCCCAATAATTGGACTTGCAAAACTGCATTGTGCTTGGACTACTCGCTCTGTCAACCTTGAAGCAAGATCTTACGAGGACGTATCTATAATAATATATAAATATATAAATATATATAATTATATAACCACCATTAACCCTCAGTGAGTTACGTTTAATTATCTGTAGATACATACATGCCCCCCATATGCGCTGTTCAAGTACAAATAAGCTACAGCCACGGAGATATATAATTATACACGGAGAAGCAGCAGAACAACCACTTCATATGTTCATGGCTTTGATTTTGAGAATCTGGTTAGGATCAAGTAGATCTGTCGGGAACAGTGGCTGGAATTCCTGAACATGTTTATTAAAGGAACCAATTTAATAATGGGAAGCTCTGGGAAAGTTATTTCTTAGAATGCTACACACCCCCGAAAATCTCCCCTATATCTATAGATATACACACCCGGGTTAATCACTTGACAAGGGGAAAGTAATTGAACAGAACTACATATCTACTTAGGCTGTTACGGAATTTATACGAATCTCTCGCCTTTGGTATATACAATTCCCTCTGTTAATGTGGTTCTGCGTGCTACTGCAGCATCAACTTTTATTGATCGCCAAAGCTGAATATTAAGGCCCTGAACGGAATAGCAATGCAGATAAAGCGTCTCCTTCATTGCATCACAATTGTTTCCATGGGATGTACTCTCCGCTCCCACCACTACATTTTTTTTCCTCCTTTCATAATTCCCTTCCATTAGTTAGTTTCACTAAACTTAGTTTCCCCATCAAGCTCTTCTCAAACTCATACTCATACTCAAAATCACCCTCCAGCAAATCCCGACCTCTTAAACCTTCCCATTACATTTGGAAATCTCTCCAAGAAGAAAAATAACTTCGAAAATAATACATTACTTACTTATCCACCTCTCATTGTCAGCTATGATGTCGTATGATTTTAAAAGTTCCGTTTTTATAGCTCATAAAAATCCGGCTTAAAATAATAATAACAAAATAAATTATTTACAACTATCTAATCCTTCCTAAAAAATTTAATATCAAAAGGATTTTTTTCGTTTGGGAGAACCTTACAAGACTATTTCAAAATTATAAAAGGAATAGATTTATGTATCTACTTCGTCATTCTCGGGGAATCTGTCGAGGATTTTGAGATACTTGTAGGAAATAGTACCGTCTGGGATCTGGACATGAGTCTATACATGATTTACATACCTACATACATGCATACGTCATCCTCCCACTAAAGCTCGTGCACGTATCAGTGATGTTGACGGATTCATGAATTAAAGAGAACTATATGTGTGTTTAAGGAAGTAGTAGAGTAGACAAAGCGAAAGTTGTGGGACGATGGAGTAAAACTTTACCAAAGGGGTATACTTTAATGTACATACATAGTTGTGTCCCTGACGGAATTAAGTTAATTAAAAATTGGTTAGATCCATGCACATACACACACACACACACACACACACACACACACACACACACACACAAACACTCTCGTCGAGGTATCATCTGTCCGTGAAATGAACTTTGAGAGATGCAAAAATTACGCTGAGAAGATGTATAAACATTCGGAAGAGTAGAGGAGGATTGAGGCGAAAATCAGTCACTTTGGCAGAGACTTTTCCATACACTTTTGTGTCCTAATCAAGAAATGCATATGTAATTACATGTGTTTCAGGTAAGGCTCAGAGGTAAAATTTGGGGATTTTCGGAATGAGGACGGAGGAGAGAAGGGTAGTATTGGGGTAAAAGTTGGAGGCGGTTAAGAGAGATGTGCATGTGCAACGAGATAATAATATTGTTGAGAAGAGAGGGAAGGATTTGGGTAGGGAGGGGGATCCAAGGAGCATGGAGGAATTGGAGTGGGAGTTGAAAATCTCTTTCACTCTTAGCGAGTAAGTTTGTAAGAACATAGTGGGGCATGTATGTATGCACGTATGGACGTGCATATAAAAATCTATGCATGTAGGTACATATGTGAGACTGGGCATAGGAGCTTGGTGTGTGGAAGCAACTCAATTGACCCGATTTGCACGCGCGGATAGCTTCTATTGATTTCTTCATGGGATGCAGTAGAGACAGAAGGAATACTCACCACTGCAGCACGTGTGTTGTCTTTCTGTTCGGTTCCTCGTTGGTACACAGACACAGACACACACACACACACACGCTAACACACATACATGTATCCCTGAGACATAGCGGGACGCAAAGAAGAAGAAGCACAAGAAGAAGAAGCACAAGAAGAAGAAGAAGAAGAAGAAGAGAGAAAGAAGAAGAAATCGAGGAAAAGGAGACCACGGGAAAGGAAGGTAGTAGAACTACCTCCCCCACTCTGTGTATACAGGGCTTCAGGAAATATCTCCTTAACTTGCATAACTCAGAAATAAGGAACTGAAATAAATAACTAAAATATTCGTTTCCCTGATTCTACCGAAAATTCTTTTCAAAATTTTATAAAATTTACTTTGCACCCAATTGTTCCTAAGAAACTGAAATTCTTGGAAAAACTCCTTACTTTCCTTCAAATTTTGAACCCTTGCCTTGGAGTAGAACGAAATTCTGACAAGAGCCAATCAAATAATTAAATGTTTCATATTCAGCAAGAGTATCGCTTATACCAAAAAATACTAAATAGTTTCGGAACTGGAAAGTCACATTTAATATAATATTAGTCACATTAAATCTTGTAAGTCCCCTGAAATTATCAGTTTTTAAATTCTGTCCCATTTACTGTGCTTTTTTTGTGCTCCAAAAGTAGCGATGTAGTACACTCTGAATTGATTTGTCTATAATATCGTACATTATTTTTGTTTCTTTAGCAAACATATAATTTGGAAATTTATGCTGAAAATTAAAATGGGAATTCAACTTTCTTCGTTCAAATTCTCACGTCCTACGCTTTTGGCCAATCGAAAAAATGGTTTTCGAATTATGGGAAGCAAAGGGAGAGAATTTTTGGGAAATGTGGTTAAAAAGGGGAATTGGATCAAAGATACATATTTGACGTTAGCTTGATTTTCTGCACAAGGGGGAAGAATTCTTGGAAGTCCGTACGTGTCTTCCCTTTCTCCTCTCATCATCATGTCCTGAGCTCTTGTATGCTTTCTCTCGCACTTACCTCCTTCTATGATCATAAGACTACCTTTCCTGACAACTCACTCAATATCGCATTAGCCATCATGAGGTGTATTGTACAAAAGGTGTTAAGTCATGATAGCCTCGTGCTCACTTGCTCTCACCAAGAACGTCGAGTCAGAATGAACCGCAAGGCTGGGTGTGAATTTCGACTTGTTCATGATTATGACCCCTCCGCCAGTTTACTACATCTTGGGGTTAGTACTTTCTCCTACAGCTCGGAAAGCTGGTCGCTAACGAGCGAGCCTTGAGTCTATATACTCCAACCTTATACAGTCAGTCCGCCAAGGATGAAACATATAACTCCTCTGACATAGATAGATACATGAGAGGAAGGATAATAACCCACAGAAACGTCTGGGACAACCGAAAGCTTCTCTTTTAATGCACGAACTCATATCAGGAGAATATTTGCTCGAATCATCTTTCTTCTTCTCTGTCTTCCCTCTGCATTTTATGATTATCTTATAACTTGGCATACTTGACAGAGAAAGCAGCCACACTCCCCCGGTTTGATTCCTCACAACTTCCCTACAAACAGCGTGCCGTAGTAGCTAATATTATAATTTTCATAATCATCACGAACTCAATCTTTTTTGAGAGGAACCTTCCATTGAATTTCTTTCCTTGTGGTATCATGTCTCCGACATTTCGGTCTATTCTAACGAAATTTTTTTTTTTGTGGCGGTCACATCCTTGCCAATTTGCCAGGAACCTAGTTTGGCTCTCGTTTGTCACATTGAGTCAACCCAGCAGATTTTGGAGCCAAGTCATGTCTTTGTCAAAAGGCTAACCCCTGAGTTAGCCTTTCATCAATTATAATTTGACTTTAAAAATTGCATTCGTAATGGAATAATTTCGGAGTGGTTTCACTCCCAGGCTATTCCCCCCAAGTCTGCTAATAAATCCCTGGTTGATCCGCGGATTAACCTTACGTAATAACTTAAAACTCTGGCCGCTCCTCTCTCTCTCTCTCTCTCTCTCTCTCTCTCTCTCCCTAGTTCTCATTTCCCTCCTACAGTAAGCAACAGATGACGGAGCTGGGAGGTTTCGGAATAATCTCTGGTTACCTACTTGCTAAACCAGCTTAGAGATACAGTTTTTTTTCGAATCTCCCTACGGGCTCTTCTATAATTTCCCCTATGATATGCTCCTCTTCTAACTCTCTCACTCTTCTCATAGTGGGTCCTCCAGATAGATAGATAGATACTCATAATTATGTCACATTGCTACGCAGGAAATGTACTCAGAGTTAAATGAGACTTGAAATGAAGATATAATTTTTAATTTTACGAGCACACTCGGAAAATCCAATGTATGTAGATGGGGAGAAAAATTCTCTCGAGTCTGATTCCAATTTATGGTGGGGCTAGATAGATTTACAGGTTGGGTGATACCTGGTTTTTCTTCCGATCGATATGGATTATGGTCCGTGTGAACGTCAACTTGAGATGACAACAATCATTTAAGCTGACGGGGGGAACGGTGCTCCATGCAGTTCAGCCTAAGCCTCGCATTAAACTGTCTTTGTACTCTACTCTTCCCAGGCAGTTTATATTCTACTATGGGAAGTTATTCTCTCCCAACTTTATACTTTCTAAATACTTTCTCCCGTCCAACTTTCTCCAATTGTACCTGTAGATACCCCTTCATGCATGCAGATATAATTAAATGAAAAATATGACTACAGGCGTATAAGTAGGTAGATACTCCAGCAACAGTAATAATACGAGCACTAGGCTAATACTCCGAATCTTACACACACAGATCCATTCATTACCAAGAGTACAAAATACCTGAATAATTATAGGAAACAAATTAATACATGGCCATACTACAAACATACACAAATAAATACAAAATACATTGAACCAAGTGACTGACTGCATATAATTATGCACACATGATAAATTGCCTATTTGAGTGCAAAAGCACAAAAGTTTGTCCCTGTGTGTATCTACATACCTATATGAGACTCTAGCAAACTGTAAATTCTGAAGTAACATAAGACAAATATTCATGCTCCGGACACGCTTGCCCATCTTATGAATTATGTATGGAACATCATCAGGTGCTCGTACAGGGGCCGAAGAGTACACATGTCCTCATGGAGGTCCATTTTCGGCAGCACATAAATTACATATACTAGTAGGGACGTTATGGGGAGAGTGGAATGGGAGGGGACATATGGAAATGCTATAAAGTTTACGTGGAACAACAAAGTGCTCACGCCAAATCTAATCTGAATCAACAAATAATTATTGTCGACGGATTGAGTGAGCAATTGTTTGATAATTCTTTCGTCCCTTGACTAAACCAATAGACTTATGAGTTCTGAGAGAGTCGCAACCTGACGGACAAGGAGGGAGGAAATAAGTGTACATGCGGACACTCACACTGAGCACGATCCCTACATACATCGATACATCCTGACCCCGGAGCAGCACTCAAAACTTACAAGCTGTGTGGAGACGGGAGGATAGAGAGAGAGAGAGAGAGAGAGAGAGAGCAACTCTACACAGTAGTGACATCAAATGATATTTATTTTTTCCTTATTGACTTTTTCCCGTCACGGGAAATAGTACCTCGTTCCCAGTGCCCGCTACAGTCACTTGTTCCTCATTTCCAATAATTGTGCTTTCAACTTGAGTCCTTTATGGTCTTTTATGGGCACTCGGTTAGTCTCATAAGAGATTTTGTCATACTTTTAATGATGATAGTTAAATTATCCCTTGTTTTAACCGATAAAGTCATGTCAAACTAATGGAACATGAGTTTTCCATTAAACGGTCGCTCCATTTTTGTTTGATTTTCATTCAAAGGATGTGTATTTCCCTGGTGTAGGGTCCGTATGGGGATTTGTGTGTATGTGTATGTTCTACATGTGTCTCCTGATTGTGTGAGGCAATGGGTGTGTGTATGTATGTATGTGTGTGTGTATGTGTGTGTATGTGTGTGTATGTGTGTGTGTGCTGGAGGACAAGCCACTTCCTCAACTCCATTCACTCTCTTCCCGTCTCCCTCCCATGATGGAACATTTTAACCTCTTCGTGCATTACTAATGTCCATGTTGTTAATTGAATCCTTTGACCTTTGATTAATATTACTAACGACATCATCCCTTTGAAATTTAACAATTTGTTCGAGTCTTTCTACATTAATTAGTTTTCAAAAACAACTGAAAAACTTTTCCTCTCGCTCCAATACGGAAATCATATTGGGAAAGGATAGGTACCTGCTTCCCGCACCACATACTCTCCGCCATTCATCTAACTTTTCCTCTATGACTCCTTGTCTCTTCCAGGCAATTATAATGATTATTAAAAAATCATCTCCCCCCCCAGTTATCAACTGCTCCTGATAGCTTTCCCCCTTAAGAGCTCCCATCTCATGTCCTCAAGAGCACTTTTCACTCCCAACAACACACACTTCCTGTTTTGAAACCTGAGCATTTTTTCCCCCTCAAATATCATTTCCTACGATTACTTAGGTATACAGCTAAATAAATGAGACGAGACTGTGTGTGTGTGTGTGTGTGTGTGTGTGTGTGTGTGCGGGGCTATAGATACTTGCATTTACTGTTCCTTTCCACTGAAGACGTAAACGCCAGCAAACACTTCATTAACTTGATTCGGTCGGGAATTGGCTCTGATGTAGCAAAATCTGCTATCGTCACAGAAATGTACAAGTTTAAATGGGGAGATGGCAGGAAGAGCAGAGATCCATACACAGAGCACGGAAGATATAGACCCGGACTGACTCAGATGACTCGAACAAGGAAAATGTTCTTGGTTGCTTTCGGGTAAAACAGTCGTAAATTTAAATTTGGGATGCTCTCGCCCAAGGAACTAGAGTGCAAAGAAAGTTTGCGTAATTTCATAAGCATAGAGATAAACGAGTCGACAATAATAATTTCAGATGTTACCTCGATAGCACCCAGAAGGAATGTCTGCATTTGGTAAATTATAAAGATATGGTTGATATTAAGGATGTACGCAGTGCTTATATAGCCCTTCCATGTACATACATACATAGGCTCCTACATTACTTATAATTATTATTATGCATAATTATAATTATGTACTCCATGTACCACCGGCCGCTACACATGTACATAGGTCATTATGTACCAACTATGTACATAATTATGTGTAGGCATATCGGCTGCACCTACGTGTGCATTCTATGCATCTAAGCTTCCCTATAGCTATATACATACATAGATAGGTCCTGTATGCAGGCACACTGGTGAGTGCTATTAGAACATAGTTTGGAGAGAGAGGGAGAGAGAGAGAGAGAGAGAGAGAGAGAGAGAGAGTAGATCTGCTCCGTTCTATTGTGAGTGACCGAGTGAGTGTGAGGGAGTGCACTACTTCCTCACATTGAAGTATTCAAATGTCAGAGAGAAGACAAAAGGAACAAGGGCTTATGTTATGTGGTGATAGCAAAGTGAAGGTGCTGGTTGGAGTTAATAATGATTCTTTGATGTGCCGCGATAAAATCCTATTCTTCTCCCCAGCCCCGTTGTCTGATGTCATTAGAGTTAATTGTGTATCTCGTAACTTATATAGAAGTTGAAGCCGTAGGCAATGCTTATTTAACTCATGACTTTGCAGTCACTACTTAACAGAAACTACCCCAACGAGCAAATTCAAACTTACACATTCTCTCATGTAACAAAATCGTATTATATTCTCTCAAAGACCAATACAATACAAAATTCTCAGTGTCTTCTCTCTCCTCCTCATCCCGTGTACCTCCTACCCTGTCGTATATTTCAAATATCAATCGTAACATTTCCCAATAATTGTCTCTACACTTTCCAGTTCCCATTTGTGACTTTCACCAGTCATTCACATCATTTAGTTTTTCCACCATTCATATCATTGAGTTTTTCCAGGATTCAGTGAGGGGGTGGTGACTGACCAAAATATAACATATCTTCACAGGACCAATGCTATAACAAAAATTCCTCGAAAAAAATCCCCCATCAGTCAGTATAACTTCATAGATTGAACAGTTTCCGGTCTCAATGCGTAACCCCCTACAAATGTGTGAAGTTAGATTCAGATTGAAAATACTTCAGTTGCAACATATTACATTGATTTAATTTACTTAGTTTCAGTTGACAAGAATCAGGTGCACCGAATGGAGTCAATATAAGTTCCAATGACAGAGTTTATTTTATTTTCGGCGGGATGTCTATTTTGATGAGACCTAAAATCCTTGATTTTTTTTTTCAAAAGTATTTGATTTCTGTAGGAATTGGAATGATGAAATATCATTAGATGCTGAATATTCACTGATATGCTTGTTAATTTTAGCGTTAAATTGAGTGCTATTCATTTTTAGCTATCATATTTCAAAGTTAGATATTACAAGTATCTTGGATGCAGAGGTAGAGACGTGGAGATGCATATTTGACAGGGTCGATACTGACACCAACGCATATCTCGAAGCATCACTCCGCAGCCCAAGTCTTCCACGCTGGCTGATTTCACTAATTTGATAAACTTGTCAAACCCTTGATATATACAGAACACAGTAGCAAGCAATTCGCCCATCTTTAATTTCATCTTGGAATTGTCAATGTGGAAATCCGGAGAATAAACGAGCTGATATTAAAGGGGAAAACATGTATTGAAATTAGGACACCAGGCAGGGAGCACACAATAACGTCCCGAGATAAAGTCAACAATGCAGGTCCAAATGAATAATTCTGATCCGATTCATCTCCATGTCTGGCAAGGGAGGAGTCAAGACAGTCAGGCAAATTGAGATTTTTATCGGGTATAATGTAGAAAGGGATACAGAAAATTACCAATCTATTCAACAGCAAACAAAACATAGAATCAAGCTTTCAGTTCCCTTTTACCCACAACTGAACAACACACCCGAGCCTTATATAGGAAGCTTCCAGATTTTCATTCAAACTTTTCACTTGAGAGACTTCATTGGTCGTATCTCAATAAAAATCTACAATAAATCTGATCCGATCTGTATTCATCATTACATGTGCTAATCCGTAGGATGCTCTAAATCTGTCCAGGGTTAAAAAAAAATCATCCTAGACTAAAAGTCTGTGGAAATTATTTTTGGACCAATACGTTTCTCCAAAATTTACCCTAAACTCAAATAGTAACCTTTAATATTTGATCTGTTGTCGGGATCCCAATCCATCATGGAATTTTCCTCTGTGGAGAGCGTGTAGTTATTGTCAATCTAAGTTATTCATTTATTGTGCCGTTTATAGCGTCAACTAGCAATACTCAGGTTACCATTACTTAAATAAAAGACACGGGTTGTTCGCTCACAATTCCGAACCCTCTCCAAGATCTAGCAATTACTCTTGATAACCGGTCTGTTTTAGTAGCGTTATTGCAAATTGCTTCCACTTTGACTGGTAATTGTGCCTGCAACATTTATTTACCAGTAATCACAATTTATTCTAATGTGGTAGCCCATGTATGCAAAATGTTCCCTGGCATACTCACCGTTCCGAGTTGCAGACAGACATACAATCAAGATCTTTCCTAGTCATCAATAATTTAATAATAGTCCAGCCTTGGCCTGTATTTTTTTTTTTTACAGAGGCAAACAAAATTACTTGTGAATAATAGGTTAGCTGGATGGTATGTACATACATAGATGCTCCATAATGCGATAATATCCGAATCACAAATTCTGGTAATTCCAAACCCTAACTAATTATAATGCTGGAATTGCTCCACATTATTAGACCTTTAATTTTTCCTTGTAACAATAATTATTTTATTTATTGTCGAGCTGGCTCATTCCAAAGAACCTCAATTGGTACCCCCACCCTCAAAATTGTACGCCAAAGTCTTTGGGGGCAGAAAAGCTACTCCTGATTGGGACTGGCTACAAATTGTCCCTGTTACAAGTCCAAAGGAACTATTCCAGTATTTATAGCTTCTAATCAGAGGGAATGTTGTTGTTGCCACAGAGCATTTAATAATTTAACTACAGTTAATTAAATAAGCTTTTCATTCCGGAGTCAGGTCTAGTAAAAGCCCGAGAATCAAAATAAGGATTTTGGTAAACCTGAGAAAAAAGGATGGGACTGAGCAAAAAGAGCTATTATTTGGAATCAATATTTAATGGTTGTTACGGTGTTGCAGAATAATTGAAGAAAACTTCAAGTTTCTTTCTCGGAGTAAAAGTGACAGTCGTCACAAGTAACTCTATGTGCAAGGACTGAAAGGGAAGCCACACAAAAAAATGCAGGGGAGAGTGTAAACAATACGAGAATTATAGGAAATAAATGGGTGTAATTACTATGCCGTTGGAAGAGTGATAGAGGATATCATGAAGTCAGGCTCAGAGGCAGACAGTATCTATCTATATCAAATGTACGTTTGTTGGGGGAATGCAGGAGGAATGATTAACTCAATACTTGAGCCTACGGACGAAGTCTGTAGAGTCATAGATGCTTTAATAGATAGATATACCTGGCGGTTCACAGTATACATATAACATAGACACATATCCATAGACGCAAAAGTGACAATGAAAAAAAGAAAGTAAAGGAACCTCTTTGGGTGAGAGTATTGAGATGTAATCTTCATAGATGAGGCGAGCCTTCTCCTCAATGAGCTCAGGCTTGGACTCCTTCTTGAGATCTTCGCAGGCAAGCCAGAAAAGTATATTCTCTTCACTGTACTCACACTTGAGAAATTCGCGAAAGACTTTCCGTCCCGCGGTACACCGCATCAATTTATCAAAAGATTCGCCCCAACTTCGAATCTCCTCCAGAGAAGGCCTGCAATCATAGACAATCCAATTGAACAACAGAACACGTCAAATCACCTCCAAAGCCATCAACCCAGTCATCATTCACTTCACTCCCGTTGCTACAAAATGTGTGAGCCCAAGCTGATGCCTGGGTTCCTTTGCATTGTTATCCCTTTCAACTACTCCTTCGTTTCTCTATCATTTATCTTCACTTCCTAGGCAAATACACATTACTACATACATACATACAAGCCCTACCTTAGTTTATCCTCGAACCCAAACCCCACTGCTCAAATTATACGCAAGTTTCTTCCCTTCAGTCCTCAATCTCTCAGGACTTACATGTACATATGCCCTCTTCAGATAAAATACTGCATTGTGCAAAATTCAAGAGCTTTCTCCAACAGCAATTATTTCTAGCATCAGAAAGAACCAGTTTGTAATTAATTACGCTTGTCAAATTTTTATGACCTAACGTCCTATTTCCAAAGTACTACAAAAATAGAAATTACACACTAAATATCTGTAGGTCATAAAGCGTATGAGCCCAGTTTATTTCCTCTAGTATTATTTAATTTGTATCAAAAACTGAGTGTAACTCCAGAAATGTCGAACACAGAATCAAATGTAATGCACCAGTCGAACCATCGTGCTGACCCAAAAACAAGATTAAATTATGTTAGACGGTCTTTTAAAGATTTTGACAGCAGTTTTTTTCAAAAAAACTGGTAAATTTGTGAACATAATAAATACACTGCGCCGGTCCAAGAATCCCTGTAACCTTTTGAAAATAAAACAAGTACAGTAAGACCGATCATGAACATACTTTTATTTTTCCAAACGATGTCTACCTGGGTTCAAAATATTGAAAATTTGATTTTGAGGTCACGTAGCATTCTCGAAACCCAGCAATATCTTTTGACTAGGATGTTTCATATCCGTATTCAATAGCTTGTTCAAAAGCTATTTAATAAAATTATTGCTTTGTATAGAATATTATCTTGACAAAAATTTTGAAGTCAATTTTGGGGGAATAATCAAACATTTGATTTTTTCTACCGAAATGTCGACAATTCTTTCATCCCTTTCATCCAACACGGATTCGTCTGAGACCTTTTACCTTCCCTGAGGAAAAATTTTACCCTGGAGCTTTTAAATTCATTACACATTTTCAAGTTTATTTTGGACAGGATTTAAATTTTTCCTGAATTTGGGAGTCATCTTCAATTTCGAAAAATCCCAATAACATTTGATCAGGATGTCAATGATACACCTCAGCTGAAAGTACCTTAATTTTATTAAGAATTATTAAAATTAATATAATAAGCATAGCCAATAAGAAGTCTAAATACACACAATAAGCTAAACTTACTATACGTTTGGAAAGTCGGCATACTTATTGTAAGTGTTTTAATTAGTATTTTGAATCACTGACCCGTAAGGCAGCACCGCTGCTCGTCAATCCCTTATTAACAGTAATTATACGGAATGTCAAAGCTTCAAATCATATTCGAGATGCTGAATAGCATTACCACATCTTCACTGTATATTGTCATATGGATTTTGCCCTGATGGCAATTACCATAAAAATGACAAAAAGACGATTAATTAATCTTGGCTCAACCCTTTCAAAATGGGTTCCATGGTGTAACGGTTAGCACTCTGGACTTTGAATCCAGCGATCCGAGTTCAAATCTCGGTGGAACCTTGAGCAATTTTTGCCATCTTTGTCCTAGAAAATGATGATGGGGCCGTTTCATTAAAAATGATTCCTTGGCTAACAGAAAATACCACTGTTTGCACAAACAGAATTTCACAGAATCATATGCAAGCAAAATTATCCATCTCATTGCCATTGCTGTTAAAATAGCATCTCCACCCTGAACCTCCTCAACAAGTAATAATTATCTTTGCAAAAGAAGCTCAAGCAGAATAAATGAGCTAAAGATGTATGCTCACACACACACTGTTTACACAGAAAAGAGTACTACAAGGCTTCAACTTTGAATGCTGAAGTTTCAAGTTCAAAGCAATTGACTTTTACAGTCCAGCCTACTACACATACATGACATGTGTTATTATTCACTTGTCAACATAACCCACCATAGCCCTCAGGCCGAACATCTTGATTATATAGATATATATAATTTACAAGCTGGAGTCTATAGATTGCTAATGGTGCACCTAATTAGCGGTTTAAAGAGTCACTCTTGAAATAAGAAAATATCTTCACATTAGCTCTTATACTTATATACTGTCTTCGGAGACCTTTTTTGTCTTAATCAAATTACACACTGAGTATATTTCGTTCAACAAGTTTCCCTTATCCTACTTCTGCCTTATAGGCTTAAGGATTCTCAAAGTTGCTCAAAAATCGTTTTGGGAGAGAGAAATATTTAAACAATAAAACAATATTAACGTATTTTTTACTACAAGTTCCCAGCCGTAACTGACAGTAACTGACAACGCCACCAATTTGAGTTGTCAATAGCAGGGAAGTCACAAGAAATAAACGTTCCAGAGCCTAACTACAAATAAAATAGTGCTTATATAAATCTCGTGATAAATATCTTTTCCTACCCCTATTTCAGAGAACTTGCTATTTAGTCCCTGACGATGACAAGCTGTTAGTTCCAGAAAGCTCACAATTTAATGCAGCTTGTCATCCACTGGGATTCTGACGCAACTAATTACATGAATTTAATTAGACACTATATACTTATTAACGTCATACTTTAAAACTTATAATTTTGAGATTAGATCCTAAGACAATAATTATTTTTATTTCATAACTCATATGTCCGTACTAAGTTGTAGTACTAAGACGGATGGTTTGAGTTCTCTGTATTAATTATATTAACCTACATAGTGTATCGATTGAGACTGCAGAGATTCTCTCTCCGTCATATTCCTCGGATAGTAATGACCATTGAAGTAATTTAGCATTCTTCGTGTTAAAGTTTCGTCATAACTTACAGGACTTAAGTCTAGGATTTATTTCAAGGTTTCATTGATTTTTGTGGAATATGAATCGCACTTGGGTGCTAATGAATTAGGATCTTTAAATTATTATGTTTGAACTTGGAGAGAATTTTTGCGAAGTCTCATGCCTTTCATTCCAGGTATACTATCTACTTATAGTACAGCACACTGTAGTAATGACTATTGTAGTTTTAATGTGTGTTTTAATTTGTGGCATTAAACTGGCTGCAAATGAAATGTCTGAAAAGCTTCTGTATGGCATGGAACGACACGGTACTTGATATATTCTGTATCAAATTTCATGCTTATAAAGCACTGTATGTTCATATAGAGAGACAGGGTCACATGTAAGTGCACATGTACACATTGTTGAATTGGCACAATGTCTATGCCAGGATACATGGGTGCATAGGATGAGAATTCGGAGACCAAAGTACATCGAGGAGGGAGAGAGAGAGAGAGGGAGAGAGAGAGAGAGAGTGAGAGTGAGAGGATGTTCGACGAAAAGATTGTGAGGCCTTCGAAATGGCGAAACATATTGCTCCGGAGTGAGTACACAACAAAGCATGTATGACCGCAACATTGGAGTGCGGTACAATTTCATTAATTTCTGATGTGGCAAAGTGCTGATTACTTGGTAAGTAATGATCAACATGAAGGATAAAGCACGATCAGAATTTAACCGAACTGGAGATTCAGAATTTAAATTTTAATATCCCCTGCGACCTGAGTAATATCTATAGTGAGTTACTATTCTCCTTAAAAGTAATATACTAAAGCTCAGCAAGTTGTCAAGGGTTGAGTAAGCACGGGATTTTGTTTCAAAAACCAAAGTCTATTGAATTCTTTTCATTATTCATTTCCCCCCCTTCTTCAAAGCTTCCGACATCCTCCCGATTGCACGAAAGCTTCATATTAGTCACCCAAAGGAGTCCACACACCTCAAGTAACCCACATCTTATGCAAATACGAGAGGAATATTTAGATGAGGGAAATCTTTTTTTTTTACAGATGTATTTTCACCAAAGCACACACATTTCAGGTTATGGTTGAAATCAATAGAGAATCCTTTGGCTACGAGAAATGCCGACACACTCACTCCTGGTACTCAAAATATTGGACTTAACAGTCTT
The DNA here is from genome assembly GCA_947179485.1 of Allacma fusca. Lineage (NCBI taxonomy): Eukaryota > Metazoa > Arthropoda > Collembola > Symphypleona > Sminthuridae > Allacma > Allacma fusca. Next base: position 10,385,449 of record OX359250.1, read on the forward strand.
AACAGCCGTATGCTCACTACTACTCCAGAGGAAGACGTAGTTGGGCTCTATGTGATATGTGTAGGGGATGTGTGGGAACTGGTCGGGATGAGTGTGAAGACTCGCGGAGAGGAAGTATTATTGAACGTAAAAAAAAAAGGGTATAGGCTCGGAGCTAAAATTAAAGTTCAGTGACCAAATATTTTGAGAAAAAGATCCAAATAAAGAAGGAGAGAAAATCAGGAGTAAAAATCTAAGTAAATAGAGAGCTAGTGAAAGGAAGGGTGTGTGGAGATAGTCCTTGCAATAAAATAGCACTTGGGAGGACGTGGGAACTGCTTACAAGAATCCTCCTGTAGGCAAAATCATGAGCAAAAGTAAAAGATGGGGGAAAAGGATCGAGCACTTGAAATGCCCATGGAGACACGACGATAGGGTTAACGGGAAGAGCTGAACGTTCGGTAAAAATTTTATGTGACATTTCAGTAATACAAAGTGTACACATGGTTAAAGTTTCACACTCTCAGCACAAAAATTGAAGATGACTAAAGTGAGTGTGGCTATATCATGGAGGTCATATAAAAGCGGCTTGCTCTGCTCTTTTCTGGATCACCAGTTTTCTTTACTTTAACTCCCGAGGAAGAGGAAATGACTTAAATGAAGTAAAATGTGTGTAACTATGTGTATATAAATGTGTAACAGGGCTTGAACTTGTACTCCCAAGCCTCGACGTACATGTCAAAAATTCCCATCCCCCCTTCATACATACTGTACATATGGAGAGACACAACTAGATACATATGCAATTATGTATGTTCTCTCTCCCAGAGAGGAGCATGTGCGTGTAACCAATAAGCCCCTACAGTTTTTAGTTACTCAAAGTCCATTGTAAATATACAAGGTCTATGCACACCGCACAGGAGTCACTACTATATAGATACAAGGTGAAAAAGTGAAAAATCTGTTTCCTTGTCTTGGTCTGCCCGTCAGTTTGTTTACACGATCATAAAACCTTTACTTTAACCATTCCGCTTCAACGACGGCCATCAAACCAACCAGTGAACCAACAGAGCTAAACTATTGCATGCACATGATTTATTAGTCCGGATGACGTCGCGGGCTTGTACTCCTAAAATTCCCATATCTAAGTATATTTCAATAAAATATCTACTCAATAGGCTCGGCTTTCTTTGCTCATGACAGTCCCTCGTAGAAAAGTCCGTCGAAAGTCTATACGCTCTCAAATACAGGAAGAGAAAGTCTATAACTACAAGATTAAATTCTCTTAAGCTCCGCACATGAACCTTACCCTGACAATGACTGAATGAGATGGAAATGGTTCTTGTATACCGTAAAACCCCTACTACCAGACCCGACTCTCAAAAATGATATCTTTCACTTTACTGACTCCACGAAATTCCGTCAAAACAGTTTGACTTGACACAGTCCTCAAAAAGAAACACACATTCATTCAATCATACATTCCCTTCAGTAAACATGACATTGCATTATATTTCCATGAAGACATAATTCAAAAGGGACAAGATTGACTACCTTACTCCAAAAGCCATAAAATTCCATAGCTCCGCCTAGCAATTATAAATTCTTATTCAAATCCCTCTCTTCTGCTATTTTTTTTTTTCTTTTTTGGCTACGAGCAAATTCTGACAAATAACAAAAATGGAGCAACTTGAACGGTTTGGAAAAATATGGAGACACTGGATTCTAATTGTCACCTTCTCCCATTTAATTTCTGAAGCCTCTTCAAAAAGAAAATTAAGGGCTGATTGTTTCATTGGGAGAGAGAGAGAGAGAGAGAGAGAGAGTTGACGGTAGGAGGATGGAGAATTCAGAGCTCCTCATAGTACATACATACATACATGACCATACCCAAGACAGAGAGGTTGCTATAAATTCATACAGATGTGGAGTATCTTTTCATTGGGAATTCCAGAGGAAAATTTATGAAGTTCTAGGAGTATTGAGTAACATCCCAGTGCGCTAACTATCCCCTCCTAAACTGGGACTGATTGTGCCGCATGTGACACAAGTCATCCACTTGAATATTTATAGCCGTCTTATTGCTCACCATGTACACCATTTCCTCCCTATATCGTGAGTTCGACTCACTCGAGACAGTTATCATCTGTATCCAGAGAACAGAGACTGTCCCCAATTTTCCTGAAATGCGGGGCAAAACGCACCAATTATACCGAGGCCTGTGTGTAATGAGGCAACATTATCCCAGGCATGGAACAACAGTAAACATACGTATTTACATACATATGTATTTACACAAGCTCAGACGGACCCTGTGCATACATAACCGGCACGGCACGCCCACTTCCAGCAGAGTCTTGCAAAATTCCACATTACTTGTGTCTATCAATCGCTGGGGAATTGCTTTATTCAGAATAAATCGCTCTAAATGCTGCTGCGGCTTCATCAAGGACAAATATTCCGAAGATAATCATTCTATTCCCTTTCCTTCACTCCTATCACTTCCCTCACTAAGATATCCATTGCCAGGAAGTCACATTTGTTAAGGACACTCAGTCACGAATGATAAGACTTGCGGAATTTAAATCCATTTTGAAATATATTCCCTCTCCTAGCATCATCCGCATGTCAAAACAGCCTCAAATTGTAGAGACAAACATGGAAACGAATCCGAACTCCATTTAGAATAATTAAATAATTACATACATTAGAAATGATAATTAACACGTTATTGACCGGGGCAATAAAAACAACTTTTGAAAATCCTGCATTTTAAAATCGGTTTCACATAGCTTGCTTCACAGATACAAATTAGTTTGTTACAGTGCAGTAGCCTGTTATAGAGCCACCTCAGAACTACAGTATTGTAAAAAAGCAACTGAGACACAACTACTGTAATCAGGTTCTGGGAAGTATTAACCATGTACATAACATGGATGTTCCATGATTTGAATGTTTTCAGATATTCTCTGAATTTCCTCAGAAATGAATGACAGTTTTAAAAATAGCCCAGCTCATTGAATGAAGTTGAGATCTGCACAGGTGGTCCTTGAAAGCATCAAAAATGGGCTTGGAGGAGTAACTAATAATTATTTAAAATTTCATCCGAACTCTTGATGAAATTTCATGGTAAAATGTGAGAATTTATTTGAAAAGTAGGCGCTGGTATGGAAATAAATAAAAATTATGATATATAGTAGCATACAAACAGACAACAGAGCATTACAGAGAACTTCCCCCTCAAGTTTAATTGAGCTGAAAATAGTTGGAAATAATTACCCGGCACGTTCCCCAAAGGTCTGAAAATTCTGACTATGACTGGGACAACAAACAGAGAAATGAAAAGATGCCTAACCTCCCTTTCACAACCTATGTATTTCTAGTTAACCCTGGTGGAAGTTGAAACATGAAACGATGGTATCAGGCAGAGCTAAACTTTCCCTTTACATACAAGGCACTCGTCATAAATCTGAGAATTAGCTTGTGCTCCGAAAGAGAAATGCCCTGGGTCTAAATTGCTTATCGTTTAGGGAAACAAAAGGCTAAAATTGATCCCATTCCTCACATGTACAAAAATTCCCCTGAACAAAGTTATTGTTCACAATCCTTCAGTCAGCTCTGATGGATGTATATATATATATATATATATATATATATTCCCTTAGCAATTTTCGTACCGTTTTGACACTAATTCCGAAAAAAAGCTAGAAACTGAAAAGATCAAATATGATGGAAATTGCTACATCATGCCAACCTCTGACAACACATGAATCAGGATGCTGTAGGCCATTGAAAGGCAAAGTACTCGGAAGCCTGGGATGACGTTCTCATGCAAATGACGTGCACATGGATGGGGAAGCTGGCATTAAAGAACCAATCAATTAAAGGCTTATTAAATTTATTATTCCTTATTGAAGCTGCGGTTGCTACTTTATCCCACATTTACAGAGCCCTAGCCATTACCTGACGGCTCACAAATTTCACATGTAAGCATAATTCTACACCCTCAGACCATATACAATCAGGCTATATAATTATGACTCACTTACTATTATCTATCTATACCGCCCCATTATTATAACTCCTATTTTTCCCATACATTCATACAGCCTCAACAGAGGTACAAAGACTGACAGTTACAAACATACATAGGTATGTATATATATAAATATATAATTATAGATAGTAATTATGTACACAAGGCAAAAATGGATATAGAAAATGCCAGCTAAGAAGCAAGAGTGAGCAGGTGTGAATTTATTAAATCATGGGAAATGTTCAGGCTGTCCATAATTTGATGGATAGTCCTGTCTGGATAGCATCCGAATTTTAACAGATACTCATGTTTGGTCCTTAGCATCGGCAGTATTGAGCGGAAGTCCTTACCGGACTGGATTTTCTAAAATAATAGAACTAGGCCAAGAGCATTGCCGGAATACATTTCAACGTCGAGCTGATGTTTAATTATTACATGGATCATATGATTCATGACCACCCACATAATTAACATGACATGACGGGCATTTAAAATGTACTGCCTATGGTTACCAAACTATGGTCGTAATTCCTGTGGTAATGCAAACCATGTGCTAAGGCGATATTTTATAATTATTATTAATGTTCTCAAGATTTTTGACAGCTTTGAAGTTGTAAATTCTGCAGAGGAGCCTTTGTTCGCTAAAGGTCAACCCCGGATTATGCAGCATGTCGCTCCAAGACAGTAATTAATACTTTTGACAAGTTACTCAGAGGAATAACACGTCCTGTATGCAATTTGGGGAGTATTTATAAGATTTCCATTGGAAGCCAGGCATGCCTGGGTAAGTAAATACAGAACTACAAAGTGTTTCAGTGTTTTCACAATGTGGCCATACAGCAACAAGCTGCCTTACTCACCGAGGAAAAACTCCGGTACAAAACTCAATTAACATCATACAGAAGCCATTACAAGTAAACCAAAGTGAGTTCACTTTGGGGGAAAACACCCGGGACTCCTCTACATAATACAAGGAAGGTAAATAACGGGAAAATCCGCTCCCTGTATTTCAAAAGTCAAAGTGCACACACACACGAGATAGTCAAAGCAATTCCGACGTGGAAATCTTTTCTACTCCATACAAAGTATATATATGTACCTTATGTGTAATCACCCCAGTCGTGAATTCAGGAAGAGCTTGTCCCTAATTACAAAAAGGATATATATAGTAGTATAAATGAGAACTCTTCAAATACCAATAAATCATACGGAGGACTGAACGTCAACGAAACCCCTTGAGCGACAACTCCAAGCCAGTTTAGCTCTACCATGACAGAAACATTCCCTTTGCCCAAGTTCCGTTTATTTTAATCACTGATTGACAATTTATAATGAAAGGTTTGAAATGAAAGTAGGAAGTAACCCATCTACATATGTTAGTTGTCAATGAATATTTTTGTGTATGCATAATAAATTTTCCCTCCTACACTGTTAGTTCAAGTAAATATTTAAACAGTCTTAAGCCCAAGTTGTGAAGGAAAGGGCGCGACAGGGCTGTCCGTGGAAATGGATAACTTCAGAGGCTCAATTTCTCACTTGCTCAGCCGCAGGGTCATGATTTTAGCAAAATATCTAATTCACTCTGTCTAGTGGTCGGACCAATTCAATTCAGAATTGGAAATTTTCGATTCGATTCGATTCGATTCAATTCGATTCAGTAGTATTTCGATTCGATTTGCAGCAAAGCCAAATCGAATGATTCGATTTGGGTACTGAACTGAATCGAATCATATCATGTGAATTGCAATTCAAACAATTCATCAAAACCGCTTCGGCTGCGCACGGGTACTTTTTTTCCGCATATTCAAATTCCAAATACTACGTATACCACAACGTTTGTTATTTTAGCGTAGCTTTTACTATACCCTTTATAATGTGTATACGACACTCCAGTAACATAAGGAAAATTTTGCATTTTCCCGCCTGAATCGTTCGATTTACGATTCAATTCGATTCACTGAGTAAATTGAATCGAATTGAATTGCTTTGGGGCAAATTGAATCGAAAATCGGTTTTTCGATTCAATTCAAGCTTCAAATTGAATCAAATTGAAAAATTCGAATCAAATTGAATCGATCCGACCACTAACTCTGTCAGAGAGAAGTGTGTGTGTGTGTGTGTGAATGTGTCCCGTCCATTCACATCTTAGTATACCTAGGAAGATAATAAGCTACTCACTTCCCTTATTTCCTAAATCCAGATTATTTCTCCAAAACAAACAAGTGCGTTCATTCTACAAACAAGAGTCGTCTCTTTCCATGTAACTCATATGCATGCCTGCACATTCCCAATTTTAAGCCCTCAATCAGGTAGTTACACCTTGAGTTCAGAACTTGTTTAGTCATTTGAATTAAGGAATGCAATGTCATAAGCCTTTGAGGGAACTGAGATAATTTTCCTTGTAAGTTGTATTTATTAAAGATTGACAAAAGATCAGAAATACATATTGGAGGGAGTTCCTTTAAACAAAAATCCGTTTGTTGGAAAACTCAACAATGTCCGAAGCAATGATGAAATCCAATTTTAATTTTATTAAGTGCAATCTACTAGCTGGATATTTTGAAATAGAATCCGGACATTGTTGGGAACAAGGAATTATTTTGAGATCAGACCTACGCAGACCGTCAAAGCTTAAGACACTCCTGCAGATTTTGATTGTGGGACTGGAGAAAGTGTAGCTACACTGGGTATAATTACATATGAAGGTACAAATATACAGAGTAGTCTGTAGTAAGGTGTGTTGGTAGAATTCTGATGGAATGAAATTCGGAGCTGATGACAGTGGCTGGGCCAAGGAGCCATTGGTCCTTGTCTCCAGAAAGGCGGAGGGAAATAAGGGTTTTATAGGCATGTAGCATTAGTAAACTTGAAAGGTGGTTCCTGAGGTTGTCGATGACAAAACTGGGAAAGCATTTGAGCTGAAGTGAACTTATCTTGACGACTTGATTTTGCGTCACTTGTCTCTCCTTTCACTAAGTTCCCAATGAGAAGTGATGCTACACACAATACATTACTTGCTAACTCTTCACACACACTCCCAAACAATTGATAAACCCTTCATGTTGAACTCAAAGACGACCTTTACGACCGACTTCCTGAAACAGCAAAAAATGTCTCTCTCTCTCTCTCTCTCTCTTCGCCTCTTTCTCTCTCCTAGCCTGGGCGTTTTTTTTCACGAATCCCGACGTGTCATGCATGCACTCTTCGGGAAAGTCATGCACAGATTTTATAAATTGATCTCCAACGTAGCCAAATCACACTTTCCTGGTCCTCTCCCTTCCTTCAATGTAAATCTAATTCCTCTCTTGGCCTTTTCCTCTCCCATTTTTTGCAACACTTTTCCCCTTTAATTACCTTAATTCTCAGTTCTTTTAACCTTTCACCATCAATTTTACCAAATTTTTACTCTTACGCAAACAACTGTAATAGCATTTTAAATTTCATTTCCTTCTCTCGATAAATGTCGGTCCTTGAGATGTCTCTTTCACTTGTACCCCCCGTCTACATATTTATACTCTTGCACAACTTAGCACACAGGGCAACCATTTACATATGTACATTTTATTTTAAATGAAGCATCAACCCACACTTAACCTCCTTACCAACGCTTTTTGGCTTTTCAGCAATGATTAGCTTTTCTTATGTCGGTTTTTCCCTGATTCTAAGTTCTCTTTGTAATCCAGAAATCCTTAGGATAGTTAATTAAATTGTAGGTAAGTGTCTGTTCTTACACGCTTGTTAAGTACTCTTCTAAACTGTTCCTTCATCTTCGGTATAATTACTCCGTACAGGAGTCTAAAATTAAATGGATGGCAATGTCAACTTCAAAAACTAACTGCTGGTTTTAAAGAAAATTTTATTTTGTGGGCTTAAAAAATCTGGTAAAAAAAATCCGGTCCTAAAAGAATTTGCTAAATATCAATTTCCCCATTCCTTGCCATACCTGTATTAATAAATTAACCGTGCTACACTTTGGAGCTTTAAAACATTTTAAGGTAAATACTGTTGCTCATTTAACACTCCTTCGGAATTACCCTTTCCTGTAGGATTGGTTTTGTCCGTAAATTTGTTGTACCTCTTGGAAGATTATTTTATCCATAATGTATGTAAGGGGAGTCGGAGTTACCTCCTTAATTAATTTTACGAGCCTTTGGCACTTTAGGGTCCAACTGGTTATCTGATATTAGGTTCGTGCGTAAGGTACTAGTCGGAGCAATACATGTAGACAGAATGTGGTTGCCAAGTAAATACTCCCTTGTCAGGCCAATTTCACGGCAGTAGTCGTAACAGTGTTTTTTACACCTTCCATCATTCCTATACGTCCTCATCAACGGCTCCATTAAATACCAGTCGCAAATTTTTACTTCCACTTACATTACATTACTAAATTTCCTAGATATGTGAAGACACTCACGACCATTCACCAATCCCACACTTGTACTATTTACTAGCTCAGAGAGAAAGAAATAAGATGAGGTACTTACGGCGCGTCAGCAGCATCACAGATGAGATCTGAATCAGGATCTTTGGGCTTGGGCTTGCTCTCCTCGTTGTTTCTTAGTGCCAAACTAAACAGAACAAAAATCCGGCTTATTAACCCCTCCATATATTTTTATCTCCTCATGAAATGCTCATTTACTGTTATAATGCATGCAGATGGCATAAGATCTGCCTCTGATTTGACTTACGATTCCCTACGTATTTTTCTCATTTTTTTTTTGTTGCCAATTTATTTTAATTAATATTCGACTACGAGTTACTTGAATACAATTTTTATCTTAACAGGAATAATACTGTAATTTAATACTATAATAAATTTAAGTTATACTGAGACTCCTCTTACTTTTCCCTGCTACTATTGTTGTAAAAATAAGATTTTTAATTTTAGAACATTATACTTGAAAAAATCCTGTCACAGCTTTTCTCAGTACAAAATGGCAAACAAGTATCGCTATCATATTTGCACTTTGACATGTATTAAGTTCTAAGGTATCATATGACCATTCTGGATGGTGTCAAGTTTCAGTATGAGCGATGAAAGCGAAAATTAAGAGGCAGGGAAAAAGCATAGTAACATATTCAAATCTGCTTTTGTGAACAACAAAGTATCAAATGTATTTAACTAGTCAGTGTAATTTCATTGGGAATTTAATACGCTAGTAAAATATATAATAATTTAAGGTAAGAATCACCCATGCGATTTCCTAAGAAAAAAATCCATCCGACAAAATGAGAGAAACTGTACAGAGACACTGAGAAGCAGGACGTGGATGTGGATGCTCTTAATGATATTTATGGATTTTACTCCAACTCTGTTGACTAAGCACTAATTCTGTTCAAATAGGACTGTACTAGGACTGGGCTAGTGGAGTGTGCACAAATTCCTACGAAACTAAAGCGAGAGGAAACTCAATGGATATTATTAGAGAGTTGATTATAATGTGGTTTTTATCACTGGGCGATTTGCAACGCGTCATCGTAGCTTGTATACAGATATAATTATATATAGATATATAACAAGGCGAGATACTCTTGTGGGAAATATCGTGTGGTTTTTTTTTCTTTCTGGCACTCCAACCCTACTCCGAGTAAGTCCACTCACAAATGACGCTTCATAAGTGTGAATTTATAATTTTAAACCTTTATCGCTTCTACACCACAGCCTCGATGAAGTCATCAAGAGAAGGTGGTAGTGCAATAACTGATGAAATTTCATGCTAAACTGGTACGCACACATTAAAATGGTAACTTCTGCGACGGTTTCCAACCTCTCATTCTTAATTTCCTGGGCTTTTCCTATACAAAAGTGACTTCTGCACTCCTTCAGGATATTGGTCCAAGTTTTCATGACAATAAAATTTTTCAAGGACTCAAATGTTCCTCCAGTATAATTTCCTCTACTATTATGTTATTTAATATAATATATAATAAAGACCCTACATGCCAAATATCATTGGGCCCTCCCTAGACGTTTCCCCCTACCAATGTTTTTATTACCCATGTTATTTTGAACGGGAGTTATGCCCAGCTGTGTGTTGCAACCGGAAGACAATACTATTGAAAAAGACCCATATCTTGTACAGTATTTGGGACTAGGGAGGAAAATTCATGCAAGTAGTTGAGCTTGCTCTAGAATCGACTTTAACCCCTTGACCATTGAAATCCATTCAAAGTTTCGGAAGTTTCCAATATTTGTTATTTTTTTTAGGGCAACCACAATAAGCTCTACGGTAGTTGCTGTGTACGATGCCTGAATTCATCATCAAGAAATAAATGAAAATCCTGGAAACTTAATAATTGCTGTAATCTTGAACTGGCAATAAGGAAGCTGAATAAAACGGAATAAAAGTGCTAGCTTCAATGCAATTATTACATGAATTTCAAAAACCCATGCGGTTTAACCAAGTATAGCCAATTCGCCCTCAATTCAGTACTGCAGGGAAAATAGTTATCGGATTGTCCACGTACATATGTACATACTATGTAAGGGGATTCTCTGTAGGACACCCACACCTGAATATCATATACATACATGATTATATGGGCTTCATACAAAGAGAAAATAAAAGTAGATGTGATGATAAGTCGATTCTCGTTCTTGTCGAGACCGTTCAAAAGTCATCTCACAAAGCCACACCTAAGGTAGAAAAGTCTGAGGGAGTCAGGATATGTGTAGGGAAGAATGGAAGAAGTCATTTGAATTGTTCTATTTTATCTGAAAGATAGTCCATGGTGTCAAATTGGGTAATGAGTAAAAGTACAGTAATAGTGGAGTAGTATTAATTGCAAGTTATTAGTTTGTTTCCAAATACCAGGAAATCTCCACTATATTTGTTAGCACAAGTCTCAAGAGGTCCATACTTACACAGCGCAAAGAATTATTTATGGTTAGCAGGAATTTACAGCTGCACTATATACTCATTTTTTCCCTTTGCTCATTCAAAATATCTTATTAATTATTACCTTGAGAAAATATAAGAAGGAAATCCTGCTTTTTACTGGTGATGCACTCAATTCAAAAATAGCTTCATTCCCCTCCGTACTACAGCTTATGATGAACTTATAAATTGTCAATGAATGATCCCTGCTGCACAATTCCCTCGTTATTCCCCTCATTTGGAGATACTTATTCCCGAACTACCCACAAGGTTCCAAACTACCAAAGTCCTGTCAGAGGATCATGTAGGAGAGGGAATTCCTGATGTTATAATTTTATCATGAATGACTTGACCCTGACAAAATATTTTATCTCAATGACTTGTAACCAATTTTATTGAGATTCATTTTCTCTTATATCATACGTCCATGTCAAAAATTATTACGAAAAATGTGAGACAAGTTTTAAATAAAGGAAAACCTGTTACTGTAATACAACAATCTTGATCCAATATCAGAAATTCTGCCTATAATTCGTATCCTAGCCCAAGAACTCACGGCGGTCCACGATTCAAAGAAGTGGAGAAAATAAATCAGGTTTTTAGGGAAAAGGATCACTTTCAATTTCATTAAATACTAACTCAAATTTTAAAAGAAAAAAAAAAGAAAACTGACGAGAGTAAAGAAAATTTGAAGGGCTTTCAAATAAACACTACTTCAGGCCCATGTTTTGCATACTTTAGGCATAGGAGGAGAAAATTTGAAGTAAGTTTTAGCCCCAAGGTGATAACTCAGCGTCATAATTCGAAGAACAAAAAATATAATATAATAATAAGAAATTTCAGTTGTGTCAGATTCTAATCTCCAGCGAGCACCTCATATTAGACCACGGATAATTTTCCCTTGCCCTCCGATTCCTTTACAGCTGACATATGGGTCCAAAGAAACTGTTATTAGTGAGACAAAAATGCGAGTTGTTGTCAGAAAATCCCAGTAAATGTTTCATTCCTTGCACAATGTGTGATTTCCCACTTATCGTCACAGAGTAGTTTTCCACTTAACGCAAACAAAATACAAATGTTTATGAGGCGGTGATATTATCATTTAGGATCCTTCCTCCTCCCCAGCGTTCCGTACATTGAGTAGAAGCTAAGTTAAGTACATGCTACAGATACCTACCAAATACTTACCCACAGAGTCAAAAAATGTCCCAGCTATGTATTACAATGTTTGTCAGAGATTTTTAGACTTTTGTAATTAAATCAAGTAGAGTGGATTTGAGCTGAGTCCGCTAATACAGATGTAGTATGATATGGAATGGATTATGGTTACCCCAAGTTTTATTTACGGCGAGTAAGCGCAAACAAAAAACCATTTTCCATTTTGGAGTCTACTCCTCTCGGAGGACTCCATAAGACATGGCATCTCGTCTGTCCCCAATGATGACATAGTATTGGATGGTAATTTACAGTTAAGTCAACAGAGTGAACAGAGCACTTAAACTTGCCAGTCCTCTGTTCATACTAGACCAATTATCCTTACAATGACCATCCCTATTGCTTAAATAAATACTATTTAATATGAGTAAACATCTTGACAAGTCCTGAATAATTGTCTTCAAGTTGGTTCCTTTAATGACAGCGGAGTCCAGTAGCCGTCCAGACTTGGAGCATTCTTTCTGCTACTTGTACTGAATAACTTTCCATTCACTTGCTACAAGCAATTTCAAAAATTCAGGATGTGAAGCAGCGATGAGCTCAATTAAGATACTTGAGCGGTGTGCTTCCACCGGACCATCGTGTGTCATAGACAATAAAAAAAAAAGGAGTTCAGAATGTCAAGTACCAGAACCTCACCCGCCCTTTCATAACTGACCCTAAACCAGGCTATAAAAGAAGAGGGGGAATGTATCTCCTTCATTAGTCATTCTTCTTCCTCAATCACATCAATACCTCAAAAATAAAAGTTTAACAAGTCAAAAATCAATCAAAAAAATGAAACGTGAACAGTGTTTACTACTCTTAATCCTCTTTGGTGTTTTTTGGAGTTCAGTTTGTGGAGGTAAAAATGTCAGCCGTGTTTTAAAATCTAAGACTAAGGTTGGCGGACAGTGGTCGAGGGAGGCTTCGGAGGTGGGAGACTCCATTTACGACAGTTCCTTTGCCAATCATGACTTGGGAGCCGCCGCCGCCGTTCATCACCACCACCATCATCAAAGTCAGGAATCGTATGGAGTTCCTGAGAGTAACAACTACGTGGTGCCGAGCTATGGGACGCCAGATAATTCTTATGGACTGCAGGGAGGCAATTACGTCCCGGAAACGTCGTACAGTGTACATGGAGGAAACTCCGTTCCTGACACCAGCAACACAGGGAAAGGTCCTGGTAGCTTTGGAGTCTCTGGGAGTAGCTATGGTGTTCCAGGTGGTAGCTCTTACACCTTAACTTATGGACCACCTCAAGCATCTTACGGCCCTCCTCAAACTTCATATGGTCAACCTCAATCACCCTCCTACGGACCCCCTCCTTCCTATGGGCCACCTCAACCATCTTATGGCCCCCCTGACACTTATGTTCCGTACGGTCCTGGAAATGGTCACAAAGCACCCAAGGGTGGGTATGGGAATGACAGTCCTTCCTACAAATACCAATATCAGATTCTACCTAATGATGGTAAAGGAGAAGGTGGTTATGGCCTCACAGGAGATTTTGGTGACGGTGAGAATCAGTGTACATTTTTTTTTTGAAAATGAATGCATGGACCGTAAATCAAATTCAAAGTTTCACAAAATTAAAAAGTTTAACCAATTACAACAAAAAAATTCAAAAATTTAACCAATTACAACAAAATTATTCAAAAATTTAACCAATTACAACAAAATTATTTTTTTTTAAATTAATACGCCTCTGCTTTCAGATTATGACGGCGGCGAAAAAGGCGAGAAGGGATCTGGAGGCGGTGGTTTAGGTGGATTGGGTGGTTTAGGGGGTTTGGCAGGTCTCGTAGGCCTCAAAGGCCTTCTTCCATTCTTACCAATCCTAGCTCTGTTACCTTTACTGCTTTTGGTAGCGGCCCTATTCATACCCCTGCCTTGGATCTACTTCCCACCAGGTACGCTGGATGCGCAGAATGGTGTCCTTAAATTGGGTCGTGACATTGACGGAGGCTGGAAGCTAAGCTCCGAGTCAGCAAAATTTATGAAATCTATGGATGACACCCAAAAATTCTTTTCAAATGCCTTCGACAAAATCACCGGGAAAGACATTGGGAAAAATGAATGTTTGGAGAGGATATCCTGCGAAATTTATCAGTTTGCCAGGGTTTACAACGCAGACAAAGTCGTGGATGCGTAAGTTCATCAAACTTTCTTCCAAAGTTACATTTCCTTAACATTCCAGGATTTTTTATTTCAATTATTGTTTTTTGATTTCGTTTTTCAGGGCTCTTAGAAAAGTATTCCGGCATAAAAGTGAGCCGATCAAAATTTCTAGAGAGGCAGATACTTCAAGTGGGTGTCAAGTTTTTACTTGCCAACCTTTCTTCAAGGCAGGTCTCAACGACTGACTGTTTGACTTGGCGTAAGATTCGAGTAATTGAGTTCAAGAAGTACCTCCATAAATATTTATATATGTATATAATTGTATGTATAGATATATAATTATTTATGTAATTTTAACCTACGCGTGTCTCAAGAAATATTTTGTCAAAGTTGTAAAAACGGTCTAGTGCATGTTCCAACCATAGAGAATTACAAGTTTGTGTCACCTCCTACCTTCGAATTTATAAACTGTAGACACGCCGGTTAAATCCCTTACCCTTTTGTGGCAAAGATTGACAAATATTATGTTGTTATTTATATTTATTCATTATTAAATTATAATATTATATATAATATAATAAATTTTATTTATTTATTTATTACTTATTGCAGTGAAAATTAAAATTATTTGACGTTATGATTTTAAACAAAAATTATTTCGATTTCTGGAAAACTTCAATTATTATTTAATATGACCCCTCCCCCTACTCACCCAAAAGTCACGCATGCATTTTTAGTAAGATTTTTAACTCACTATTATGAACTATTACGAACTCACTGTATCACTATTTGACTTCCCTTACAGTATTTGCATGTTTTACGTATAAATCCGAAATTCGGACTTTTACCCGCCCGCCAAATTATGGGCCCGAATAGGCTTTCTGTTTTTGAGGAGGCTTCGGCCTGGTGCCATTGTTAACTCAAATTCCATTCAGCTAAACGTGGGATAGGCCCTTTAACCTATGAACTTATCATTATATAATTCAGTTTGATTTATTTGACATAATTCAGAAAATTGTAATTTTTATAACTTTAACGCTACGACTTATGGCAAGGGTCATCCATATATTATTTGGGCTGGTATCATAACTGGTACGTACTTGGGTTACAACTCATCAATTAAACCAACAAATAAGGGTTAATGCAGAAAACACTGCAACAAAACGAATAACGGACAATGGGTGGATAACGTCATCATCAAACTTTTGTTCCAATATGTCTAAAATCCAAGATCTGATTCATTGCTTCAAGTCTTAACAAATTAGCCAATATCCATTAGTTGAGAAGATGATCTGTCAAGCAAATCAAAAATCTTTCTGATGAAGGAGTCCCTAAAATATGCCAGAAAGCTGAAATCGACACCCTTTTTCAAGGTTTGACTCCAGCTGACAGTTTTTGCATCTCCTACAGGCGTTTTTAGTTCAGCCTGCGTTGAGGGAGGGTCTCTGAATTCATATTACAAGAATGTACTGTCTCAATGGTTTTGACGTGGTGAACTGAAATGATTTGTCATCACTACTAAGTTTTTTTTTAATCTAAAGTTATTTTCAACATTCAGAACATTGAATGAGAGTTAAGTGGGAAGCAGTAGCTTTCATTCGAAGGATTTCAGAACCTCCTTCTCATAGATTAACTTTCCCAGAAAGCATTCTCAGTAAAGGCAAATCAGACGAAAAAAAATCCTCTGAAAAAAAAAACGAGGGAAGTAGTACAGCGTCACTGGGAAGCAGGATATGGACTCTCTTAAGATATTCATGAATTTTACTGTAGTTTACACATATATATGTAAGTACGTACAAATTACGAGCTACAGCAAGAAGAACCTCATTGAACGATGCTGTAGAATTTACGACAGTGGTTTTTATCATAGGGCGACTTGCAACGTATTTTTTGATGCTTATGCAGCAAGACGAGGTGTGACTTTCCTTGTGGTTTTTCTCTGTCACTCCAAGCCTATTTCGAGTAAATCCCCTTACAGTAATACATAAATGACACGTTTCATAAGTACGAATTTACACGGTCGATCAGTGCCTGAACAGGTGAATCAGTGTAGGTTCTTCAATTTAATTCCTATCTAAGTGTGCAAATAAAATATATGGGACAATTGGGAACAGCACACATTTATACCGAATAAAATGAAAATCTGTAACTCTTACCATGAGCAGGAACAGCAGCAGCACCAACAAAGACAGCAGGCTGGTTTCTGCGGCCGAATTCCATTGACTTGGTCCTCCTGGTGACCATTTTGCGATGAGTGAGTTGTTGAAGGCTCACTACTAGGTGCCATATTATTCCTCTGCTTCTTATTGTTGGGTGTGGACTGACCGGAGCTAGCCCGGAGTCTTATGACACTACCACCACCACCTCCTGCTGATGTTGCTTCTACATTTCTGGTGACCTTCAGACTCTTCTCACTTTCCTTTGTCATCTGTCAAGGAAGGAAAAAACGTTTTTAAAAACCCATTCATGGTTATTTACGATATGTATCAAGAATACAGTACTGTGCATCAAATACAGAGAACATCAATTCTCCAAATGTGGTCTCAAAATAATACATGCCGATTTTGAAGGAAATTCCAGAATAAAATAGGTATCAAAATTACGGAGTCATTAATTTCATAAGAAAAAAAAACATGTCACACACTCACGCTTATTAGAGTGGACGTTTCCTGGAAACGAGTTTTACTAAAAGAACTAGTTGAAAACAATAATATCAACGGGGTTTATTTTTTAGGTAACGGTCAAAGAAAGTTCCTGCCGAAATTTTAACATTTTT
Organism: Allacma fusca; assembly: GCA_947179485.1. Lineage (NCBI taxonomy): Eukaryota > Metazoa > Arthropoda > Collembola > Symphypleona > Sminthuridae > Allacma > Allacma fusca. The sequence goes on from OX359250.1 coordinate 10,402,436, forward strand.
CTTCAAGGAAAAATACTTGAAGAGCCCCAAAGTGTTGTGTAGTGGAGATGGCTCTTTAAAGCACACACGCCTATTCCCACCCATGAGATCCACTACGCCCGTGCTGCTCTGTGCTGTTGTGTGAGGCCAGTGAAAGAGAACTGATGGATTTTTAAATCCTGATATAGAAACGTACGCACGGTCGTCCAGCAACGACACCTCCTTTTCTACCTTTGTGTCCTCTATTTTTATATCTCTGTATTTACTAATACTAGAACTCCTTGAATAAAATCCCTCTTCTCTTCCTCAACTTTTTATTGCCAACAACTCTCTATCCCTAAAAAAAAAATACTCAACAACGAACCAAACAACAAACGAAACTCTACCAATGTTTTGCTGTGCGGATGGAAGTCCGTTCCATCAAACTGCTACACATGATTGTAATCGTCCGAAGTATAATGTTATTTAAGTGTTAATAGGTTTAAAATGTTTTTTAAATGTAGTCCTTCCCTCTCCTAACGTATAACTCCCCACCTGCCTTATCTCCTACCACCATATACAGTATTACCGTACGCAACCGCATACCACAGCAGTAAGCAAATCTAATAATAACTGACGATGTACAAGCCAACATAGCAATTAGTAACGGATTTCCCAATCAAAAGCTTGGACCTGGAGTATCAATGGTCATGCTAATTTGCGATAAGCTTACATAATCACATACTCGGAGAAAACCTAATTGAGCGATCACAATATATGTACATTCCCAGGGAATATCTCCAATGGTGATAGAAACGTTCGGTCTAAACCTACGGTCTTGTTTCACTACTATCTGTATCTAGTTATTACAAAATATAGACAACCAGTGAATCCTAAGAACCCCAAAAATGGGTACAATAAATTATTACAGTACTACAAAAAAAAAAAATCCAGGGAAATTTTTACGTCGGACCTGAAAAAAATTGAACTTTGAAAACCTTTTGAAGGAAGAATTTCAAAAATTGCTAGGAATGGCTAACAATTTGTTAGGGATGAAGAAAGTGCAATGGGAAGGAATGGAATTTTCCCTCTGCGTAACATGTCAATGATGTATTGAAAGACAGGGCGAATTAATTTAGTGAAACAATGCCAGAGAAGAATCCCGAAGTAATCTATGCACGGTATCGTGTCAAGTCAATACTGGAGTGTCATTGGGCACGAGAGCTATACATTCCCCCCGACAGAAATGAAGTTCTTATCTCCCAGAAGGTCTTGAAGAGTCGCAGCCATTTTATCGGTGAAGGGCTAGAGAGAAGGAATTTGATGGAAAGTGCACAATCGTGTGGGTGTATGCATTGAGTGTGCATGCTGGGAATCAAGATATCCCTAAAACCGTTCCCCACTTACCAAATTATTTGCTTATATGTAGGAAATAAAATCAGGATGAGGAAATCATAGCAACATGTTCTAGTCACTGAGGCCTACTCTATAAAGGTATGTGTGGGTTATTGTGGGTCCTAGCCCTAGCCCTGGAAAGTTGTCTCTTTCTCTCTGTGGAGCAAGAGATATCTGTATGTATGTATGTATGTATATATATAGAAGCATGTCTTTCATTAAATACAACATAGGAAAGTTTCCGGGCAAAAATCAACAGTTGGCCCAAGCATGTTGTATATTCTCCGATTCATGTTGAAGGACAGTTGAGTAAAGTAGATAAGCTTTACAAGGGTGAATATTTGATGAATTGATCATGCAGTTTCATAGGTTTGGGGTAACGGCTGTATTTTATATTATCTCACACTGGAACTACTCTAGTAGATTACTCTCTGTCTCTGCATGATATGGAAAACTCTCGTTGGAGTAACTCTCCGTCATTTCTGAGGAATGCCCTACTCTCATGTAAATAATTGTGGATACATCCACTCCAGAATTACATCATTCTAAATTCATTATAATCCTAATAGAAACTATTAGCTGGAATTAATAACTGTTTATAAGCGTGAATTATTTTATGAATACTCATCTTCCACAGCAATTTCTCCCACTGCACACTTGTCCAAAGGGCCCTAAAGGCAATTCTTCGTTTTTGGCCTATCCGTGAAATTAAGTTTGAAAAAAAAAGTTTTTGAACTCACTTTCCAAAATAACATCTTGAAGAATATCTTTATGTGAAATTTTTTTTCTGGTACCTGGATCTATTGAAAATTTCCAAATGAAATTTTGAACGTACTATATGGAAAAGCCCAGGATTTTTGCTACTAAAACCGAATTTTACTTTTACTATATTTGTCGAAATGGAATATCAATCCGACATCAAGTGCTGTACTGTATGTCGTCTCGTTTAATCCTGTACTTAAGCAATTTCCAGTGGAATCGTGAGTAACGTATTACAGGTAGAGCAAAAATATTTCGCAGAAAGACATTTTTCAAGATTGTATTTTGGAAAATGAGTTCAAAAAAATGTATTTCGAAACTTAATTTTACGGGTAGGCCAAAAACGTAGTGCCGCTTTTAGGGCACTTTGGAAAAAGTGTGCACTGTCAGGTCCTCCCATCCTCAAATACTCTAAATATATGTGGACTCAATGCACTATACCATTCTTACAGTTTATTTTGAGGAGATTACCTAAAATAGTGTGTATCTTGGTGTTAGTGTATTTTTTGATAGAGGGCTGAAGTAAAAAAAAAACATGGGCTAAAAATGTTTCTATAATAATTGAAAACTTGAGAAGAGCAAGCGTCCAGAGTAAATTGGGAGTTGTACATAGGAATGCAGGGAAAAAGAGAAACAAGAAAGTTTAAAATAATTTCAAAACTTTTCATGGGTTTTTTCCCATGTTTTTATGCTGGCTGTACTATTTTTTTCCGGGTTTATCTTTCTCATCGTCTCTAGGTAAACTTCCAGGCGGACGAAACTTGTAATGAAAAACCGTCCCTAATCAAATTCTCATTTCCTTTCAAACTTCAAAGTACACACAAGATTTTTCCTAAGGAGAGCATCGCCGTACTCTCCAATGAAGATATTAAAAATGATGGGAAACTAGCTCAATTCTTTCTCCATGATATGATATAGCACTCGGTTCTCCTCACTCCAGCTCATCAATCCTCACGCTTTCCTTTTAGCTGATCATCTCCGTGGATCAAGTGAATCCGGATTTTTCTAAGAGTGATGAAGCCTCAGGGAGAGAAAGGAGGATACACATTGGAAGTAAATAAAAATAAAAATAGGAGATAAAAAGCTCGGAGTTGATTTATAAATCAGGTTATTTACATATTATATGTAATCGTACATTTTTCTCCTTTATACTTCTTCTCGACACAGTAGTTCAATCAGCAATATATTTTTTATACTTTCTCTCTCTCTCTCTCTCTCTCTCTCTCGTCAGTCAAAATCTATTCCAGTCATACAAATAGCATAAAAAGGAGTGGAAGGTACGGCACCAATTGTCGAGGCCTTTCATACATATATTTTGTTAAGCCCCTCACATTCCCCCACATAGCTCCTCCCCAATGGAAAGCATATATTTTTTATGTCACCAGTTTCACCTGGTAAACAAAAAAAAATATTTCTGCCTCAACCACTGTGATTCTCGATTCGCAGGCTCTACGCATATTTATTCCCTGAGTTGAATGAAAGGGAGGGAGGTGGGAGGAGGTGAAAAAAAAGCAAACCAGATTCGTTTACTTTGATAAACTATTACTACGCTACAATACTCTCAGGTTTGTCTTCTCCCTAAGAGAGAATCCCTCGTAGTCATATAACTGACTACGAGGCATTCAGTACAGTACAAGATTATATGAGTAACATGGAAGGGCTGGGAGATCAAACAAGTAAGCCATTATTTAGACTTGAGTATACGGACACGTGACATATGGATTTGATTCATTGAGAAAATTCAATTTCAATTAAAAATCATTTGATGTATGAGACACGTACTTATGGCGATGACAGAGCGTGTGTATTCCATCTCATTTGGACGGATTTCATTTCACGGGATTCCAATGAGACTCCGAACGGGTTCATTTGTATGGACACACATATGCGAGTCCTGAGGAGAAAGGAAAGTAAAGGGTAGGTAAAATTACTATAAGTTGTGTAGTAATACTGTAGATGTGAGTTATTTGTGAGACATAGAGGGAGAGAGCTCTTTTTCAGCTGAATATCCCTCGAATGTTTTGTACAATAGTCCAAGTAAGAGCAGAAGGTTTAGTCAGGAGTCTGAGTGTGTTAGTGAGTGAGTGAGTGAGTGAGTGAGAAAGAGTGTGCATGTGTGTTGTGTGTGCATGTGTGTTGTGTGTATGTGTGTGAGTGTGTGTGAGTTTTGTGTGTGTGTGTGTGTGAGTTTTGTGTGTGTGTGTGTGTGTGTGTGTGTGTGTGTGTGTGTGTGTGTGTGTGCAGAGAGATGAGCGTGGAGGGAAGGAGAGTGAAAGGGAATGAGGCTGGAGGAAAATCAATAGATGGATGTGAAGGGACATATGTACGCCTTCTGTGGTGCTCTGCTCGTTCGTTTTTAGAAGTCGTCGTCGTTTTCGTCTACGCCGGACGAGGTACGAGCAAACTTTGTCTCTCTCAAAGGATATATGTACGTAAGCTACTTGTTATTAAGGCTTTTACTGCTATGCTTGAGTCTTATGTATGTTACTTTTTGGTTCACGGATGAAAGAGTAAACGATGTGAATATACTTCGCTTCTAAGCTTTACCAAAAACTAGTATCAAGTATACTAATATGGAAGTTAAACCCTTTTGCTTTATCTCTCTCTCTCTCTCTCTCTCTGCTCCTGCTGCTGTGTAGCAAGCTCCGAGTTGTGTATGCGTGTTCACCACACACTTTTTTCCTCTCTCGCCTGCTCTACCCTCTCTCTCTCTCTCTCTCTCTCTCTCTCTCTCTCTTCGCTCTTTCTCTCTTTCGCTGGCCCTGTGAAAAGTTTTTTCCCTATATTTTTTGGCTAACTCGGGCTTGTTACGAAAAACCCCGGCACAGGCGTGTAGGTCTAACAAACGACGTGTCAACAAACGACCATCAGTGTGGGTGGATTCACATTCGTTTTGTGTATTATTCCATAGCTATGAAAGTTCCGAGGTATTTCCTATCCCCACGCTCATTTCATCTCTCTCTCTCTCTCCTTCTCCTCTCTCCATTTAGCTACTCTCACTGAAGCTTTCATGGAACGTTTCATCACTAACCTACTACGGTTGAAATTCACAGGGCACATCACCTACAGAGCACTACAGACACACACACACACACACAAAGCATAATATGCAATCATATCCCAGCACTGTACATTTAGTGTACTCTCACTTGGCATACTTTTTCTAGCCCCTTGGTGAACTTGGTATATCAGCGGAGCACACTTGTTGTATACTTTGTGTCCCATCCCACTTGCTAACCTTTACTACCAACTCACTCTGACCATTGCTTGTCTTGTTGCTGAGAGAAATTCCCAGCTAATGACACGGACGAGAATGCAACACTAGATTTTAGCAGGCTCTTTTCCCCTCCAGCCCATGTTTAAAGTTGAGACTTTAAATGTCCCTTATTTATAAACCATCGTAAAAGAAAAGTGTCTTCTGGGTAACTCCTCTCGGAACTGCAGGAACTACTGACAAGGAATTGCCTACAAGGAATTTCAATCTTACTTTTTCCCTGGAAAATATTCATTTGCAATAGGAAGGGAACTCCATGAAAGGAGGGGAATGGTGGGAGAGAATATTTCCCAAGCAATGCACGGCAAGATGAGATGACGCGCTTAAAACTTGTAATGGAGGAGAAGATGCTTCCTTTTCAAAGTTAACGCCATCATTATTCCGTCTGCTGTTAGGAATCTCTCTCTCATTTTGTCATTTGAACGAAACCTAGTACGATCTTGTGAGAGCTGGGTTGCGGAACAAGAAATAATATTCTCTAAGAGCCTGCACCTTCTCGAGTACACAACTTATTGTTATTAAGGTGACTATCTGTACACACACACACACACACTCTCTCTCTCTCTCTCTCTCTCTCTCTCTCCAGGCCGAACTTGAGTCCGGATACTCCCATATAATTTACATATACAGGATGCTCCCACCATATGATAGCACTTCTCTTGTACCTATTTGATTTTATGTTGAAAGATTAGATTACAACAAAGTGTTATTTTCTCTAGAACTCCTTAACGATGTTAATTGTTGAAAGAAAATTTGAGCAGTTGTTTCACTCCTTCCCCCCTAGCTTTCCCTCTACAATTGCGCCTACCTACACCCTTGCACTTGTATGTAAGGAAGTAGGGTAGTCACAACTAAAAAAAATATATCTACTTCTACAGGGCACACGACAGTAATCATAATAATCAAGTTGCACATTCCCTTTCAATTGTATAAAGCAATTATTACAGCCTACACACTATAGTAAAAATTCCAATGTAATAATTACACATCACAAGTGTACTAATGGTTACGCCCAGCACACATATCTATACAGTAATTACATATGTATGCCTGAAACACACAATCTTTCCTATTTCCTCTACTTACCTTCTTCATGTAACCCAGAAATGGTTACTGCACATTTGATGCTCACAAATGATTCACATGAAGAACCTATATACGGGGACTTGTTATATATAGGGATACACAACCCCCACATACCCAATCTCTTGGAAACCTATGTCCTTTCCGGGGAACCTAAAATGATAACAATTCCGCCTCCAGAATAGGAAGGCCGAGTGCCGAGAAAGATACCATGCAAATTTTATTCCTGGAGCTCCATTCTTTTGAAAAAAAAACTGGAATAAAATGTAAACTTCGTCAAACCATATTGTGAGGACGGAGTGGAGTGCAAGTGTTTATATGAGGAGTAGAAAAAGTTTACAGGTGCTTCACTCCTTCCACAATCCTAAGGAATCTTATGTATTATGCATTTGAGGGACTCTCATATCCATACTATATCTGTATTATGTGCCAGGTGTATATTTCAACTTAAAAATATGAATGTATAGATATCTAAGTATAATAATTATTATACATAGATACATATGTAACACAGTACGGCACACAAGTTCCATTTAAGTAATCATGGAGTGGGCTATATCTCCGTAACTATTCTATGCGCGGGACTGACTCACTCAGTAAGGTAAGAAAGAAAAACAAAACATTCCCAGTTTACTACAGAACCCAAAGAAATGTTAGAAGTTCTATTAGATAAATTACAAACTTTACGGCCTGTACTGCTACAGAGATGTGGCATTGCCAGCATATTCGTCCTCTGGAAACTTGTGCGGGTGAAGACTTGAGAGTCATTTTGAGAGAGTGGAGAGCTCCTCATACTAGTACTGTATATTTACAGGACTAGTGGAATTCTATGGAGGGAATTCCCACCGTCTCCCTCTGTCTCCGGTCGATCCGGATAAGGAGACACAAACCGTTCTCAAAACAAAGTTGAGAATCTACATTATCTTTGTTAATTAATTCCGGCATGGAAATAATGACTGGATATTGAATACCTCGAAAACCTCATATCCTCATATACGACCTTCAACCTTCGTAGACATTAGGGAGTGGGAAAAATCTTGGAGTTTCCCACTAACTCTCCCGGGTTCCAACTCCGGCGCCTCTCCTTCATCCCTTTCTCTCAAGCGCAGTCTAAAACTTCCTTATAGCTTATGTTATCCTACGCTGGCAGACAAATGTCAGGTTGGAATTTAAAACTAAAAAGGAAAGCCTTTTCACGGAAGTATACCATTCAAGGAGGGTGTAAGGGGAGGATAAACCTAAAATGAACAGTTATTATTATTATTTGAAATTCTCATTCTAAAGCGTATAACAGGGTATGTGATGTGATGGAGCTAGCTCTATGACCTATTTTACTATATAATAACATCCTCACTTTCCCTCCCATATACCAATCATGCTATAGCTGATCATTTATCCGACTTCTGTATATATAGATATCCCAACTATGCTCACAACCATAGTCTCCTGCCCAGGAGTAAGTAACCTATTGATTTTATTCAGGATGAGTCTCATAATAGATTCCACCTTTGAATAACAAAGCTGAAGGAGAATTTCACAACTTTTCATCTGATCCCAATACAGGCTATACACACATGGTGTGCCTCGTACTACAGCCCACAGCACTTCTCCACACAATCCCCATGACGTGAGCTAAGCTGATGACAGAACCTCGATTGGTCAACATGCTTGGAAGGAGCAATTTAAAAAAAGATGGAATCCTATAAATCCTACAATAATAAAAATCCTCCTAATTGTAAGATAACATTCCTGCAGAAAGGGTTCAGAGTCAGTAGAACTAACCTCCTGAGCATGCAGAAGACAAAAATATAGAGACACCACGTGTTAGATATACCAGTTTTTGAACACTGCACTGCCAACGATTCGGAAACTAAAGATAATATATCCCTTCCAAATCATGTGCCGCCATCTACATACGAGAAGAATTCCGCGGACTCAAAACTAGTCCGAGCATCCTGATTCCTGACCACACTTTTGCTCAAGGGAATTTAATAATCTACTGGATCCAAGCAATTCATCAGTAAAAACAAAAAATAAACTGTTAAAGATCATTTGTTTAGAATATGTCACAAATCCGGGGATTTTTATCCCATCAGAATGGGGACTCTTAGCCATGACAATCATAACTAAAAAATGTCAAATAGATAAGAGCTATGGCGTAAATAATAATTGAGCTTTTGCTTAAATCTCATATAACCCAATTTATTTCAAGGTAATTACTTATTTCTATTCTAAAATAATATGTCGCATTTCCAGCCTAAGACAAACCATACAGTAGCGCTGTAGTACAGCTTCCATAATTATTATTGAAGCCCAGCATAAAAGTTTAAAGATACCTCCAATCTCATTGAAATAATTAAGACTACTGTGCAAGAGTTATTTCCTCCTCATTATCACTCATCCCTTATTGCACGAGCTCATTAGAGTTTGCCAAGCGAGGAAGTCAAGGCAAGTTTGAGTTCCGTACGGAGCATTACAGTTGATTCGGAGCTGTGCTTCTCAATATGAATGCTGATAGTTAGCACAAGCAGGAGCACTGCACAGTCCGGCTAAGACACAGAGACATGCCAGGAAACAAAAGCTAAAAAGTTTATGGAACATGTGCACTCAATATAATGATATAATGTGTACACATAAGAAAGACAGAATTGTTTGGCAGTGTCTCACGCACGTGGCTGCATCTGGTTCAGAGAACTGTTGTATCCTCAAACTAATAGATGAATGGGAGCTTCATCCGGAGTTTATAAGTATGACTGCATATGCGTACGTAGAATTCCAATGCCCTGGGATCTATGAATGATGCCATTATTAAAAGACTTGAAAGATTTCCAGCCTAACGTATACACACGCAATGTTTTTACACTGACACTGTTTTTTTTCATTTTATTCTGTATACTTTTAGGGTTAAAGATACATATTATGTACATGTGAAACCGCTAGTTTGTCGAGGGATAAAAATTTGCAGGAAGGTCTGCAGACAGAGAGAGAGAGAGGAGAGGAAGACTGCAATATTTTGACCACAAGCCTCTATCATTTGCGCCGCTCCCGTCCTCCTCACACTACAGTCCTCAGTGGAATATTCTCACTCTCTAGTTCCTCTCTCTCTCTCTCTCCTCTCTCTCTTCTCTCTCTCTCCCCCTCTCTCTCCCTATACGCTTTCTGAACTCCTTGGAAATCTTCCTCCAAAATACTTCTCGCATTCTTCTTCTCCTTACACTCTCCCCTGTACTCTCCAAGCCCTACATAATTACATACAATTCTCTGTTTGCAAATACGCCTACCTTCCAAATGCATTGCTTATACACCGGGTTCCTATAAATTTCAAACATACCTATGCACGTCTGTGTCTGAACAAGAACACACTCCCTTATATTGCAGCTACCTACATATACTTATAAGTTCCTACACATTTCATACATACATCCATGTGCAGCATAAAAGCGTTCCTGCAGATTACAATTGAAGAGCATAGAGGCAAAACGGCCTGGGTCCATTTTTTTTATGAAATTCGTTGTATTTCATAATAAACACTCCAGAGCAAGCCCCACTCAAGGGTGAAATCCTCTTAGTCAAAGGTCACCAGATGCGGGTAGAATAAGCAGGTCAAAATGACAATCGGTTCAAAATAGAGTAACAATTGTAATTCCATTTGTATTTTTGGAGCAATTTTTGGTAGTGTAGGCTCATACCATAAGTCTACACTCCCTATTACAAAATCCGTAACTTGTATCTACAATATTTAATTAAATTATTATTTTTAATTATATTACAAGATCACATATAAAATAATAAAGCTTACCTAACGTTATTAGTATATATTAAAATAGTACCATGACACTGTAAAATACATAATTATATATTAACTAGAATATTTATATATGAACTGTACTCTTTAGTTCAAAATTACGAGGGGCTCGGAACTCTCAACCGTTTGGATTTGAGGGGTTTTTCTATCCTCATGTACAATTTTGTAAAATGGTCTTGGACCGTTTTGGTCCCATACGCTTGAAATATACATGAAATTCGAACATTGTGTGTGAATAATATTAAGGACTTTTATACATACCCTGTTATGCATTGAGACAGTGATACATGTAGGCTGTTCTGAATGAAGAAATCGTACATAGCCCTCCTTCTATAAATTTCACTTGATCTACCTGCTTTCATCTAAAGACTGTGTCTGTTACAGTCAAGAGATTTCTCCCTCCTCAAAGACCCACAGGAACAGGAGAGGAGAAAAATCCAGTGTTTTTTAGAATTTGTTGATATTTCCTACCCGGAAAATTTCCCTTACACATGGATAAAACTGAGATACAGTGCAGGTACATCTACTCTGGCCCCAACTACCTAAAGAAAATGGTTTTCTTTTTGTAAGACTCAGTGGGGATGTAAGGAGGGGCATGTGTACTCTGTATCTTGTGTGTACATATGTGCACATTGGCCTGGGCCTTGTGTGTGTGTGTGTGTATGTGTATGTGTATGTGTGTGTGTGTGTGTGTGCACATAACGAAGAGAAAATCCCTTTGGAATGTTTTTCCTTGCTTTTTCCCTGCTTTTACATTCACCTTTAAATACACTTTTACATATAGAATCTTTTATTGTTCGCATGGAGTACTCCATTTATACATTTTGAAAACCCCTCTACATAGGGCCTGTCTATACATGAAGTATTTCAAAGTAGACTCGTGGATCTTGTCCTTGTGCATCCGAGCCTTGTAGGGCTTAGCATTGGTAGAATCAGTTTAGGGTGTAAAGCGACGAGTGAAACGCTTCCTATAGAGATGAAATAAGAGCGAGTTCCTAGTTGGAGTAGTGAGAGGAAAAAAGGACTTTTCGTTTTCACAATGAGAGTTTCGCGTGACTGTACTATATCACATATAAGTAGAAATTTTTCCTATGAGCTGTCTTCCTTGTACATTGCTGCCAAGCCAAATACTCCGACATTTACTTGTACTATCTGAAGTCTAAAGACTAGCCTCACTTAGGATTGGGAGGTAAAGGCCTGGCTCTTACAACAGGACTCTATATATTGCCACTCCGGAGGCATACAGGAGATAGAGAGGAGTATGCATGATCCATGAGCGGACGTGTCTTTTCGATGATTATGTAGGCCATAGCCTTTCAAGTAGAAAGAAACATAGTTGGGCACATAAAATACTTTTGAGTAGACTGGCGCTTCCGTGGAAGCTCCCGAGCATTTATCCTTAAAAGTAAAAGTAACTGTAAATTCCATGTTTGCCGTCTCCCTCATTCAGCCTATACATACAGTATACATATTATCTAAAGTACAGGCAGTTATAAAGGTCTCTCGTCCAACCAGCCCTCCGAGACGGACTCAAAACGATAGTCAAATTTTAACCCAAGCTCCCATCCTCTCCCTTGCACACTCAAAATCTAAGCCCACTAATTCCTCTATAATAGGGATTCTCTTTCACATCCATACCATCACAATTTTCTGAAGAGAAATTCGACCGAAATAACAGCCATTCTCATCATCACGTAATAATATTCGGGAAATAAAATCACAAGATCTTCAAATACCAAATGTAGCAGCAAATTCTACCAAAAGGCATTCCCCGGGCATTTTGTATTTTCTACGTATACAATCCGATTATAAAATCTACCTAAAATTATATATATTTGAGGGGGAAATACTTGATTTTTGGAGGAATGGGTAATATTATAGGATCGGGATAGAAACAAGTTTTTTTTTTTACAAATTGATTGCTACAGTTGAGTTTTAGGCAGGGCAGTGTAATCAGACCGACTGGTTCTTATATATAGATATAGGAATAGTTCAAGTAAACGGAACACAAGATAGTCTTGACTTTGTAAATGTTGAGAGGAAATGTTGTTGAAGAAGGAAATAAAAAAAAAATCTGTGGACTCCAATCAATTCCAAGCCCCACACTGTAGCTCATCTGGTTAGAACCTTGTTGCTCTTCCTGAGATGGTCTTATGGATAGCTAGATATGTGGTTTTTTTCCATGCTCTAGTACTTCCTAACCCCCCCCTCTCTCTCTCTCTCTCTCTCTCCCTCTCTCTCACTCTCTCTCTCTCTCTCTGGTCTAACAAGATTTGATTTTTCCTTTGCTTGAAACTACCTTCATGAATACGGTGAAATGCTTATTTTTATGCACTTGCCTGTACACTCCTGTATTATCTGAAGAATTGCATACAGAGAGTTTTGGGTAGTTCATACATAGCTTACATGGTCTCATGTACATATGGAGTCTCAGTTTATAGTGTGTTCAAGGAAATAAGTTTGGGATTCATCTGAAGAACAGTGAGAGTGAGGGAGTTATAACTACTCCGAGTATGAATGTTGTTACGTATCTCTATCTATACTTCCACGTACTTACGTAATAGAGTTTTCCCGGTTTCTAAAGGGATGAGCACGGAGCAAGATCAAGAGAGCGTTATTTTTCGAGTACATAATTCTTGTCTTTGTAGGATATACACAGAGCTATGCTCTTATGTGTGAATGGGAGTTACCGAAGGGAATGGATACCTTCAGTTATATTTTTAGGTATAGATTTCCATCGACCTGAAACTATATACTTTATAGTTTGTATCTTCTTTCCCTACAAGACTCCTTGATATTGCACATGCTTGGTTCCTATCTTCAAATGGAGAATTATACACACACCCAACTTGGAGTTTACAAGACGACTGAAATGAATTCTGGAGGTGTTTGAGCCAAACATTTTTCTCTTTCTCCAAACCCGAGTGAGCGGGGTACATATGCAGTTTTTATTGATAATCTATCACATGTACATATGTACATCCAAGATACAAAACCATATTTCCTCTTCTCCCCAGCTAACATCAACTTTCCTTTCATTTACTCACCGTTCTACAGCTTTGCTCCCTTCTTGTACGTAGCTGACTCGGATATTTCGGGATGGGAGTGTGCATATGTATGTACATACATGTTGGGAGAGACTATGCTGCGTGTACGCAATATTTGAAGGTAGACGCGCACGGCTTCCAATTTGTCAAATAACGGATTGTTACTCTTTTTTTTCTCTCTCTCTCTCTCCTTCTGGTCGGGAGAAGGAGGCAGATTTAAGAGTGTGATTGTATAGAAAGAGGTGGACTACAAGTTGACTACGAAGGTTTTTTTTCTTCTTGTTTGGGTGATGGTGATCGATTGGAAACACTCGAAGAATATTTTTTTTACTTAATCGACGATTGCTTGCGAATGATGTTTCCACTACACACACTGGGGCTAGGCTCATGAGTGTGAGTGTGGTATATTGAAGATTCTTCTAATGAATTGCCGGTAGTGTATAGTCCCTGTATCCTCTAATATCCAGCAATTTATCATGTAAGCTTTAAGGTGACAACCCGCCCATCTGCTTCATACATGTTTTTCTTGAGCTATATCACTTTCCCATGGAAATCTTTAAACGCTAGCTTTCCTTCTACAACCGTAATGCTATCCATAGGGACTTTCTTATACAAGTGTCCATAGCTATATAGACCCTACCTATATGCACATACCACTGCTCATGTAATTCCACACATACAAATCTATGTACGTAATTATATCTATATCTGTATGGCTTGTGTACAATTTCTGGGCATATTTTTGTGTAGGCAGGGGAACTTGAAACCTATCCCCATTTGCAACGGCCTGGTTTCCCTATCTGCATGAATTCTTGGAATTAGTAGCACAACATTATACACATATGAATGGTAGGGACTTGCTTCCTATCTCCTGCACATTGTCATTACCGTTGACAAAGTGAGTCTATTTTTCTGGTGAGAACCGCCATGTAGCAACGTCTGCTGATGGCTAATATCCTCGGAAAAATTACATCTTTAATGGGTTTTGTATGAGCAAAAAAGTATAGCTAATTCAGTAACATTAAGGCGCTCATGTAGTTAATTAAGCGTACGAGCATGCCAGCATGCATACCCTTTATGTATTTATAATCGAGCAAAAATATATCCTTTGGGATTAAATACCCCGACTGTAGCCACCCAGTTGGTGGACCGGGTAGACCCAAAATCCCGGAAGTTGTTATAGGGCTGAAGCTGTTCCAAGATAAGTAGCAACTTTTTTTTTTACACGCAAGTAGATAGCTGTATATAAGATGAAAATGAGGGGAGGAATCTTTTTAGGAAAAGTAGAGTAGCTTTTCCATGAAAACTTGTACCGTAGACTCAAGTGACATTTGACTACTATGCGGTTATCCACGGGAATTGCTTATGTAGCTTCATGAAGTCTCCTTGTACCAAAAGGTGCGTTGAATTTTCAAAATGATACTTCCACCATAGTTTTGAAACTCGTCAGAGGCTGAGAGAAGCAAAGAGTGAGTGAGAAAGAGGGAGAGAGAGAGAGAGAGAGAGAGAGAGAGAGAGGAGAAAAAACAAGAAAAGTAACACACAGCCTGTGTTTCTGTCATAAGATAAATGAAGTGTTTTTGCCCGCATCTAACTAAACTAGGGTTAGATACGACCTGACGTAAAGGTTTTTTTTTGCCCGCATCTTGTTACATCCCGTCCTCCCAGCCTTAAATTCGAACAGTGGCAAGACATTCATTGGGAAGGAAAGGAGAGTGGAAAGACTTTACTTCCCTAACAAAGGAGTACACATGCTAACAACTATTTGTTTCCAAAAAGTCTACATACGAGTCTCCAACTTTTCTCGTGTCTCTTCCCTGGAAAAGTAGAATAGACAATTCTTGTGTGTAGGAACTGGGAACGTATCTACATATATCTATACAGGCTCATACGTATCTCCCCAAGTCCTTTCCCAATATAAGGCCTGGGAAGTAGGACCAACTAAAAAACTCTCTCTCTCACAAGTCTCCCAGGGAATTTTTGATATTCCACTGCAATATCTATTATAATTATTTCCACTGGAATTTCAGACGCTTTTAGTATTTACTTAGTACATCAATGCAATTACCACGAGAATATTTTTTTTTTACTCGGGCCTTTTCTCCTAAAATCACGTGCAATTACAGGTTTCCCTACTATTTAAGGAGTGAAGTTTAAAGGTAGGTATCTTATTTTCTGTTGGTCCTACACAGTAGCTGCTTGCTTCCGCAACCCTCCTCCGATTCTGGGAGGAATGCTGCCATTTTGAGGATCTCATCGGATTCCAGTAGTGTGGAGCGTTCATGCTCGAGAGTTGATTTGGACCTGATATACATTACCATACGTAATACAGAGAGATTCCATTTGTAATACTTACTTTTGTAACTGTACGCAATGGAGAGTGTTTGAACTTCCTCGTCCCAGAATTTCTCATACGAGTAGCAAATTAACCTTTGACTTTATGGTGATGAGCCATTCTGGAAAAAGTTTCCGCCTTAGGCTGTATGTAAATACTGGTATTAGTTTAATGGTATATATGTATATATATATGGCCCCTGGACGGGGGAATTTCAAGGGGAAAGAAGTGACTACATTCCAATAGGGTTTCCCAGGTACAAATGAGATGATTATATGTATGGTAAATCCTACCCCATGATTACATAGTTGACTCCATAATTTTTCTCCCTTGTAGATATGTCCGAAATTATACCACAATTTAAAGATTATTGGAGTACTTGAGGCTATAACGCGTCCATTGCAAGGGCCTCACTATTTCCACACGCCTGAACATCTCTCCCCCCATCTGCAGACAGAGGGTCCGGAACTTGTTCGAAAGTAACTGTGAATGAGTACCATTTATGGAAATGGCTCAATCTCAATCTAATCCATCAATATAACTCTGGAGACTTTCTCACCTTACCACATGCCCACATTTGAGAAGTTGAAAAGCTCTCTCCTCTAACCCCATTTCGTAACTAATGTCGTGAACCTTTGGTTTAAGGCGGGTATCGATTTTGGAAACCACCAACGCACTAGTAGTGATGTCTTTGCCGAGGATCGTGTTCCCTCACAACTTGTCGAGGTTTTCGTAATCCACATTATTGTGGCAATTGCCAGCATTTAATTACACACTGTGTACGGGAAACATCTCAAATAGTATTTTGTACCCTCGAATTTCCACCCCTCTCTATTGTAAGGAGAGCTTCAAATTTATCCTGTCTTCATTAAAAATTAAGACAAATTGTATTTCCGTGACCGTCTATTATTATTATACACAAAGGGGAAAAAATAAGAACAAAATCGTAAGATTATGATAGAAATTCTCCCCACAATAATGTTTTCTTATTATCTAATTATAATGGGCGGTTCTCTTCCCCAAACACACACACACACACATACACACACACACACACACATACACGCATGCACACAAACACATCCACAGAAACTGTATACGTTAAACTGTAAATGCTAATATTTAAAAAGTTGTGAATTTGTTAAAACTTAGTTTCATTAGAATTTTCTAGGACGGAGCATGATGGTCTCATTCATTTTTAATTTCCTTTCATTACTCTCGAGACTGACGTCAAGTCCGAACGACTGAGTTCGGCTATACGGACCAAGTAAAAAGTAAACGGTCTGAATCGGTAGCTGAAATTAATTACAATAATGACGACTTACGTGATACTCGCATCGGACTGGAGCAAACCTGAGCTCGTCCAACCAAACTCGATCCGAGGACATCACAACATATCAAAACTTTGGTGTGTCTTATTATTACAACTCTTCCCAATTCCCCTCCATTCCTTCTCCATTTAAGTGGATATAAGTATTTATAGATAACTATAGATAGATATACATACATAGGTACTCTCCTCGGACCCGTACAAACGTCTCCTTAACCTCCTTTCCCTCCCAACCATATATTTCCATTTAGTGTTAATAGTTCCTGAAATGCCTGCTTTTATCCCTACGGTTCCCATGCCTTACTGTAGAGAGTATCTACTCCTGTGCTCCAAAGGAAATGTCAGAATAGTATATTTTACCTATAGCAATTATATCTATCCCTGGAGCTCCCAGTCCGTCCGTATAGCCTTAAACTAATCGGAAACACTAGATCCTTACGGAATGTGCACAAGCCTATCATTCCGGGACACACAATCCTCGGGAAAATATTAATTGGTGGAAAGAAATGGCGAAGAAGGGGAAACAATGATGAAATCAGTAAAATTACTTCACACAAACATCCTCAAGAAATATTACTATGGTGGTCTTGGAACCCACACACACACACACACTCACACTCACACTCACACATACACACACACACACACACACACATACACACACACACACACACACAACACATGTATCTCCCACCTATCAATTGTACGTGCACTTGATGGACACGATTGTATCCGATAAAAAGGGAGAGCGAGATATGATTCTATAGGTAATTGATGGGAAGGAAGGAAACCCTCCTCTAAAATTACACAATGACAAGCAAATGATGGAGAAAAATGATTTTGCCATTTCATTTTTTATCGACCTTAATGCTTGCATTACAGTCAAACATGGAACACCCATTTGGGGAGTAAATTCTTTTAAAAAAAAACATTCCTGCACTTTCCCATGGACTTTCCCATTGATTTTCCCCCCAAAGAAAAACACCGCCACCCACTTGTACATTCAGCTCCATTCTTACAGTCAATTTTTCCTCCGACACATGAAGCATTATCACAACTTCACTCACACCACTTGAACCTACTATTAAGAGGGACACTACAAGGGAGCCAGGACTGGAGGTAGCGTTGTCATTCATTCAATAATGGAGTAACTCGCTACATTTCGGTCTCATTAATAATTCATTGGGTCCGTGAATTACAACTAAACGCTATGTTGGCATTCAGCCCTCAAAACAAGTAATTATTACGTTATCCCCGGTGAAAAGGTTTAGGAAATAAAAACATCACAACTTTCAATCTCCAGTCAAGTCCCTATCATTCCTTTACTTTACCTACACCATCAGTCATTTCCGAGGTCTAAGAAAATAACATGAGGAGTTATTACTCCGTCACTACAACTTGTCTCATCATGTTGTTTTCATTCAAGATTACATCAACTGACACGCAAAAACTCTTCACCAACTTCGTCCTACTACATGCTCAATCATCATCCCGAATTCCATGGAAAATATTACACATTTTTAATCCAGCCCCACAGTAACATAAGGACATTTTTAGAGTATCTATATCTACATTTACAGAGCAGGACAATCCTGCTGCTACTTAGAACATGTGCATAGAAGATATCTCCAGGACTCAACTCAGGGTCAGATAAGAAGCTTACAAGTAATTATTGTGAGCATTAATTCTCTCCAATTCTCCACTGAACGTCTTGAGTAATTATTGAGTATTGAGTAGCACGACAGTAAAAAAAAGGTGACAATAAGTACACATGACAATTCGTTCTTAAAACCGTTTGAGTCGTGGAAAGTTTTGGTAATAACTTCCCATAAGAATAAACTAGATGTATTTTTTTACTAATGCGCATACACATCAAACAATGTAATAATAACATGCATATTGTATGCACTCAATGCCAACAACTCCAGATCCTGCAACTAGACTTGCATTAACTGACGAGGAGTACAAAAAAAAATATAAGGAGTTCGTCGAGCTCTTTGAACATTTTTCAACTGGTGTGTGGTAGTGGGAGAGGGGCTTAGAGATAAAAATAAAATCTATGGTGTTACATCCCCGTACTTGTGTGTATAAATGAGCGAGGGGGATACTTATAGGAACCTATAATTTATAATGATATTCGAATAGGAAAAAGTTATTACATGCTAAAAATAATAATGGACATGTTTACAAAATCGAAATCAATCTTTTTTGCTCCCTGTTCCTCGAAAGCAGACTGTGAACTGATACTGAATTTTCTACCTGAATGGAACACAATGATGAATGGATGGGAGATTGACTGTTTCCCGGAGTAGAATGGAAGGAGAAAATTAAGCAGAAATTTAGATGGCGCCTTGGACGTTCCCCCTGATTTTTATTCGTCTTGCCTCCCTCCCTTTTTCTCTCTTCTTATCCGTACTCACGTACTCACAAAATATGCACTCACTTGCACACATATAGGGCCAAAAGGAGTGAATCTGACATTTTCAGAGAGTGGAAAAAAATCTGTCAGTATTTGCCTCTCTCTCTCTCTCTCTCTCTTATTTTTCCTCCGTGAGCCTTTCCACATTTTTTCTTTCTCAGTCTCTTTCTCGAATTTGCACGCATGCAGATATGGTTGGTTCGTAGAAGATAAAACAAAGAGTCACCTTTGAAAAAGCTGCGTTCGTTATTCATTGCTTTTGCTCTTGCTCTTGCTCCTATATGCTAGGATCAGACCGCCACACCGTTATATATGACAACCTATTGTAGAGAGACTCTCCCTTGATTTTCCTGTATTGCTATAACTCCTTCGTACACAGGCAGAGAGAGAGAGAGAGAGAGAGACATACTCGAGTGAACAATAAAATTTTCGAGCTTGTGTTGTACCTACAATCTCCTCATATATACAAATGTTCGCCTAAAAATAACTGCCACATCTTTCAATGTAGAAATGTGATTCGAGTCAAGGAGGAAAGGCCTAAATAAGCATGGCAGAAGCAGAAGGGAAATTAATTTTCCTATTCTTTTCCATCTCCTTCTCCCCACATTGCTCTCCTCTCTCCAGTCTTCCAATTTTAATCTCCACTTCATACAAACTCCCTACTGTACTTTTTAAACCCACTGGAACATTTAGCTTCACAACCCATTTCCCCCCTGATATTGATCATCCTTTATGGATGAACGGAGGAAAACAGAAAACAATGTTTTTAATCACTGAACAAAATATTTGCGAAAAAAATAAATGGCTCGTGTTTTCCCCCATAGCTCTTTTTTTTTTGTCTGTAGAAAGTATCAATTTAGAAAAATAAGAACTGCAATCAATTTCAAGTGAAACCTCGTAAATCTGACATTTAATGGGAAGAAGGAAACTTTAGAACTCTTTCAAAATGATTCGGATGTACATACGTCCATAAAATATGCAGGCGTATCAGTTCACTTGTTATTTAGAAAGAGGCACTGCCTTTGAACCAGGGTGTAGTAAATAGTGATTGTTAATTTAAATCCCATGAGTTAAGTGAGATTTCAGTTGTAATAACTCAAATGAAATTAAAGTAGATATACCAAAAGCTGGGATTTTTTCCTATGCGAAAGGAGGCGGAAGGGCTTCAGAGGGAAAGCTGTTCAGGTCGGAGGAAGCAGGTTTGACAGAACGACTATAGAAAAGGAAAGAGCTACACCCCAGCCTGATATGCGTTTCCCTACTATTAGGCTATATATCTGTATTTATATATATATGGGAGTCTCCAATAGACCGGGGTAAGTATTGGGAATTTTGAGAACAGGAAGCTCCTTGCATAAATTTCATTTGTTACAGAAAATGCTTGTGTTGAAATGTCAACAGGGAAATCGACTAGATGACTAATCCCTCACCTCTTGTTCCACTTTCTTCACCTTGTTAAGAGTGGTGAAAGAGCTAAAGTTCAGGAGAATGGATGGGTGCCGCCAGGCAGTCAAAGGTAGGAGTTTAGAAGGAAACTGACTTTATACATATATTCAACTCTGACAGGGGCGGTTGCTCGCTTTTATCATCGTAAAAAAGATGCCTCACATATTTTTCATCATCATCACCATGGATCAAAAACATGCATATTTTGCACGCTCAGCAATCAGTACGAACTCCCACCTACGTGGTAGTAGTAGTACATAATTGCATACATATACACACACACACACACACACACAGCAACTACGGTTCCTTGCACATTTCGCACATTCTTTCAATCGTAACTGTGCCCAAACAAACCTGCCTGAATCCCATGCAGCAGACACATGTGTCACAATATACGTCCCATAATACGCACATGAGTGTAGGTGCATACATGAGAAGCATGTCAAAATAAAAGCGTTACGTGAAAACGTCCTTTGAAAGCACCAATTCCCGAAAGACCATGGAAAAAAACCAATGAGGCCAATATGAACATCCCGAGCCTTCCCCTCCAACTGATCCAGTAAAGCTCAGGAGAAATGTAATATAGCATGCATGTGACCCTTGACGGAATCCATATGTATTCCAATAATATACATTAATTCTCACGTAATATTTAGGCACGTATTTCGAGAAAAATATTATATATTTTTTTTTATTGAAGGAGCAAAATATGCTTGACTGACGTCCACACTTCATACGGGTACACTCTCAACTGCAGAGCTACTACTTCATGGGAAACAACAAATGTGACTGGAATAGGTATGCAAAATATGTAGTCACGTATGAAGTTTGTGCTCCTGTGTTATGAATGCAGACTATGGAGCCAATCTTAGGAGGGAACCGTTACCCTGGCAGGGAGGTTTTGATCTACAGACAAAATACAGTTGATTTACATAAATTGTTACTTAGAACTTTCCTATGATGTAACACATGGAGTTCGATCAAGTATTTTATTACAGAGCGCCATCTGATCCTTTACATGCATTCTTGCTCCCGAAACAAAAAAAAAACTCCCGAGTCTTTACAATTTCCTATCCATGATGTATCGTATTAAGTATGATGGCTGAGCCGAGACAGAGGATATTTTATGTACTACAACTTTAGCACTTTGTTATAATAAATAATGACGTAGTAACAGACTGATTAGAATGTTATATTAAAACTTGCTACATTACTTTCCAGGAGACTTTCCCTAAATGCACCCCTCATACTATACACACACACACACACACACACACACACACACATACACACACGCACAGGATATAGACTTGTCTATTGCTTTTGATAATGTGGCAGATGAAAAACTAATGAAAAGTTACCGTACAAGTCTCCGGTGGAGCTCGCACTCACTCCGAGAGAAAGAATAAACAAAGAGAAAGGGAGAAAGGGCAAGGGTATGAAGAGATAACAAAGCTAAACATTCCTCCATGCATGCACATGTTATGAGTTTAATTTGTTCTTGATAGAAACGTAATGAGATCAATGGAAAGGAGAGAACGGCAAAGGAATTTTTATGAGCAGGAATAAAAATCAAGCAAGAAAATAAAAATTTCCTCTCTCTCTCTCTTTCTCTCTCTCTCTCTCTCTCTCTTTACCACACACACACACTTACTCACGCCTATACCCAGTATCATCAGGTATGTAAGTCTACAGAGAAATATATACATGTTTTTCTGACAGACAGAGAAATGACGAGTGTCCATACCTATCAATCGGAATCAATAGAGCGCAAGAGAAAAATCGTCTGGGATGAAAAAAAAACTCCTTGTTTAAGTCAATCCAAGTGGGCACACATACGTATACAGAATATTACAGAAATTACAAAGGCATTCTCTCCCAGTTTCCCTCCAAGTACTATCCACACTGCCGTACATATATGTACATACCTTACAATTACGTTGATACTACGAGCACAACGAGTGTGCAGGGGCACAGTCAGTATTTCCTATTATGCAGGTATCTATATATGTACGTATTTCTCCACAATTTTTATATACTTCTTGGCTCGACGAAGTCCCAAGAAACATTTTTCTTCCCCTTAGAACATTCTGGCAAGTTAGCTTACAAATATTGGGTTCCATCAGCCCGTTTCGTTACAAACTAATTTCCAGTCTCTACAAAATTTGCTTTAATTCTTGAACTTTCAAGAATAAAAATTGTCCTTCAGATTTGGTGTATCTATGCTGCCAAAGAAATCGAAATTTTGAGCCCTATTATTCTTATTATTTTGAGCCTCTAATTTATTTTACATTCAGCGTCACTTCGCATCGGAGCGTAAGATGTAATGCTATGCTTATGAAATATATTTTATAAAATGTTTAAAAAACATTTACAAAAATATGAAAATTGGGATGAAATGATTCCAAGCTCACTTGCTTGTAATAGCTGGGGGAAGCGGGTGGGTGAAAGCTGTTTTTTGGTACCCAGTGCTCAGTATTTTCATATAGTTGCCTCTATAAGAGTAGTGTTTTGTAAACTTGAGTAAAAACCTTCAGTGCAGTATTCTTGACGGCATAGTTAACTCAGAAGTATGCACATACAATGGGTCTTTCTCGTAAAGAAGTTTGTACAGTGAAGGATCGGTGTTGTAGAGAATTCGACTGGGTAGGAACTGTATGGTAGGAATTTTGTATGAAAAAGAGAGAGCACATAGAAAGTATGTCTGTGAGCGTTGTTTTGTAGTCTTGATGATACAGCAAAGGAGAAGAAAACCTTCCAGGCTCAAAGTTACCTATAGAATTGGAGATGTAGGGAAGTCATAGGTAAAAACATAAAGGTTTTCCAGGGAAATTTCACAAAACTACAATAAAAAGTAGAATGTGACGTGGAAAAAATTTGGAGGAAATGTGCTTATATGTCTGTATGATTTTGCCATTTATTCCTCCTTCTCGCATTTGTCAAGAGTTCCTGTCTCTTTGATCCAATACTGATAAGCTTTTCCTCCTTCCCCTCCCCATACAAACAGACACGGCTGTTGTGGTTCTGGATGAGAGTGCCGATAATATGTGTTAAAAATGTATGAATTCAATATTCCCCAATCGATATTTCCACTGATGTGATGACAATGACGTAAGAACGAGACTTGTCGGAGAGAAGAGTTAACATTTAAGTTACATCCAAATTTATTTTTGTACCTTGTCCACCCCTCACTCCCATGTGCCCGATATATCTCTAGACTGTATATAGCGAAGCTGATGCTATGGTTTTGGAATTGAATGAGGCCAAGTCGTCCGGAGATTTCTTAAAATTTATCAGCCATGAAGGAATTAGCAGTTCCATATCTAGCTCCTGTGCAGTCAAGCCCCGCCACGTTTCCTTCCATATCATAATTCATGTAAATGGTTTTAAAACATGAAACTTTATTTTTTGCATCAAATTCTCCTGCCACTCTTCTAAAATGTATATCGAATCCTCAGAAACTCATTTGTGGATTTAAGGGTAGAAGTTTTGTATTTTTGGATTATAATTGACCATTTTAAATAATTACTCAATTAAAGTCAACACATGACTTTTATTATATCTATTCTTATTTTTGATTTTTTTTTTTATTAATTTTGTATACTGTTTTAGTCTAGCCAATTTGTTAGAAAATTAAAGAGAAATAAAAAACCCCATTTGGTTAATTGTAAGTCGGAAAAATACTGATCAATTGTTTCTCTTAAAGTTGACTAATATGTAATTAGATGATATGTTGACATTTGTGCATATAATACAAATTTTATTAAATCTGTATGAAAGTTTGTTCCAAACTGGGGCAGACGAGTACGTAAAACATTTTCAGTTATTATAATGCTTTTGGATAGCTAAATTGAGAGGCTGCATATGCATGTAGCGTATGACTCTATAGCATAGTGATACATGACGTTGCTACGGTTCAGGGGAGGCTTGGACTCGTATGTAACTAGATTACTTTAAAATGTCAAAACTGATGTCAATACGGACTCCTATTTCATACAACAGTCTCAGTGCAGTAGATATTTACTGTATAAATTTCAATGAATAATAAATGTCCTCATCCGCTGAAAAGCATAATTGAAGTGCTGGGAGCGTTTTTGAAATCAAAAGTCAATGTCTCAAATATTTGGGTCTAGTAAGGTTCACAAAGCATTTTGTAATACTATTCCAAGAATTCTCTCCGAGTTCTCAGCATTCTGGTACATAATTTGTCTTTCAACTTTCCTTGCAGGCATCCCTTTTAGCATCCCAGCGGCTGGTAGACGTATGTGGGGCAGAGAAATAGCCACGAGGAAGGAACAAATCGCTGGAAGGGGGAATACGTTTGGATTGGAATTGTCATGGCGTGAATCAATTGCTTCAGCTTATGATTTAATAATGTCATATCCATACTTATTTACATGAAACGTTTCCATGACAGCTTCGTCACACTTACTTCCTCCGCAGAAATTGTGGATTAGTAACGTGTATGTGTCTACGAAATGCTCTGCTCGTATGCAGCATTCATGCGTAATTCACTGTCACAACAGCCCAGATATTGAGTGAGAATGTCTACATGAATAGGTTTCCATTGTAGCCAAGTCTGCCTGACGACACACCTGACAAATTATATTTGTAGCAATATTTGAGGGTTGGATGAGTGGGAAAAAAATTGACAAACATACTCCTTGTTTTCTTCCTATTTGGGTCCTCGGTCATTTCCACCCGAGTTTTAATTTAGCTGATGTAGTTAGGCGGAAAATAACATGCGACGGATAATGCAGTGAATAGAATTAAATTATGGGCCGTCTCTATCCCCATCATAGAGCTACATAAGCTCTGGAGCTTTTAGCACCAGGATAGATTTGGTCGTAGCTTTCACCAGAACTTTCCCAACTGCGTTACCACTCTCCAATCTCCACGTTGTACGTAAATGACTCTGCACCGAGCACAAAGTGAGTGAGTGAGTGAGTGAGTGTGTGTGTGTGCATGTCTGTGTACAAGTGGAAATTATAAATATGGAAGTAGACAGCATAGTCACCATTAATAGTAATAGTATCAGGGGGAAAGTAGCAAGTTTTGGGGTAGCATTTAGGGAAGTCCAGGAAAGAGTAAAGCCTTCAAATAAGTCGACTCCCTATGAAGACGATATCCCAGGAACTATCATAGGTAATTAGAAAATATAAATGCATTGTAGCGTCTATAGATACAGGGCCTTCCAACTCGTGTCCCATGTAGAGAGTACGGAAAGGACGACGGGTCTGTCATGTCAGTCCGTCCTTGGTCCTGTATACTTTGAAGTAACTTGGAAAATTCCGAATTAAATGAAAATGAACTTACAGTGTGACAGTGGAAGGGTATATGTAATATCTGCAGGAGGGTAATAATGTTTCGATATCATGACAAAGTTTTCACGCAGAGATAGAGAGAAACCCCAAACATAGACCAGTTCCATAAGTAACTACAAGGCAAGTTGGTAGTCATAATGCTGTCGTAACAGCCACTGCCACAACCAAGAGCACAACACCATCATCGGCAGGAGCAGCCAGTTACCACGACTGTGTTCCTATTAACTGACTGTGTGTGTGTGTGTGTGTGTGAGGCTCAACAACAATACATTACACATTGCAAGTAGGACAAGTACAAGGGAAAACTATGGTAAAAAGTAGGACCGACCCAAGTGTTGCTATTAGCCAGCCAAGGTTCTCCCTCGTGCAGATATGGAGCAGGGTGACTGTATGTATGTATCTACATCCAAGGAATCTAACAGTTGCACTGATGGGGGAGATGGAGAGCCACATGCATATAATTACAAAAACAACCTACACGTACATACATAGATACTCAAATGTGTATGTACTCTCAAAATGTTTGTGCACGCTCGAAATACAAAACATACATAGAGATAGTGGTTCCGTGTACGTCTGTGTTCTGTAGTAGTGACTGCTGTAGAAAATGAATGGATGTACACATAAGAGCATGTATGAGTGTATGAGAGTGAGTAATGCCCATACGGGATATGTAAGTGAGGATCCCTACTGAATCAATTGAACAGTGAAAAAATGAGGCACATCAGAGAGCAAATGAATGGATTATTTGTAAGTAATTTATTGTATAAGTATGTATGTTTGCAGTATGGTCAGTTTGTCCATTTACACGATTGGAATGAACTTGTAGCACTGCAGATGTCGAAGGTAACTCGGGCTGGTAGCCAAACCAAAAGGTTTGGCAGTTGACATGGAACTGATCCTGTGGATCGAAGAGTGTAGGAAAAAACCAGCGATGAGGAAGCAAGTTGAAACTTGCTTCGGTGAAGAGTTATTTTCCAACAGGCATCGGCATTGGAGACTAGTAGTAGACCGAAGTGAGAACCAGTGAGATTCAAGCTACTATTGATGAAGGAGCTGACTAACAATGAGAGAGCTGCTTGCATTACATACACGCATGTCACGTAATAATTACATAAGCTTAAGAATCAAACATTCCCGACCACCTTGAAATATTACATTTCAAATAATTAAAATTAAAGTTTATGAAATAATAATTGTAACGCTTTTAAGCAATAAGAATACAGAGCCTAAAGTAAATCCGATGAGGATTGTGAAGTCTCAATAGGAAGAAGACATATCTTGGTGATTGGCCTTTTGAATTCTCCATCTGCTGTTTTGAGAGAAACCACACGAGTTTTACCATCTGTTCCAGGATAGGTCTGAATCACACGACCGAGCTTCCATTGAAGTGGGGGTAGACGCTCATCCTTGAGCAAGACAAGGGCATCCTTCTCAATGTTGGGTTGATGCTTCAGCCATTTAGGTCGCTGTTGTAAGCGTGACAAATACTCACTTGACCACCGGCTCCAGAAGTGTTGTACAACTTTCTGCATTAGCTGCCAACGCGAGAGACGATTTTCTCTAATGTCCGTGTAATTTGGTTCCTGAATAGTAGTGAGTGCAGATCCTACGAGAAAGTGGCCCGGAGTTAAGGCTGTAAGATCATTGGGATCGCAAGAAATTGGGCAAAGCGGACGTGAGTTAAGAACCGCTTCGACTTGACACAAAATGGTAACCATTTCTTCAAAATTTAGCACTTCATTTCCTACAATTCTTCGCAAATGGTATTTGGTGCTTTTAACCCCTGCCTCCCACAGTCCACCAAAATGAGGAGCTGCAGGCGGGTTAAACTGCCACTTGATTCCGGTGTCTGCAAGATGTTTTGAAACTATTTGGTTGTGCTCTGGACTGTGGCAAAGTTGGCGGAGGTGACGAAGTTCTTTGTTGGCCCCAATAAAATTAGTCCCGCAGTCACTGTGTATAGTACTGGGCATGCCCCGGCGGGATATGAATCGCTTTAATGCTGCAATAAAGGCCTGGGTCGAAAGATCACTTACGAGCTCTAAATGTATGGCTCGAGTACAAAAACATATGAACAATGATACATATGCCTTGTACCGTTGAATGCCACGTCCTTTGATGGCTTTCAGGAGAAATGGTCCAGCGAAATCCACTCCACAGTTAAAAAATGCAGGAGCTGGGTTTACTCTCGTTGATGGTAGACTCGCCATTAATTGGGTGCTGGAGGTAGCTACTTGACGATAGCAAGTGACACATCGTTTGTAAAATAATTTCACAGCATTCTTTGCATTTAGAATCCAATAGGTTTCCCGAAGAACTTGAAGCATCAATGCAGGACCAGCATGGAGATGAGAGAGGTGCACATGTCTAACAATAAGAGTTGTTAGTGGAGAATGCGTTGGCAAAATAATTGGATGCTTCTGATTGTAAGTTAAAGTTGCATTCTGGAGTCGCCCTCCGACTCTAAGCAACCCATTGTCAGCTAGGAACGGGCATAGTGACTTTAACCTTGATTTGTATGGAATTTCATCCTTTGCTAGCAGACACTTGATTTCTTCTGCAAAATGAAATCGTTGGACTTGTTTGATGAGGGAAAAAAGAGAACACTGTAATTCGTCCACTGAGAGTACTCCAGTGAATTTGAGAGATGAGTTAGATCGAGAGTTGGTTGCAAATCTAAGGCATAAAGCTGTAATTCTCTTTAGCATTGATAAGGTTGAATATCTTGTAAGGATCGAAAGATCAATTGTAGCAATGTTTACAGTTATTAGTTTACGTTCTTCAAATAGAGTTTCGGTAGTTATGTCTTTTGAGTTGCATTTTGTCGGTGGTTTCCAATTATTCAACTGGAAGGCAATTGGGCCATTCCACCACAATGTGTTGCGCCATAATTCAGATGGATAAATACCTCGTGTTGCTAAATCAGCCGGATTTTCCTTACCAGCAATGTGAGACCACAAAGGTTTTGGCTGACAATCTTGGATCTCAGCAACCCGATTTGCAATAAATGTTTTCCATCTTTGGGGTGGAGAAGCAATCCAAGCCAACGCAGTTTTGGAATCTGACCACGCAAATACTCCATCAAATTGCATATGCAGCGAAGCTGCAATTGAAGTAAGTAATCGGCTAAGAAGAACTGCCCCACAGAGTTCAAGTCGAGGTAGTGTTACTTGCTTTAGAGGTGCCACTTTAGTTTTAGCAGCAAGTAAGTGCATTTGTACTGTTCCGGAATTGTCCATAGTTCTCAAGTAAACCAACGCTGCAAACGCTCTTTCGGAAGCATCTGAAAACCCGTGTAATTCCTTTCTTTCCACGTGAGGAACAATTACACGGCGAGGAATTGTTACCTGCTGGAGTTCCTGAAGGGCCTTTCGATAAATTACGAACTCTCCGACAAATTGGTGAGGAATTTCGTCGTCCCAGCTAGCATTTTCTTGCCATAGACGTTGCATCAAAATTTTAGGAACAATGGTGACGCAGCAAAGCCATCCTAGTGGGTCAAATATCCTCGCGATATCTGACAAAATAATGCGTTTCGTTAGTTTCCCAAAATCAAATGTTTCAACAGAGAAATGGAAAATGTCAGTGGATGGATTCCAGAGGAGACCAAGAGTTTTAATAGATTCATCCATGTCTATTGTCAAAGGTGAGTCCGCACCACGAAGCTCAGAGGGTACTGCTTGCAAAACTTCAGCTGAATTTGATGCCCATTTTTGTAGTTGGAAGCCTCCAGCTTGAGTCAACTGAATAAGTTCACGCTGCAGTTGCAATGCCAGTTCGACAGACTCTGCCCCAGACATTAAGTCGTCGACATAGAAATCTCTTCTAGTAATTTCTGCAGCTAGTGGATAGGTACCACTCTCATCATCAGCTAATTGCTTTAAAGCCATTGTTGCTAAATACGGGGCACTAGCAGTACCGTAGGTTACAGTCAGAAGTTGGTATTCTTCAATTGGTTGCTCAGCCGAAAATCTCCAAAGAATCCGTTGATAGTCAACATCTTTTATATTGACAAGAACTTGACGATACATTTTGACTACATCTGCAATTAGTGCAACATTGTGAAGACGAAATCGTAAAAGAAGAGATATCAGATCGTCTTGGACCACTGGACCCACCATTAACATGTCATTGAGAGAATTCCCAGAAGTTGACTTGGCAGAACCATCAAAAACTACACGAAGCTTAGTAGTTGTACTGGAGGCCTTAAATACGCAGTGATGGGGTAAATAAAATTTCTCACAATCACGTTTTTGGGAATATGATGTTGGAACACGCTGCATATGACCTAAGTTGAGGTAATCTTGCATGAACTTGTGGTACTGTGATTTGATTTCCGGGTTGGTTTCTAGTTTATTTTCAACGGACCTGAATCGACGAAGTGCCATGTTGTAGGAATTTCCCAAAATTTTGTCTGGTTTAAAGGGGAGTCGGACGATAAACCGACCCTTTTCATCTCTCCTATGAGTGAGTCTAAATTTTTCTTCACAACATTTCTCTTCAGCAGTAAGAATTCGCTTCATTGGTAGATCCTCCAGCTGCCAGAATCTTTGAAGGGATTTATCCAAATTTAAGTGAGTAGAGCATGAGACAATATGTGGAATAGGTTTGCCTGAGACAGTTGATGGTGGTGCTCTTCCATAAACAATCCAACCAAGTTTCGTTTCTTGAGCAATTGGAGTGTCTGCTGGACCACGGCGAATTTCTCCCAGCATAATTTCAGCATATGCATCAGCACCAAGCAAGATGTCAATGGATCCTGGTTTGTTGAAGTTTGGATCTGCAAGTTTGAGGGTAGAGACGTGGTCCCATTGAGCAGAATCACAAGGTAGATTGGGTAGTAGTCCTGTCACCCGAGATATGTTGAATGCTTCAACTGTCAACTTATACTGTTTATTTACATTAGATACAACATTTAATATTGAGTAATGGCGAGCATTTGTAATTTCGGTAGCAGCCAATCCAGAAATGTCTACATTAATTGGGTACCGTTGAAGTCTCAGCCTCTGAACACATATATTGGTAACAAAATTGGCTTGAGAACCTGAATCTATAAATGCCCGACAGGGTTGTAGCTTTCCAGAAATGTCCTTGACCAAAACCATTGCCGTTGCAAGAAGTACTTGTGAATGCTTACTGTTAGCAACATGAGTGGACACAGAAGTCGGTTGAGGCTCGGCTGTTTTGATTACGGTACGCTCAAAATGGAGAAAACTATGGTGCTTTTCCCCACATTGCTTACATGTATTTTCAGAAGGGCACTGAGACGCGAAGTGATTTGGACGTAAACAGTTCAGACAAAGTTTACGCTCCTTTACTGATTTCATTCGCTCAACAGCAGATTTTGCTAAAAAATTGGAACACTTGAAGTAAGGGTGATTACCATCGCAGATACTGCACTTATTGTTAGTCTTAGTTTCATTTATGGTATGGTGAGACTTGGCATGTAATTTAGTTTCAGGTTTGATACTCGGTTTGGACTGCACTTTAGTCTTAGTGTGAGCAATTGAGTTCAATGCTTGAGCATGCTGCTCCAACCATTCAATAAGAGATTTGAAACTTGGAACCTCATTATTAGGAAGTGACAATTCCCACAGTCTTCTTGTCTCAGGGTCCAATTTTTGCAAGATGAGAAAGGTAACAATGGAATCCCATGATTGTGTGGGCTGATCAAGTATTTCCAGCGTCCTCATGCATTCATTTGTAGTATCCACCAGCTCTCGCAATCCACTGGCAGATTCAGCTTGTAAGCTGCTTTGCATTGTTAAGCGCTTGATGTGAGCAAAGACAAGTTCTCTCCTGTTCTCATATCTATTGGTAAGAAGTTCCCATGCGATGGCATAGTTGCCATCTGTAACTTTCATACTTTGAAGGATTCTTGCAGCATCTCCACGTAAGCTCAGTTTGAGATACTGCAGCTTTTGAGCGGGCATCAGTGAGTGGTTGTTGTGAATAGTTGCAGAAAATAAATCGTGGAATGACATCCAATCTTGAATGCTCCCGGAGAAAGTGGGCAGATCCAACTTGGGTAGTCGGACATCTTGTACTTTGGGTTCCGCGTGGAAACTGGCGCTTGAATTTTGCATCGGATGTGAAGTTGGTTGGTAACGGCTGACAGAGAACAGCTTCGCTCGCATCTCGATAACGCGTGACTCGCTTATGTCAAAGTCACCTTGTTGAGCGTCGAATTCAGATTGGGTCTTACACAGATCCAAAATGGCGAAATGATTGATGTTGAGATCATTCCAGATCTCATTGAGACGAAGCGAATGTGATTCAACCAATCCTGCATCCACATCATCGGAGTATGCGTCAATGGCCGTCTTTAACCGAGTTAGAGATGATTTTAGAGCTTTTCTTTTTTGACGCAGCGAGTCCATATTGGAAATTCGATTGTCATTTTCCATTTTCTACGGCCACTTTTACTACTTAGGTTCGACGGATTTTCAAAACTCCGGTTCAACTATCCGGTTCGAAGGACCAATAAAATGTTCTGTAGTAGTGACTGCTGTAGAAAATGAATGGATGTACACATAAGAGCATGTATGAGTGTATGAGAGTGAGTAATGCCCATACGGGATATGTAAGTGAGGATCCCTACTGAATCAATTGAACAGTGAAAAAATGAGGCACATCAGAGAGCAAATGAATGGATTATTTGTAAGTAATTTATTGTATAAGTATGTATGTTTGCAGTATGGTCAGTTTGTCCATTTACACGATTGGAATGAACTTGTAGCACTGCAGATGTCGAAGGTAACTCGGGCTGGTAGCCAAACCAAAAGGTTTGGCAGTTGACATGGAACTGATCCTGTGGATCGAAGAGTGTAGGAAAAAACCAGCGATGAGGAAGCAAGTTGAAACTTGCTTCGGTGAAGAGTTATTTTCCAACAGGCATCGGCATTGGAGACTAGTAGTAGACCGAAGTGAGAACCAGTGAGATTATCTACATCCAAGGAATCTAACAGTTGCACTGATGGGGGAGATGGAGAGCCACATGCATATAATTACAAAAACAACCTACACGTACATACATAGATACTCAAATGTGTATGTACTCTCAAAATGTTTGTGCACGCTCGAAATACAAAACATACATAGAGATAGTGGTTCCGTGTACGTCTGCATGTTCAATATTCCCAGCTACTTTCCCAACCTATGTCCCTAACTTGTACACATGAATATGTACGTCTCTGTACGTATGTAAGTCTCTCTCTCACACACACACAGAGAGAGAGAGAGAGAGAGAGAGAGAGAGTATCTATACGATAAAAACGCGTCTGAAGGCTGACTACTCCAATATTGGGATATATGTTGAAAATGTACGGGGAAATGTATTTTATGTGTATACACTCAAGTTCCATGTTGTAATGTTATCGTAAATCGTAATCGTTTGGAGAAGAATAGATACGTTGAGAAGACCAGCGGAGCTGATCTACATTACACACACTATGTGCTTAGCCGAGTGAAATCAATCTGTTTTAACATACGTAAATACTTGACTAGCTTCAGTTACAGCTTCAACTCCACTTTCTTTCTGTGGCTGTTCTGTAGTCTCTTTCTTTCTACTCCGAGTCCTACAACACTGCTGCTGCTGCTGCTGCTGCCGCCACAACTGCTC
Source organism: Allacma fusca (assembly GCA_947179485.1). Classification (NCBI taxonomy): domain Eukaryota; kingdom Metazoa; phylum Arthropoda; class Collembola; order Symphypleona; family Sminthuridae; genus Allacma; species Allacma fusca. The sequence continues at coordinate 10,436,238 of OX359250.1, forward strand.
TTTCTCTCGTAACTAAATAGTCCCAGCTCTCTCCACACGTCTGCTTGAAGTCCTGTCTTTTACTTAGCACTACAACTTGCTAGCTTCCACTAGTTATCCACTTCCCTCCAGCTACTACCATGTTATTTGATGTGTAGTTATGGTAGTCTGTGTGGTTTATGGTTATAGTTTATACACTGCTCAACTACCTCACTTTGGTTTTCCTCAATTTCACTCCCCCATGTTTTCCATTCGTTTCATGTAGTCCGCTCTTCCTTCTTTCTCCTCTTCCTTCTTTCTCCTCTTCCTCTCGTCATTTACTCTCACACACACATGGCGCTTAATATGGACTTGGCTCCACATGGATACTTGGCCTCAGCCCATTCCCACAGTAATGTTGCAATTTACACCCAAACTCCAACGCACACCAACTTCAATGCTCTCCATGACTCCCTGTGAATGACCCTAGTCCATGGAGGAGCTCCATGTATCCAACCTATGAGACATGCCCGTTAAGACATGTCGAGCAGGTAGATGCTAATAGCTCAGATTGTTTTCCTCCACATACTACTCCACTACTCCAGGTACATACAGGTGTTTCTCACTGAAAAGTTCTGACTGTCTCAACTCTCGCAGACGGATGGAGAACAACAGAACTCTCCCTCCCACCGAGAGAGAAAGAGAGAGAAAGGGAGAGAGAGAGAGAGAGAGAGAGAGAGAGAGAGAGAGAGAGAGAGAGAGAGAGAGAGAGAGAGAGAGAGAGAGAGAAACTGAGGCTATAACAAAACTAAAACCTCCAACAAAACTAAACTTCCAACAAACTTACCACACACTCCTAAGACAAGTATTTGGGAGAAAGCTCCCTAAGCCCATGTATCGCACGTTGTATTTGTACTCCCCATAATAATAATCGTAGTCATAATCAAGTAAAATATGGCTACTCCAGAGGCCCAGTCCTACGGAAACTGTTTATCCCTTAGCTACATAACATAACAGTAAACTCTCACCAGCATTACGAACATGTCAAGTTTATAGACCATGTTGTGTACATTGTGCATTGCAGTGGGTTTGTACATGACTGCAAAGTCTACCTCACTGAAATTCTTCCTACAAGGGGACTATTTTAATGCAAAAAGTTACCCACACACTATGTGTGGGTTTAGACTGTATGCAGGCTCAACTGTATCTGTATGTATGTGGGTTTCCTTCCGTGGAACAGGTGAGGGAGAAAATACCATGGAGGACAATGACAAAGTTCCCATTGAGCTACCTTTCCCTTATCTGCTCGTCCACTTCCCACACTACACTGACTTGACTTGTTTGATTAATTCATTTGCTTCTCAACCATATACAGGGGCTGCTCATTTACGCACAAAAACATTTCTACTTTTCCAGCTCATTTTCTCGAGAAGAGAACAACAACATAATTCCGAATGAATTCTGTTTATTCAATTTCTATTCCAGTCGAACACACTCATATGTCTACCCCATTAAAGTTAATTTTTCCCATCCCACCACCAACACTTAAATAGCTGCATGGGCTGAACTTTCCCAATGCAAATTGGGCCTGACATTCATCAAGACAATGGCATCTCCACACTCTACACTAAATCACTTAAGTTTTCTGTAAGTCCTTTCTAGTTTTTAAACTGTTCGAGAGTCGTATTATATCCGTCAAGAGAACCTACCACACCAGATGATAAATAGCAGTGAAGTAGTATTTGGTAATTATCAGACCAAAACGGCTCGGGAAAGTTGGCATTGGCAATACAAAGACTTGAACTAAGTTTGACGCGGAATATGTTAATTTGGGAGATTCGAGCAAAAGTTTGGATTTATTTCATGAGAAAACAAGACTAGCAGGTGCAGTATTTCTGAATGGTGTGGGTGTTCCTAAGATACTTTATTGTCAGATTCCAAGTAGGTACAGTCAGGAAGTATCAGAAGAGTATGAGAGAGATGAAGATAGAAGAGAAAGGTTACAATCAATATTTGATTAAAAGTTTTTCCAGCTTTGCCTCTCAAAGGGACCTATGCTCATGAGGAAAAACCTGACAGGGAATTGAAATAGCTATTTAAGATTCTTGGGAAGAAATTTTTAAGGAGTTGGAAAAGTCAGAATTAATTTTGTTAATTACAGCAAAACATATAAATACATATTACTCTAGTTCCGGGCTTAATGAACATCTCGGAGGACATTTAAATGAGAAGATGAATCAAGGTTGAGGAGGAGTCCATGAAACCTAAACTGAATAGGCGTATAATTACGGAAATAAATAAAAAATGTAGTGGTGTTGTGCAATGTGAGCATATCAAGATATCCTTCCATTAACTTACCATGATACCGGAGGCCAATGCATGTTCCTTCTCATTTTAGTGATCCCATCTTCAGACAGTCTTTTATAAAGACAGTATCACACTTTAAAAAATCACGTCCAGCGTTTACAATGACATTTCTATCAATTATTTTCTCAAACTTGTGATTACTTTTGATTGTAATATTCCTCAACCCTTCACACAAAAATACTTTCGAGGGTGTGGATATTCTCAGCTGAGGGTATTTTTGGAAGTGGGCCGAGAAGTGTAAACACTGTGGTCAAGTCAGCAACTTCACGGAATATCTGTTTCGAACTCACACGCTACTGAATCCATGTCACTTTGAGAGAGGAGGAACCACTTTTAACACTATTTCCAACCCTTGAATCACCTGAACATTCGATGGGAATGTAACCAAGGTTTTTATTTTAAATCAACTTTAAATTACACTGCCTTCAATTTTATTGACTTCTGGTCCTCGGGAAAATGTAATTATTTGGAAAGGACCTTAAAAATTAACTGGTGTACATTTTCCATCAAATAAATACGTTAAAAGCTTGACCATCTACAATAATTCAACAAACGTGCTGACCTGACATTTAAATGTTCTTAGGACACAGTTCAAAACCATCCCCAAATTATTTTGACTCCTTGCAGATTTGATAATTTTCTTGAAAAATTCTCGAGCATGACTAGAACCCAAACTATTCGTTCCAATTCGTATACAAATACGGAAGATATGAGCCAAAATGAACTGATATTGTTGATCCTGTTAGAATATTGTAGAATATTCTTGAGGTTGAACTCCAGCAAAGAAGATGAGCCTGGCTAGAAAAACTAAAAGTAGTACAGCACACTTGTGCTATGGATTACTGTTGAGATGGTGTGTGTAGCAGGGAGTCGGGTTTTTTTTTCTCCTTGACAAGAGTTTCCTCCAGCCACACACATATATATATCTAGCTATCTATACTGACACACAAAACTCACAGCAGTTTGAAGGCTGAGCCAGGAGATGATAATGTATTGCAAATATTTGGGCCTTGCACGGAGTATATTTCGAGCCTGGGTCCTATACTGTGAAAATTTGGTTCTCAAGTAGCAGGCAAAGTCCAAGTGAGGATTACGGAGCTCCTAGTAGTGGCGAGAATCTGCTCAACTTTACACGGAGACAAAGAGAGATTTGATTGTTCAAAAGCCCATTTTGAGTTGAGGGAGATGAGATAAAGTCTGGGACGTGGGAACCAGATGCATGACTGACACCAACTGGCGGGGCTCTTGTGGGTAATACAAAGCTGGCTGAGAAGGAGTTGGAGGGAGAAATTCTGTTCTCTCGGCAAGCAGCTCTACTATGTATGTAGACTCTAAGTAAAGAGCAAAAGAAGGTAAGAAGAGCGATGGGCCATAATTGGGGAAAAATCCGAATGTCGGAGCATGTGGAGGCAACATGCGCGGGGAAGGACGGCGGCGGAAGAAGGAACCTTGGGAACTCTTCATCTTCCCTCTTTCTCTATCTCTCATCCCGTCTATGCTCGTAAGGTCTTACTAATACAGTCATGGTAGGAGTTGCACAGAGGCAAGTTACAAGTCCTGCTACTGCTCTCCCATGTCTCTGAACCTGATTCGGATCGAGATGGTGGATCTACGGTTGAATGGACTGCTTAGCGTACTGGGCTAGAGTTCCTTCTAAGTTTTAGGTGAAGACAGGGAGACCGTGACACGACACACCACCAATTCCAACTTAACAGTAACTCCGATGGACTCTCACAACAGAGTCAGTTTTCAACAGAGACAGCCTCATCATAGGATTCGGATGTAACGCGCGTCTCCCTAATGTGAGACACACATGCAGGGTCAGTCTCATTCCTACAAAATAGTCCGCTACTCTCCCTCAGCACCATTTCATATGTTTTTAATATCGGTGCGTGACACACATCAACGTTGTTAATTTTAATTCCCTTCGTTTTTTTACAATATCCTAACTCCAGCAAGGGCCTGATCCTCTATGGAATAGCCTATATGCCTGTGACCCTCATACAAGTAATACTTCTAGATGTAGATACCATATCTCACCTGCACCTGGTATATTTTTCCAGTATCTCTGTGTTTTCCTGTCACGTATATCTGTAGTAATATCCTTGTGCTACATAACTACAGTATATGCACAAACTGTAAGATATATTTGTCCTAACTTTACAGAAAATAACTAAAAGTGTGGGCAATATATGTATATAGATATATTCAATGAATTTGTATGTTTAGTATGTAATTATATGTATGTAAGTGCATATGTATGCCCCATGGAACTTCTTCTGGTTGCTGTCTGTACGTTCCCAGTATTCCGGTTAAAGAGAGTTGAGAGAGTATGAGTAGCTTCCCGTTCCAAGTTCAGAATGGTATCCCTCTGCGGTGCATATAGAGCTTATCTCTCTGCGGTGTACGCTCACATTCCTCGTTAATAAAGTCCTCGGAGTACTTTGTAGATCAATCTTACCTTGTCTATTCCAAGTGTATGGGATACAAGCCACAAAACTTAATGCACTGTCTTCCCTCCGCTGAAAATGTAATGGTTGGAGCAGACCACTGAAGAGACGTCCGTATGAGATACTTCCAGTTCAGTGGGGCTATGGATGCTAATGTTGTATATAATGGATTTTATGCATGCCAATAGTACATGAGAAGTTCAGTAGATATGCATAGGCATGTACGGAGAGGAACTGCCGGATTACAGTCACATCCTGCAAGTCCCCGAATTGTTCCAATGTTTAGCATAAGTTGAGTGTGACGGGCATAGGAACCCAGGTAGCACTTACAAGAACCACCCCTGGAGTTAAGCTCGATGGTGAGCGTGAAATGCAAATCATTGGTGGGTTACGCGGAAGATATCATTAATGCCAAAATTGTAGAGACGGGGTAACCACGGCATCCATCAGGCCTCTGCCTGTAGAAACGGAATTGCTAAGAGGTGTGTGATTGAGCTCAAACGACAGTTTCCTCATCCGGCTAAATAAAGTCGTTTCCCTCAAAGACGCCGAGGTATCTTGAAAGTAGACTGGGATTTCATGTAGAACATGTCGAGGAGATATCACATGGGGTATGTGCCAAGACAGTCATGTTGGGGAGACGGAGTCTGTGCCCATAAGTCAACTCTGCCATCAGAGTAGGATATATATATATATAGTAGAGCTTCAATGTAAATCCTGTTTACTATATATATATTGTACTAGCTAAATGAAGCCTGTTATCTCCGCCTCACTCTACTTAATAATATTATTTACTATCCTCCCAGTAGTAGCTCCACATCAGACTCTAATCCTCTCTCCCCGCTCCCATCTCTAAAAAGCTATCTATCTATGTGTGTTCCCCGAAACCGACGACTGCATCGTCGAAGTGAACGCACAATCAAGAGCTTCTGTCTATAGTTTTCTACTTGAGCTGCTATTATAATTAGAATACAATTAAAGGGATGCCTCATTCCATTCTGTAGTAATCAAACTTATCCTTCCTCATCCGCACCCGCAGAGCGGCTTCAGTCATTATAGCATCTATGAGGTTACCTCACTCCGGATAATTTCCATACACACACTCTTGCTTCCCTTCGCCTTCCCTGCACTTGACTTATGCTTCAATGATTGGTAAGTATATGTCATGGGACTCGGGGGAAAAAAACGCTCCAATAAGTCCTATTTATTCTCATCATTCAAATCAACTATGGGTGTTCTTACGAGAATTCTATGAGAACTATGAAAAAACATACGCATCCTCATCATTGAAGGAACTTGCTCTATTGTACAGGAAATCCCTGGGGGAATCTGCTTTGTTTACCTTCTCCACAGCAGCAGCAGCAGCTGCTCCACTACAGCAGCAGCATCCCTTGTAATAATAATGGAATGCAAAATATGACATTTGTTGTACACTCCTGGTCCCCTTTCAATTCATTACCTGTTTACGGGGATCTTCTGATCAGCAGTGAAATCGTAAACACTTGAAGTTTACAATATTTTGACTTCATATTTTCGCCATTACATAATTACTACCGGATCCTTGTCAAAAGCTAAACAAAATGAATATGTTGCTAAAACAATTCTTAAAGCTTCGTCAAAAGCTAACAGTATAGTTCCCAGTGAATATTACTATAACTCTACATGTGTGTACCTATCTATATAGACCAAAATACATACATACTGCTCCCAATTATTTGCCTTCTTTCAGGTGACTGAGCAACTCTTCCTCTCCAGCCCATTCTAGAATGTAGGTTTAAGCCTCCCAGTACCGGCAAACACACTTGTATGATGCAGAGTCTATGAGGAATTTTTCCACAAGAAATATTTTCAATACAATTGAAAATAGTAGTAAATATAAGGATGATCTTAAATCTGTAGCTATGTATGTATATATACGAACTTCCTATGTACATATCACATTTCCCTGTACATATGGAAGTTACATTGTCGGAATCATAAGTAGCTGTAGGTATAATTATTATTGCTACAATAAAGTTGTCTCAAGTGCTTACGAAATCTCTAGTGAACCCCAGAGAATATTTGATGTACATAAGTTAGGTTGTTGAAGGGAGAGAGAGAGAGAGAGAGAGAGAAAGAGAGAGAGGGTCTTGTAATATGTTGGATCCTCTTCCGTCAAAGGAAAAGGGAAAGACTAGAAAGAGTATTGTATTGGATGGGAAAAGGTGAAAACCCCGGTTAGGATTCGTAGTTTCATAGAATGGAATAAATAAGAGCGCTTAAAAAGGCTGGATGTATTTTTCTGTGTCAGCTCTTCTCTCGTGCTCTTTCAGTCAATGTGTTTCATTCGTCTCTGCTTTTGGGATGATATGTATAGGGAAGTTGAAGGAGACAGTGAGTGGAATTCAGTGATAGTATCATAAAAATCGATATATATATATCTACCTAAAGAAATAAAGTATTGAGAAGAGAATGAAAAAGTAGCTAAACTGCTTTTCTAGCGAGATGATGGGTCTCTTGAAAACCTACTCAAGTGTTCCATTGGTAGGGTCCGCCGTGTCAAAGACAAAGAGAAGCCGGAAGGAGAGTCTTGGAGAGTTTAATTGCTTTCTTTTCTTCTTTGCCGGATGCTCTGATGATGGAAAGGAAGAGCGGAGAGAGCGTAGGGGAAAACCTTTTTTTTTTTTTCAAAATGTTCTTCAACAATATCTGTATAGACAGGGAAGCCTCAGTAGGAGTAAAGCCAGATTTAGCAAGTAGTAAATCCGAGGAGGCTCCAACCACCCCCACTGGACTAAATAAGTACAGTCATAATACAGTAAGCACTTGCATACTATGATAAGTACTGATGGACAAGATCAATAGATACAAATCTTTCGGAACACACACGACTCCAGAAGGGAAACCCAAAGGGGGGAAATTCCTATTAGAGTTTACAAAACTCACATCTTATCATTCCTCCGTCTCTCACCGGTTAGCCAGTCCTTTCCTTCGACGTGCTCTCAACAACTCATCCCTCTCTCTCCTATAAATGATGTACACAAATGGCTACTTTATTTTCCAATTAGAAAACTGACACGTGATTCATTGCTAAACTTTCCGTAACAGCTCTATCTAGCTCCGTCAGAGAGACGGAGCCTGTTGTCAGTGGCCGTCTATTTTGCGGGAAAAAGGGAGAAAAACTAAGAATGGTGATGACATGACATAACAAGTCACTCCAGTTCCGTTTCCAGCTCATCCTCTCCTTCTGGAGAGTAAAAATAAAATGTGGAGTAACTTATGACGTAGAGCAGATTCTTGAGCAAAAACGTACTGTATAGATACTATAGATACTCATAACTACTTTACAATGATTATATGTAGATATATGCAGTAGTGCAGAGCCATGTGTATAAAGTTAAAGTATAATTATTACATGTGTAGTACATGGATATGCGTAGCCAATAGGGAGTGTGTCACAGTAAAAATTGCAAAGGGTTGATGCATATGTGAGATTAATTTGGCAAATAATTCAAGTGAGAAAGTACCGCAAAATCTAATTTTTTACACGTTATCAATTTCTGGTTAGAAAATATTTTGACACTGACAGCAGGGAATGTTGGGGGGAAGTTGGGTTAAGTTGCCTCCTCGGCACTCCCGGATGACGATAATCATCTCCTCCCTCGCCTCCTTCAACTTGAACGCTGCTCTGTGTCTCCTGATGATGTTCCTGGGTATTACACGAGTAGAACATCGTTGTCAAGTGGATTTCGTGCTTTGATTTCTCCACATCGGAAAGGAAGTCGAGGTAATGTAGGAGGTTTAAATGGTTTCATGAGACATCTATGCTTGATGCATGGCATGCAGCTACAGCGTAATGGAGGACCCATGAATCTCGGTGTGTCACAAGCATCACTGGCCTGCTTTATCTTGAACGTCCTACACAGAGAAGTGCACATGGAGTTAGGAGAAGAGAAGAAAAAAAAAAGGAAGAAAAAGACATACCATTAGTCCACAGACTGACCACGTAACTAACGCAAGCAGACAAAAAAGGAGAACAAAAGAGAAAAGGAAAGGAAGGTGCCTGTCATGAAAACCAGTTCCCCTTTGGAGAATTCAATTTGAACCAGTCATGATCGGAAGAATGGTCGTTCTCCTCAACATTATGACCATTCCTTCAACTCTCACTCCTCGTGAGAAATTCAGTGTCCGTATATATGTGACCATGATGGGTATATGTAGATATGTATATATGTATGGGGAGCAAAAGGGAAAACCATGATGCACAAGAATGAGATTCCCAAATACTACAGTCACAAGGGCTACGAAATCAACTAAATTGCCCATCCACTCTGTCCTACACTACTTCTTACCTTCCTCCTTTTCTCTCCTCGAGTACCAGGCGGTGGAGAGAGAGAGAGAGGGAGAGAGAGAGAGAAAGAGGAGAGAGTAGCAGAGCGATAAAAAAAAGGTAAAACCAACCTCCCACCCACCCATTCTAAAACCCATCAAGGGGATATAACATGATCATCATAAATAACTACCTCTAATAGAAGTTAACTATACCTTTCATCTGCTGGACAACGGATCGGCCACGGTTCACCTAAATCGAAGAAAGACACTGGCAAAACTTTCTCTGACTTGTCCAAATAGTAATCCCGATGAGCTTGGCATTGCTGTAAACGTAAATAAATAGTCAGAGAACAAAAACATCACTGTAGTATATAGCCCTCATGTTAAAAAAAAAAAAAGAAGCATGCCCAACAACCATTCTCCCCGACGAGTTTTTTCCCTAATAATTCTTGCTTTCCAATTCTTTTCCATGATAACATCCACGGATAAACTAGGATTTGAACATTATCATGATTCACACATTCAATGAGGAAGTAAACCTATTGAGATTTATAGGGTTTTTTTTTGTGTGCACACACACACACACACACACACAAAACCAAATTCCCACCAGGTTTTTATAAGGGTAAAGTTATTCCCTCGAATGGTTCCAGATATATATATACTCCGACAGGTGAGGCAATATAGTGTGGCTGAAACCAGCCCAAGAATAATAATTGGAAAATCAGCATTTTCTCGGTTGATGAATGGTCAAGGGGAGAGGGAAAAGACTAAGTGAATGGAGTACAATGAAAACATGAGCAGAACCCCAAACAAGATAGATATTAGAGAAGAAAAATAGAATAATCGAATGAAGCAAGCCGCTGAATGAAATGCTCGAATTTAATAATGAGTGTGTCACCCGTGAAAGAGTGTGGAATGTGGAAGATCACATAAAATGCGAACAATGGCAATATAGCAAAGACCTCGGCACTACTAAGGAGATGGAGAGAGAGAGAGAGAGAGAGAATGAGACCGATAGGATGTGATAGGAGATGGAAGAAAAAGGATTTATCATCACACTCACAATCACCGGAGTACTTCTTCACTCTATGAGGTCTCAGGCTCACATACAGATAGCCTATATGGAGGCAACAGAGAAGTTATGGATCTTTATCGATTTGATGAAGATGCTGCTTTCCCTCTGCCACAATTCTAGTCATCTATTCCTTTTCTCTCACTCAAACTTTCTCAAACTTTCTCTCTCTCTCTTTCTCTCTCTCTCTCTCCCAAGCGCAGCTATCAAACCGTAGCATTTCATTTCATGTCTCTCTTTCATCGTCTTTGTCTTGCATACTGTATGAAACCGTTCTATTTCCATCATTCGGCAGGCATCCATGCTGACAGAGCGGATATTTGGATTATCCATTAAATTACGCCAATGTATGGTTCTCTGTGCCATCGCTACATCCGGCAGTGGATTGAAGCAACAAGGGAGTCTTCCAAAGAAAAATTTAGGACGCTAGATAGAAAAACCAGAAGAGTCATAATTATTAAAAAATCAGAAAACACTTATGGTTCAAATATTATCCCCACACTCCCCTAATTTCTTTTGCTCTGCAAAAGGGGAATTGTTGAGTAAGCATCGAACTTGAAAGAGAAATTTTGTCTGTCACTGGGGTAATATTTGTAGAAGTAATTTGAGAGATGGGCTATAATTACAATGATCCCAGCTGTCATAATTTACTGATGAGTAAATGAGCTTCAAGATAAGCTTGAATTATTACTTGGGGAGTCATGCGTGAAGGCAGTGTTACAGAGGAGTACTATGGGGATTAAAGCTGGGTGTTGAGTTCAAAGTTATAACGAGGTAATTAAAATGGGAGCCGGAGCAGGCGAACAATTACGATTAATCAAGGGAGAGTTATGCTGTAGGGATGTTCGGGATAGCCAGGAGTTAATTGCTTGATAAATGACAGGTACTGTGATGATTAAATGATGAATGAGAGAGGTGGATCCAACTTACGGCTGTCCTGGAGAGGACTTCATTCCGGTATGCTTGGAAGTACCTCTGAGTTTCATTTCCGTATGTGTTCCCAAAGGACTTACTCACACAGGGCAGATGTCCATTGTAACCTGGAAGGCCAAAAGGCATCAGACATATACGTATGACACTCATTATTTTTATTTTCAAGTCAGAACAATTACTGGAATGGATACAACCATTAAACTCTATTAAGGCTTTCCTGTCTACAAGGGGCACCCGATCTCCCACATCATCTCAACATCACATAAATCAACTTTCCCTCAATGTGCTGCTTATACTTTCTTTCATCTATAGTGTATGAGCACAAGTAGCTGTTACAATAGCACATGCTCCATACCAATAAAATTATACCCCGTGAGGGAATTTTTCCCTACCACGAAAGTTCTTTCAAACAACATCCTTTAACCCCTGAAGAATATAGATCTGTACAAGGATGTCCCCTTTATAACTTCCCTATTAATTCCCAACACACCTGGCATGAGTGGAGGAGGAATGAAATCCGACTTCATTGTCGATATAACGTCACCCTGACGAAATGCCATGACATCTTTCCCTGTTCTTAGGACACAGATTGGTGGCTTTCCTGGAGAAACTCCGCTAAAGTCTAAACATGGAGCTGGAAAATCGCAGGCCATCTTCAACTATTATCTAAATTGAATTGGTCCGACCTTAAAAAATTTTTTGTCAGTAATATCTCAAATTAATTCCCCTATTACTAAATGTAATTACTACACACGGATAAATTTTTCCACAGGGTCCGAATCGTGGTTAGACTTCAAAATTTAGAATTCATATAAAATACAAAGTTCTTCGTATATTCACTTTCACATGCTAAAATTGACCTAGAACTTGACTTCAATGGATGACTTACTACTATGATTGCACAAAAATACCAAAGATTTCAAGATACCCTAAAATATATAAACGAAGGAAGTGGTGAAACTTGAGTCATAAAGGTAAGCCAGTGGTGATAAAAATAATTTTCAATATTTTCTATTAAATTCTTAAGGACTGTAAAATGATTTTAAAAAGTAATAAACTGCTTGAGTATAGGGAAATGACCTAGTTTAAATAAGTGGATATCAAACTTAAGAATTTGTAATGTCGGTCATAGCAACTGGAGTTTGGGATAACTTGTTGCTCCGCAAAAAGTTGTCTTCATCCCACATGATTTTTCTCAAGTTCAAGGCCGGAGAGCTATGATTTTCACAATTCTACATGTCCTAAGAGCTATGGTGTCAAGATCCAAGAAAAGTCCCTGAAAGTTCTTCGTGACAAGCCAATATGAAGGACTTTCCTACGACTACTGTCTGACTGCGTGGGAGTGGGAATTGGAACAAGATTTAACTTTAACTTGGGTAGACATGTCAGACTCATATGTGCTAGAGAAAGCCCTTTGGGTGTCATTTCTGTCCACACTTTCTCTTATTAAAATCTATTTTTCCCTCTCATTAGTCCTTTGCTAGAGCGATTACAAGTCACCGTACTACCAGCTCATTAAACAAAGCCATATCTTTAATCTTCAACGCACCTGTGTAATAATGTCTTCTATGAACGCAACCTACTTACCCCTGGGCTATAACTCCTATCTTAATCAAAGGTTCTCCAATGATGCTGTATTTTCTCCCACAATCGTCCGACAATATATACATAGGTAGATATATCATGCCCTCACAATTTTTAATCCATAATATTACATAAACTTGTGTTAGCAGTATTTTCCTTGCTATTTTTATCAGCATGTATACCATTTTAACATGTACATACATACTCATGGGGAATCTCAGTGGGACACCATAGACAGAGTCGTTACGGCCAGAGTGGACTATGTCTATTTTGAAATAAGTGGTATAATTTTTAGGCCACAAGTGGAAGTAGACACTTATTTGTGATTACACTTCCCTACATTTTACTTTATACGAGCAAATTGGGATGACCATAGCCTTCGTACATAACTATACCAATTTTTTCCTTCAAATTCAGCAGACCATTTCTGATGCCCCATAATAGAATCTTTTCATAAAAATACTTATGCAAGTCTCTATAACGAGACCTGCCTATTTGAACATCTATGATACATGACAAATATGCTATTAGCAGAGCTTCATAATTACCTCCTGAATGGGAATTATTTTTCAGAGTTCAAGCTATGTATGTATTTTTTACACGGGTGTTACAAAATCGTTTTTGATTCAAGGAACGAACTTTAATCTTACAATGCTTCCCTATTATTCAGCTCATAGCATGATATGGCACAGAACAGCGTGTTAACAGAACAGCCTTTGTAATACTAATATTATAGTGGTTCATTACGCATGGAAAATACGATTTGAAGGATTTTTTTTTGTACTCAGGTTATTTGTACACTGTGCACCTCATTTTTCCGACTAGGGTTCCCCAATAGTCCTCACACTCGCTCCCACCATGTAAATAGACTAACTTTGTCCCCTTGTTGAACATATTTGTTGACCTTAGTAAAAAATGCATGCCCAGACATGACAAACATATTTTGCATGTCCGCATTTTATTCCAATGCCTCATTCACACAGGACTTTTTTCAAGATAAAAAGTCGCCTCTGCAAGTATTTACCTGCACGTCTGCAAAAGTAGCGTTCACAGTGATCGCCTCTGCAAGCAAATTAGTTGCAGAGGCGGTTTCCCGAGCCCCAGTAAAACTCGCTTCCCTATATTTCCCATTGAAAACTCAAGCCTTCTCTATCATGGTCTATCCTCAGCGAGGTTATTTTCTGGTCTAGTCCCATCCCGTACAATGTTAATTTCGTGCACAACTCCTATTCCTCTCTGTGTTGATTTTTAAGAGCACAAAAGAGCAAAATTTGACTCACCGTACCTTGCCCCCCCCCATAATGCTAAATATATATGTATACATAGAAATACTCAACGTAGGGATCTGATCCTTGTTGGAGAGATTGTTCTGGGTGCAAACACGCTTCAAGGGTTCTTATTTTAAATATTTGAGTACAAAATTGCGGAAATATTTCAAAACTAATTTTTAAAATATACATAATTACATACAAACATTTTACTTCACTTCCTTCCCCACTGTATCCAGAATTTTTGAGTAAGTCCTTCCCAGAGTTGTTTTACATCAGCTAAAATATTCCCTACAAAATAGGACCTGTTTAAGTTTCCCATCCTTGCCCCGCATGGGTTAGGGATGGAGATAGAAAATAGAAACTCATATGTTGCACGTTATGCGTAAATACTTACTTCACAATAAATCCGGGCAACTTCCGTAAATATACAATTAGACACAAATACATATGTAACTACAGTAGCTATTTATTTGTACGAACTTAATTTACAAATACAATTTACGTTTTTTAGACAAATACGTAAGAATTTATTTGCTAGGAATAACAATAATTATATCTTCTTGGACTACTTCTACTTTATTTCAATGAATCCTTTCCTCGTAATAAAATACTCGTATTAAGTCGTGATGGGAAGGAAAGATTTTTGGTGCACTCAGTATGTCCAGATTTTTTTAAAAAATACAATATTGAATTATAAACATTTCTGAACATTTTTATTTGTAGCATATTTCCTTGTTAAGTATTGAAATGAGTCCTAACAGTATATATACTTATTCGTAATTGACAGCTAACCCTGTGATAAGAGTAACAGGTGCATAATAGCTTAATTAGAGTCTCTCAATTGATCATTTCTTTTGTAAGGTTAGGAGAAAAATTAATGTTGTATTGGAAAGGGGTGTGTGCATAAAAGGAGGTAAAAAAATATTTATATAATATTTGCGAATAAAAAAAATATTAAAAAAGGGGTACCACAATTATGAATGGGTATAAGACTAGTAGATACAGAACGCCTACGGGAGCTCGTCATTCGTCAGGGGGTTTGATGGAAGTGAAGGAATGTCCATTGAGAAGGAGAAGGTCTGGAATGAGAAGGCGTGGTGAGCTTCGAGCGCGCAGTTACAGTTCCTGAGTAAAGCGGTTTCGGCTCATCTCATCCGTTGTCGGGTGGTTGTGGTTGGCTCAAAATAATATAATTATACAGTGGAACTCGGATCATCAACAACAACACTTTTAAATCAACAAAATAACACCACTGGATATTCCCTTTCCTTTCCCGGACACTAAGGTCATAGTTCTCAAATTTTAAGACTGAAATTGTCAAGTCCACTGGGTAAAGACAGATTTGGGAAGGAACCTTCTCGTATTGCGTTTCCACGTTTATTCGGAATTGAGAATTAATTTTTGAGAGGTAAGTTCTTAGCCATATATATGAAGTTGATGGTGTGAAACCACGAGTTGAAATTAATTTGAGGGCTGTTTGAACTGTTTCAGTTTCAATGGAACCATTATTTGGGAGGTAATATTTTGGGTATTAGTCCAGATTAATAAATTGTACATTGGATACAATTATTATTGTATTATTACAGGAATACAAATTTGAATGTTTGTGGGAGGATTGTTGTACAAATGGAATATTTGAATTGTTTTTTCTTGTATTTTGAAACAGCTGGAAATTAGTCTTATGGTGGGGGAGTTTTCGTGTGGAGTGAACTGTTTTGGGCTGTTGACAGTGTTATATTAAGAGGCAGGTGGAGGGGAAGGGAATGTTTGTCGGTAATTATTGGATGTTTGGAATTTTGTATTTTTACAGATTGAGGAGTTTTTGAGTAGTATTTATTAAAAACGCTGTCACAATGTTTGTGGCAAGGAGCATCAAAACAGACCATAAAGATTTGATTCATGATGTCGCCTATGACTTTTACGGAACGAGGATGGCCACATGTTCCAGTGATCAGACAGTTCGAATTTGGGAAATTGAATCCTCCACTGGAAATTGGCACTGCACGGCGTCCTGGAAGGCTCATAGTGGATCTGTGTGGAAAGTAACTTGGGCCAATCCGGAGTTTGGACAGGTTATTTCGACTTGTTCTTTTGACAGAACTGCTGCTGTGTGGGAAGAAGTGGGTAAGGATGCAAAAATAGTAAACGAAAAAAGTATTTTGGGTTGGGATTCACTTTAGTTCATTTAGTGGGGAAATCTTTCTTTGGACTAATGTATCTTGTTTGGTTTTGGTTGGAAGTTGGCGAGGGTGGTGGTGGAGACAGAGGGTCAGCCACACACTGGGTGAAGAGAACTACTTTGGTCGATTCGAGAACTAGTGTGACAGATGTTAAGTTTGCACCAAAATACCTAGGACTGATTTTGGCCACTTGCTCGGCAGATGGATTTGTACGCATTTATGAAGCACCTGATGTCATGAACCTAACACAGTGGTCCCTTCAGCATGAAATATCTGTTAAAGTATCCTGCTCGTGCATTGCATGGAATCCTACTTATCCACGACATTACGCTCCTATGATAGCTGTGGGAAGTGACGATACTACTTTGGATACTCCTAAAGTAATGATTTACGAGCTAAACGAAAATCTGAGAAGATGGACGAAAATCGAAAGTCTTCAAGATATCACGGAGCCCGTAAATGATTTAGCCTTTGCACCAAATTTAGGAAGGTCACACCACATGCTGGGAATCGCCACCAAGGATTTAAAAATTATTGCTTTAGAACCCTTAAAGTAAGTAACCAAATATATGCTGTATTATTCATATAATCTAGGTCAACCACGTTGGTTTATTGATTTTGTAATTTACTTCATTATAATTTCAAATTTAATTTTTTAAATTCTGATATGCAGAGAGCAGGAAGATAATATGACGGGCTCTACCAAATTGAATTCAAGAACTGTCGCTCAATGTACGGATCATAACTCAACAGTGTGGAGAGTGGCTTGGAATGTTACAGGAACCATCCTGGCATCTTCTGGTGACGACGGTTGTGTCAGATTATGGAAAGGTAAATCAAACAGCCGTTTCGTGGTATTAAATGTATTGTTTTAATGTGGTGTAAGCTGTTTCTTTCTGAAAATCATTGTTGATTATTTTAGGAAATTATTTGGGTAACTGGAAATGCATTTCAACAATGAGAGGAGATGGAACTCATGCTGTTATTGAAGCAGCACCTGCATCTACTGGTTCCTTTGGGGCGAATCCTGCCAATCCTTCCGGGGGTCCCACTAGCTCCAGATATTTGAAACTCGCAGCTGCTGCCTCACAAACCAAAGATGTTGTTTGGCATTAATTGTCCCATTTTATAACTACCCTCTAAAATCCATTTTTGAATTCAGGAGTTTATACTACATAGGTAAACAAATCATTCGTACGTTTTGTTAATATTTATTACTAAAGATGTAGTTGTGTAACAGCGTGTACATTTTTGAAAAAAATTGGTTCTGTCATTTTAGCGAATTTATACTTAAAATAGTGATTTTTGATGTACCAAAAATTCTGTTTTGATTAAACATTTAGAATATAGCAATGTAAGTAGGATAGTTTTTTATACGTATCGATCGTACAGATGTAAACCGCATACTTTAAAAATCAGAAATCGGCAGTATTACTCCATGTCCATTTACAAAGAAACTATTAGGCGGCTGATTTCATTTCCTGTACCCCTAAATCGCGAGCCATTGTTTTCTGCAATATGATTTAAACAATTTGCTGTTACAACTTCATAGTTACGATAATGTTTTTACTTACGGATGCGTTGATTTGATTTATGTGGTATCTAATCCCCCCGGCCGCATCAACTTTATTCATATGTGAGACTTCAGGTTCTCCAGCTATTAACACAGGATTAGAAGAATCCACCTAAAGATAGATTGGTGTATAAAATATCGGATGCTTAATGATTGTGAAAGCAGTTGTTAAATTTAGGCAATAATGAACCTACAGGTGTCAAGTTTTTTATTTGAGAAATAATATCACTCAGACGTTCTTCGAAACCTGGGGCAAAGCATGAAGGATCCACAGCAACAAAACACTGACCCAAATTGGCAGGTGTTGTGGCAGTCATCCACTTCCTAATATTGGGTCCATATGCAGAGCCTACAAAGCAGAGAAATATTGCACACCATTTAATAGAAAAGAAAAATATTTCCGTTCAACTTGCCTATGAATTACCTTACCTGCTAGGATACCACAAAAGAGTTCCACCATCAGACCAAGTCCATAGCCCTTGTATCCGCTGTTTATTTCCGTTCCCCCTAGTGGCATCAAGCAACTTGCATCCATAGCAGCTACGGAATCCGTAGTAACAGCACCTTCCTTGTCCTGAGCCCAGCCGTAAGGAATTTTTTCTCCCTTCCTTCTCTGCAGTTCAATCTGAAATGGAGAATGTATTCTATAAGTAGGTACTTAGTACATTTGAAGCACGAGCTCTCAATTTGCTTTTATTGATTAATTATTTATTTCATTACTTTTCCGACTGCTACCGCTGTCGTGGCCATATCAAGAACAAACTGATCATTTCCCAAACCAGCTGCAGCTACAGTGATAGGGTTAGTGCCCAAGGCTGGGACTTTACTCCTTGTGGGAACCATGAATGGACTGGTATTTGTGAAAGACATGCCCTGAAAACAAAGTTAATTGTATTGAAGCAATTCGATGTAGTAATTCCAACTGTTAATGTAAATTTAACCACGTAGCTAGTTATCAGTTTTTCCATTTTTCTAATCATGCGTATTTATCAGTTAAATAGAATCCTCAGTGTTTAGAAAATATAGAAGACTGAATTTAGCACCGTGACCGTGATAATGGTATCGATCGAATCATTATGAACACACAATCAATTTTTGCTCCATTGCTTGTAGACTGTAGTAGCCCGCAATTCCATAATGATTTGAATCTAAAATTAATATTTCAAATTACAAAACAGTAAGTATTCCCAAGCAGGCATTAGTGAGTACAGTATTTGAAAGAACGAACAAAGTACAATGTTAAAATATAATTCAATAGAGAATATAAATTTTAAATTACTATTAGCAACAACCCAGCCCACTCCAGCTTCTTTCGCTTTCTTGATCGCTAGTTGCATACAAAAATTTCCCACTACAGGGCCCAGTCCATTGTTTCCATTAATAAATCCAGTAGCTGCAGATTCCTTCACAATCGTCGGAGTCACTTCACTATCGCAAACTTTGGATGACACATCTTTCACGTACAAGTCTGAAATAATATTACGAAGTCTCAATTCAACAGCATTATTAAGCAACCAGGGTAAGCCGCTGCAGTAGTTTAGTTATACAAACCAATGCCTTAAATTATAACAATCACCTTCATAATGTTACTTCAAATTATGTTTTTAATAAAAATAAATATTACAATATTCCGTACTAAGGTACTCATTTTAATTACCATACTCCCTTTTGTAGGAGTCAACTCTAAAATAATATACAGTCCGCATCCTCCTGGTTAGCAATGAGAGTGCAATATTATTATATTACTTTTAACCAGTTATGTTATAACTTTTTACGAACATACATTTTAATGCTTCAAATAACTACCCAGTAATGCTCTCTCTGATGCTCAACTATGGAACGATTTATCATCATCAGCAAGCAATAATAATTATTATGGTCTCTTGAGATTATTACCCAGTCGGTTCAAGCCATGGCTATAATGGCCACGATAATCAGCAGATATCAGAACCTCCGCTAATGCCTCCGCATTGTTGACTGGGGTGCCGATCTTGACCATGCAGTCGGACACAAATCGTTTCACTTCTTCCTTTGGTATCAACGTTCCCGGAACGGCTTCCCCCGAAGAAGTCCCTAAAGATCTCCATACAGACGGAGCTTGCAGACCACATCTGCGTACACAGTTCCACGTGCTCCCGAACATCTCAAAATTCACAGCACTTTCAAGATTCTGTCCTGACCTTTCGGCTGGGATTGTGGGAGTGCTCTGATTATTATAAATATTTAATTCTTCAAAAAAGAGTGAGCTCGAGATTATTCCTTGTGCATCCACATCACTGTCACCACACAATTGTACGAGTATAGCTGTGGCTGGAGTCACTTCCAATGAGTTGAGTCTAATAAGAAATAACTGTTAGTTAACTTCAAGCTTATGTAAATACATATATGTGTGTAGTTTGCATAGATCTTGTTTCACATTGCGTGCCCTTCCAACTCCCAGAAGTTATACAGATCCTGAGTCAATCTTCATACAAAACTTGTTTACCTCGCCGGAAATTTCATACTTTGAGCTTTCCACATATTCTGCTGGAAACACATGATATGGATTATATCATATGATCCCTTAACTTAACATCAATGTGGAGGAACGGTGTTGTGTAAGGAGTTATATAATCCTCTAGTTCTCATTAATTTAGAATTTGTGTGCCGCCAAAAGAGGTGATGAAGTGTGGAGTCCACGCTCCTCACCATACACGAATGGCCGTGTAATTAAATTCATAATTAACTCAGTCATTAAGCTATGGACTTGGAACAGCCAACAGTAAAAAAATTATTTATTTCCGCAAATGTCTACACCAAAACTCCAATAGCACCGTGAGGGAACATTTTTGCAAATGATCTGACCAAATTCGGAAATATTAGTGCTACTTATTGTATATCTGTAGTTTGTCAAAATGATCCGTGTGTGAAGTCATGTAATGATAATTATTAAGTTAATTACAAATCATGCATTTGTCCTATGAACTGCTCAACCTAACTTTACAAATGACATATATGGTCGATAATATTTCAGCCCAAAAGACGGGCACTGTCGCAAATTGCACCAAAACAACGCTACCTGTGCATTCTGCAAAAAGTCTCACCTCCGCTATTATTATATTGAAATATATTGTATACAATTTTAGGGCATTTGTAATCAAATTCAGATATTTTTAGCATGCACTTTTTTTTATCTCAAAAAGTACCAGCTAATTAAAGCAATCTAGGCTCTATCCGTATGGTTTTTGCCAACTTTAAAAAAGATTGTACAGTTTCGTCGATTGAAGTAAATAAATACATGTATATGCATACTTGAGTGCATATATAAATATTTACAGGTGAACACACGTGTGGATATTTTTCAATATTATTTGTTCCCCTTGAATTATTTAGACTTCATAATTTTATAATATGCTAAGAAAATTCCACACCTCTAGTAGTTATTTGGTAGCGTAAATAATATTTTGTACGGGCATTAAGAATAATAATTAAGTAAAAAAAACTGTATTCAGACACATTTGTTTATTATTCCGAACATTGCACCCATACGTGGGCTTTGTTGAAGTCAGTGTGTGTCACTGCGTAACTAATGGAATGGCTCTGTCAGAAAAAGGCATATGAGCCTTTTGTATTACACTACGATAATTTTAATATGTATTGGACAAATCTGGGAACGCATTCGGCTAAACGGATAAAGTATGGACAAAAACCGTTAACTTAAATTGCAATATCCTTCGCTGATTGATGGGATCCTCCTTTGAAGTAAATTCCTTCCAGTTCCCTAAAATAGATTTCAAATAACCACTCTCCAAGTCAAAATTTCCGGAACAATTTCTGTGAAACAAGTCAAAAATTCACACTTTCATAAAACCTTGATCCTCTAAGGATTCGTTTCAGTGATCAATACTGTGCATTCTTAGATACGATACATTCTATTTACAACACCATACAATTTGCACCCACTACGGCCATTCTCTATGAGTGACCTTATGTATTGAATAAAAATTTATTTCACAGACCAGAGGGTCCAAAATATTCAAGTTTTAAAAATATCACCACTTCCGAAATACTTTTCCTCATACCTTGATTTTTTTTTTCTAAAATTTAAACTGGCAATATTTAAGTTTCAAATCCAAATCCAAAGCTAAAGCGTTCGCTAATTCCAATGTTTTTTCGAACCCCCTGTAATAATAATTACTGTACTACTTTAAGGGTTCCTTGAAACAGATAATGATATTTTTTGTAATATAAAAATTATATTATTATTTTAAAAAGTAAGTTTACTAAAGGATATTTTTGTAAGTGTAGACACAAAATGGGTGAAATTATAAAATTTAAGGATAATTCCAGGAGGTAAGAATCGGACGTGCATAAGCATGAGGGCATTGAGAAATTAAGGACGCGCAAACCCTAGAAAAGTCTATGAGCGCCTTTTTGAAGGGAGGGAATGATTTTGGGGAGATTATTATTATTAGTAATTCCTGTGAGGGGTCCGGACCACTACTGAATATTAATGAGAAAAGTAGGGGGCAGGAGACGTAAGGTGATGCTTAAACGGACCCTAATGATTTTTGTGGAGTGGATGTGTGTGTGTGTGATAGCATGCGAGTGTGATAGGAGTTGAGCTGACGGTGTGTAGTGTGGAGACATGCGTACTGGAAGGGAGGT
The DNA here is from genome assembly GCA_947179485.1 of Allacma fusca. Classification (NCBI taxonomy): domain Eukaryota; kingdom Metazoa; phylum Arthropoda; class Collembola; order Symphypleona; family Sminthuridae; genus Allacma; species Allacma fusca. The sequence continues at coordinate 10,458,587 of OX359250.1, forward strand.
GAGTGGTGGATGGTTGAGTTGTCTTGTTGCATTCTCCCTCGCAAGGAACACAACAGGCATTTTGGCTCCCATTCTTCCAAGTGCGGATTGAGAGAAGACGCGTCTGGGGATTGTCTCGTATTGTTCTCCACGCTTCCAAAAGTTATTTTGGAATTTCCAACCCTTTTGTGTACAATTTGAAATCACCGGTTTTCATCCTCTGACGGTTGCTTCAACAATAGAAGGCCCATCATGAGTGCCCAGGTCAAGGTGGCTGATATTCAGCAAAAACTGGAAAAGATGACTTCGGAAGGAGCGGTACGTTTTGAAAGGAATTTTTAAAAAATAGAGGGTTCTTCCAAATCCGAATTATGTGATTGGATCGGATTTGGGAGGGAAATTGACAGGTAGTGTTGGATTGGGAGAGATTAATTATTTTAGAGGATATTGTGATCGTGATAATGTTCCGGAATAGTATTCCGAATTTAGTAGGGGTTGACATGGATGTGGGAGTAATTTTGTAGGGTGTCGAGGATTCGGCATAATAGTGGAAAGAGAGTTGCTGGAGTTGCTACTTTGGGGAATTATGTCGATTATTGTTGATGGAGAAAGAATTTATAAAATTCGGAACTTGTGGACATTTGGATAGTGGTTTTGTGTTGATTGTGTTTGTCTTGAGGGATAGTCGATGTACATTCCGGTCCGGGGATTTTGTATAACTAGTCTTTAGTGTGTGTACGTGAGGTACGCCAGGGCAGTTGAGTTGTTTGGAAATATTGAGTATATGATTGTATTTTGGATGGTTTTTTTTAGGATCAGAGTAAAGGGTTGGAGTATTTGAAAACACTGCGAGACTTGCCAATGAATTTGGAAATCTTGACGACAACTCGAGTCGGCATGACAGTAAATAAATTGAGAAAAGCCAGCAAGGACAAGGAGGTTATAGGTCTGGCAAAGACTTTAATACGGAAATGGAAAAAATACCTACCTGGTAATTCATCTGGTGATTTAAAATTATTTTATTCCCAATCATTAGTAGTGTTGGAAGGTTTGTTGTGCACTGCCGCTCGCTATATGTTTTTTATTTTTTTGGTATGTGAATATATTTCTGTAGGGGGATGATTTTGTTTGGACTAGCGTTGGTGGTGCAGAATATTTCCTTAGTGGCGTTGTAGTGGCAGTGGGTTATGTTTTTATTCGTATTTTTAGAAAACGAAGGGAAGGATTCTCCAACCAACAACTCCAGTTCTGGGAAAAATGAGGCGAGGAAGAATGACTCAGATGGTGAAGGCCCTGCGACAAAGAAGGCCAAGGTTGAGAAAGAGAGTACATCGAAACCTATTTCAAATTCTTCAAGTTTAAAGGGCAATGCTTCTTTCCCCCCGTGTAACACGACAGATAGTGTGAGACTCAAGTGCAGGGAAATGCTCCTACAAGCTATTACGGGAGATGGAGGTTTGTACATACATGTCACCCCGTACTATTACAGTAAACTGCTGGGTGTGATTGTTTGTCGGATTGGAATTTCTTCATTCTGGTGCGGTAATTTTAGTATTCCCTGATGGAAGTAACGATCCTCAGATGCTGGCCGAGCGGCTGGAGGAAGAGATATTCAAAGAGTTCAACAATACTGAAATGAAGTACAAAAATCGAATCCGAAGCCGCTTCTCTAATCTGAAAGATGTGAAAAATCCGAACTTACGTATCAATTACCTTCAGGGTTCAGTCAGTGCAGTACGTCTGGCTAAAATGACAGCGGAGGTAAGTATTGAAATCCTCTAAAGATTTTGTCTTATTAATCACTTCTCTAATTGCTCGTCTGTATTTTAGGAAATGGCAAGCGATGAAATGAAGAATGTAAGAGAAAAATTTATGAAGGAAGGAATTAATGACTCTCAATTAGCCACAAATCAAGGCACGAAGACTGACCTTCTCAAGTGTAACAAGTGTGGAAAACGTGATTGCACTTACAATCAGGTACTTCTATATTTTGGTTTCAATGTTGTTCTCCAGCTTTACCTACTGGGAGCATATTCCTAAACATTCTGATTATTTGCAGCTTCAAACAAGAAGTTCTGATGAACCTATGACAACATTCGTCTTGTGCAATCATTGCGGTAACCGGTGGAAGTTCTGCTGAAGCTCCGATGCGGTCACTTTAGGTGCAACATTTTGTCTTTTAGCTGCATGAGTTTTGGGCCAGTGGTCTTTAAAAGATGCAAGTATCGTAAAACTGTTAAAACGTAACGTTGTAATTTGTTTCACTTCATGTGCACACACTGCGTGCAAAGTAATTTGAAGGGGTTAGATTGGGATCTCTGTTACGATTCATTAGCAATTGCAGCTTTCAAGGACCACACGTAGGTATATTTTTTAAGTATAGCGCTGTGCACCCCAGTTTCATCGAACTTTTTGGTCTGTTTATAAATCTATATGATTCACAGAAAAATAGTCCAACGGATTTTAGTATGACATGCAAATGCATGTGAAGTTAAGTCTTGTTTAGCCAAATTTATAAATTACCAATGTTTTGTTTTATCCTGACTGGTAAAACACTTGGTTTGAGTTTACAATTTTAAAATTCAGTTAAGAATGTGTGGGAGTAACTTGTCCTCAAAAGAGTGATTGAGTGAGAGAACTGGGCCCAAAAGTAATTAAAGTTAACTTACGTGTTATTTAGTGTTAAAATGACTGGAAGTTGATGGGGTGAATGGACATATTTAAAAAATCCCAACTTTCGGGGTTAAAATGTAAGCACAAATTTAGAAACCCCAGTAGCGGTGATGTTTAACATCTCATAAATGGAATAATAATATTTCTGCATAATTTAATTATGATGAGTATTATGGTATATATTGCAATAAATCACAGGTATTTTGATTGTTTATTATCGTGTGCACACTGGAATACCAAGAGCCAGGAAACTACGAATTACTTGGTATCTTGCAGTTATAATAACTTAATTTGCCTGGGTATTAATCAGTTTCTGTTTGTAATTATGATTAATGATTGGATTTGTAATTTATTGACGCAATGCGTACGAAAGAGCATTGGAGGCCTCTTCGCCTCTCAGTTAACAGGAATGCTGAATTTATACTTTATAATATTGTGTATATGTAACTGCGTAGCTTTAGAGGATCTTACGAAAGTGCAGGCATTTGATGTTGACTGTTCCTTCAGTTATGACACTTACCACTGTGAACTCTGTAATGTGATTACGTTTAAAAATAAATTTTTAGTAATATTACTTGCCTAGCAGCTTCCTCTTTTATTTAAATATAAATGAAAAAATACTGACCATAATATTGCAGCGTACATCCAAGTAGGGTTGTTTGTTAAAAATATATTTTAAAAACCTAGCTCATTATCCTTTGGTTGAACGTTGAACTATGCCTATCAATAAGTAATTTTTCTGGATTGCCTACACCGTAAATTTTTCTCCAATAAGAAATGAGTCTCCAGTTAGTGTCTTCGTTCTGAGTATCCTTAATATATCCCTCAAACTTATGATGAAAAGTATAAAAGAAATCACAGAAACGCTCAATGTGGCTGCCACTATTATAATCCATGCTACCCAGGCATCTACAGGAAGTAAACATATATGTTAGAATAGAGGGAGAAGAATACCATCAACTTTTAATATTCTGAAATGAGTTGACAGTCCAACCTAAAATGTATGCACTCAAGGGTTGTATCCGGCATATATTTATGATGTCCTTTATCACCAACAAGAAAGTTACCTGGCTAGTCCCAGCGTGTGTAATAATAGATATTGCGATTCTGTGAAACGCCCAGTTAGAAATACTTAAATTATAATTTTTTGTAACAAGTTATAGTGTAGTTATAGTACTATGTATACATACGCATGATTGTAATAATTTTTCTTTACAATATTAAAGCTATTCTGTAACTTTGCTGATAATAAATTTGAATGTGAATACTATAAATACTTACCGCCAGTATGTGGGTAAAGCATGTGTGCACAATCCATGTAGCAGAGCCACTACAAAAATAAAAGGAATCCATATTCCCGTTCCAACCAGCAAGCAAAAGACTGGAGAGCCGAATTTCGTCAATATAAATCCCTTCAATATAAAATACCAACTTTTGTAACGGTTCCGTTAAATTGTATCATCACATTAAATGTGAATGGTATTCCCCAGGGGCAACTTTGAAATGAGACGAAAAATGCTATCATTTTTCATGCGTCAGCGATTTGGATAATTGTATTACAGAATATAAATCAGAGTAATTCAAAGTCTGCCCCAGTCAGTATAACATATGCAAGATTTTCGTCTCTTGTAGCCTGTAGGTAATTTTGTCTGTTACCTGGCAGATTATAACAATGCAAAACGCAAACGATTGAGCTTGGATAAGTTTCCCAGTGAAGGAGTCCCACCAACACCAATTATGCATTGTTGTTTTATAATTCGATCGAATATTATCCTGAAGGCTGTCCCCATTCGCGAAGCTCCGTAGTGCATCCCTTTTTCCTGAAAGTTCTGGGTATCCTGATACATTTTCCACAGATCGAAAAGGCATCTTGGGGATTGAAATCGATAAACTCTGATTATGCAGAGCCATCGTGAAAAACGGAAATCGTGACAAAGTCACTTTGAAAAGATACCAGATCACTACTATCAATGAAACAGTTTAGGTCCACAGGGTTTCAAGCACACCGAAGAAAATTCTAGTCAAAATTAATATCCAAATTAATATTTTTATCAAGTGACAAGTCTTTATATTTGAATTATTATAGCTTTGGGAAAAATTATCACATCTTCTCTAGTAAAAGTCTATTCAAATTTTTTAAGTTGAAGCAAGGAAAGACGCAAAGTTTGGTAAACACTTTTAAGATAAAACTGTCGCAAAGTGTGAATGGGGGCAAACCATTGCCTGTAATTCGCAGGGATTTTATTAAGGTATTTAATTTTATGGCACTCCTTGAAATAAGAAACGGGCAAGTCAGGTAGAAGTACCGAATGAAAGTACAAAAATATTCAAGCTCAAGCATCAGGACAGGAGTAGGAAAAATATTGCTATAAAATTAGCAATGTATTATTTTCAGGTTAGGTTACTTAACAGGAATGTAATTTGAAACCAATAAGATTTTTAATGAGAAATTTGGTCTGTTTTGTACCGGCAGCAGGATGCATGAATATGGTATAGACGCACAACCCAAACTTATAGTAATAAATTATAGTACCACTGATACTCATCCATATTAAATTTTTCTCCTTAGGAAATAAGAAGTAATATTCGACATGCATATGTATACTTACATCTAAATCATAACACGAACCTAGTTGCTAATGTCTTGTTTTTTCATTTTCTTGGCAGAACTGGACGGGGGTACGTAGAACTACTGTGCGAGTGGAAACATGAGTTATTCAATCAGTTTATTTTATTTCTTCTCGCCAAAACACTCTTACATAGTGAAGTTAGAAACAATCAATTGCATACCCAAAAAGTTTTATTCATATTTAGTTTATAGGTGAACACCGTATATGTGGCTACATTTTTTGCACCTAAAAGAGCTACTGCTGCAATTATTGAAATAAATTCTATGTTTTCACTTTGAAATGAACAGCAGAAAAATTACACCACCTCCAGCTCAGTCTCGACGGGTGAGACTGCATTCTTGGGCCCTTGTGATTCCAGTCCTCTTCGTTTCCTTCGAGGCATTTTGCAAGTACTGGCAAAACCTTGGTAGGTGATCCCTAAAGCTGTAGCCATGATCAGTCCATTCAAGAGAATGACCGCAGAATACATGTTGGCAGCCCATAATCCTTAAATCATATGACATTCACTAGCACACGTAGTTTGGGATTTTGTTACGCAAGAGATACTGCATAGTCACATAGGTACTTTCGTTTCGCATTTTTGGGATGTTAAAATGTGTACGAATCAATATTTCATTACTTGTTAAAGGGTTTCGATCCTTGTCGGCATGCTCAGCCAGAGATTGGAAGCAAAGATATCCAAAAAGACAAGATGCAGTGATCGTGATGAGCTGTAAGAGGGAAGCTACCCTTATGCTAAAAATGGGCAAATCAAGCATAAATAGATTAGTAATGACGGGGTAATTATCTATACGGAAAGAATTAATGATAAGTGTACGGAGAAAGTACAAATATCAACTTACCCAACGACAGACAAAGTGTACAGTGCATAGTAGCCCACGGTAAGACCAAAAGTATAAATGATAGCAAAATAAAGGGAAATAAGAATTTGGTTCAGGAACACTTTGATAGGGAAGTCACATCCGTAAATTGCAATCTATGAGTAATCAATGATATTTTTGGATGAGCTTTAAGAGAAGCACGTACAGATAAATTTGCTACCAATTACAAATTATATAAAGTTTATGGCTAAAAAAAGGAATTTATAATAAAAATAGCTTCATTGCTAGACAGTTTGCTAAATCAGTTGCACAGACAGACTATCTGTTTGTAAATAATAGGGAAATGTTCAACTTACTCCAATCCAGATGAGAGCTACAATGCATATCAGTTGTAGTTTGAGTAATTTTCGGGTCATACGACTACCCCAAGCATTACAAGCAAGCTTAGATTCCCTTCTGATGATAGTACTGCTAGTTCTGAGTCCAATAGTTCGGTCGTTACAAGAATCTCCCTCTGGCAAAAATGGTTCCATAACTTTTGGCATGGGGAGAAGTATGGTGCGACAAAATCTTGCTCTCTTATTAATCAGAATTTGTTCCCCTTCGTCCCTTTACACAGCAACCTGCAAAAATCGGGAACAATTTAGTTGGGACGAAATCCATATGTCACTTGTGCACATGCTTTCTCTGTATTCAAAATGGTTTTTATGACCTCGGCTTGGAACAGTCCAGGGCAGTGTGGTCCTTCCTCTGGGTATTACTATATGTTAGTAACGTTGCGATTAATCGAAAAAAATCCTTTTGGTGTCAAGAGTAACACAGAACTTCCTCAATAATTATTTGTTTGTAATAATTGTTCCATGAAATTCTTCCACCTTTGTAATTTTAGGAGGCGGTCACAAATTTGTCATTTACTACGACGAAAAATTCTTTATTTTATTCTGGGACAAAGTCTGTTACATTAAAGCAAGGGATTTTACCTTCCAATAAAACGAAAATTCTATGAATGAGTCCTTGTCCTCATTGTGAAGAAAAATACTGGAAACTAATGCTCGGAAGGTAGTGCTCCAAGAAATCAGTTTAATTAGTATGATGCTTTAGTTCATTATAAAGGGATTTCGTCACTAGAGAAATACTTTAAATCTCATTACTGTTATCTCCTCATCATGACACAAAATCCAACAAAAACAAACTTTTGGACACTGATGAGAGGAGTAATGCTCTCTAATTATTGTAAACTTTCATTCTCAAAAATCCAAACACGAACATAATGAGGCAACCTGACGTGGTAATAAAAGTTGACTAACAATAAGGCATCAACCAAAACGATAAGTATGGTGAGCGCAACATGCATATAGTGCCTTTACCGTCATTTGGAACAACATTCTTATATACATAATATTTATAAGGATGGATACAATTGGGGCAGATTTCCAAGTGACTGGAAGAATAATAAAATTAGAAAAAACCCGCAAGCAACATTTTATTTACTTCGGTTAAAATTATCCCTTCAGTATTAATACCCACTGATGGGATTGTTTTGAGCTTGTTAAATCCAGTATGGTTTCCTTTTCCTGTTTGGCATTAAACACTGAAATTGTACATTATTTCTCCCACTTAACGGATGAAAATGTTGTCCTTTTGGATTTTGTTGTTGTTGGGGCTGTTGACAAAGCTAATGATTAGTTTTGAGAATAGCAGTAATAGAGTGTCGTTCGAATTATTCATGATAATTTGTTCGTACAAACTATAGATAGTGTGTAGTACGTTTGTGAAGCTCTCCTTGTGAGTTGGTTCGTATATGAGTAAAATTAATTCGAAATATTTTTCCATGTTAAAATAATAAAATACCGTCTTCAAAGAAGTTCTGCCACTGATTCCGCATTTCCACGACGACACCTCAGCACATCATAGGTAGCGCAACCTACAAGGGTCATGGATGCCAGGAGAATCACAGCATTGCAGACAATTATCACAGTGTAGAGAATCCCACCCCATATCTCTGAATTTAAATAATCCGAGATGAGTCGAAAAAATGTAGATAATCGTATTATACTCAACATTTCAGGGATTTGTAAGAATTCATTAAAAAAAAGTCATTACTAGTGGTTCCTGTAAGAGCACTAGTTGCCAAATTCGTTTGAGCTGCTTGAAGGCACCAAACTTGCAGTAATGTTCCCAAAGCAAATGTCAGGATTTGCAGGAGCGCTGATACGGTCACGCTTTAAAAATATGCAGCAGTATTTTGAAGCACATTATGACATATCCGGGTCAAAGAGTACTGAAAATGGAATGAAGAGGCTCACGTCATGTAAGTTGCACAACCGTGCGCATATGCTGAGAAAATTATAGCCGGGATGCTGACAACAGGTATCCAAATACCTGATCCTAAATGATCCTGTATATTCAGGCTGGTAGCGCTGGTTGCATGGAATGTGAAATCAAATACCTGCGTGAGTGTCGATTGAAATATTTGAAATACATTTTTTTTGTAGAATCAAGGAGAGAGAGTATAACTATCATTATCAACTTCCAACTAGTATCTTACCAGGAAAATAATAATGAATGCCACCGTAAGTGCCTGAAACATGATGATCTTCCGGATGGCTGATCTGCTCCAAATGAAAGTTGATTGCTTGAGCCAGACTCGAAGCCCGGAACCTTGGAGAGAGTAACTTAAATCATTGTAGATGTATCGATGCTCTTCCGTCATTAATCCTCTGGAACACATCTTCAGCTATATAGGATAGGATCACTCAACGCATTTTATTCCCAGCACTATACTGAGTACTTACCATTTAAATTTTTAAAATATGAAGGAAGGATTTATTAAGAAACGTACGTAATATTATTTTACTGGTGGCTATTTCTTTTTCCGAGAATACTGAAAGGAAGTCGGAAAGACTAGTGATGTCTCAAAAGTCTAAATGCATGAGTTATGGGTAGGTAATTGGTTGTTTGAAATAAATTAGAATGATGGCTGGAATTTCTTTCGGAAATTAATTATGCACTTAAACTTTTACCTGCTTGTAAATGATGGTATAGTAATTTTCAATGTTCTGCACAGAATGACGAAAATTACAGCTCACAATTATGATGATACGCAAGTAAATACTTATTTGTTTGGACGCATTTATGTATTTGTTACAAAGCAGGGCGGCATGAGTCAGCTTGGTTTATTGCGATAATTAAAAAAGGCAATAACCAATCAGATTCTATTCAAGGAATAATAATTATTTATCTTTCAGGTATAACTGCCAAGCTAACCCAAGTATGTACGCAAAGTATTCATGAGCAGTCACTCTGTTTACAAATCTTGGAGCAATCAATGTCTTTTTACAAAACAGTAAAATGTCACCCGACACCCGACCCCTTTTACAACTGTATAAACACAAGTATTGTGACAAAATAGATCTTACTCCCAAATCGTTTCTGTGTGATAAAGTACTTACTTACTGCACGTTGTGTGAATGTGAATGACAATTGGATGCCTATGTAGCGTCAATGAACTCTTCGAGGAAATTCTTTTATTACAAAACTGCAACCCAGTACCTCAATCTCTCCCAGTACGCTAGACAAGACGGTCATGTCATAAAAACTCTTGATTCTTTATTGTTATTTTACCCGGAATTATCACAGCCAAATCTTAAGAAGCCGCCACCCCAATGCTGTAGCTCAAGTTGAGGTTCTGCTCTAATGTTTAGGAAAGCTCATGTAGATTTTGCAAAAGCAAGCTAATTGATTGGAAATAATTTTAATCATTAAATTATTGTCTAAGTGTAATAATAAGCCGTTAATTGCTGTATAAAAACAGAAATCAAATTCTAGCCTATATAGGGTAGCGCTAAGCTTGAACCCCTTCGTACATAAGGCATATGACTATATTGCATAATTAAATAAAGGAAACATCTTTTAAAATTTGATCGATATCACAAAATATTTTACAAAGTGAAATACTTAGGAGTATTTTGCCAAAATACAAATACAATACATTTTGAGCCATCCAAAATTCCAAAATACGAAAATAATGTAATTTAGGGAAAAAAACTGTATTTTAAAGACAAAATGCTTTTTGCTTAAACGGCTTTCTATGAATTTCGTTCCATTTTTGTAATTATTACAGATTTATAACTATGATGTGTACACTATCATAGTTATGTACTTATAATGATTTAGGTGAAAAGTATTTTGAGCAAAATACTTTATTTCAAATACATTTTGTGTCATTACGCCCCAGGCCCCTGTAGTAGCCTGGTCTGCCAACTTTTAACATTCATTTTGGTTTGTACGGCGAGAAACCCTCCATACAGTGTGTCATTCAATTATTATGCGGTAAGGTCATCAGTCCTCATTAAGTCCACTATATAGAAATATGCCACATTGGAATGACGCTGTGCCATACGGATGATTTTTATGTAACTTTCCTACCTGTATTCCTACATGCAACTATGTGTACTTGCGCAGCCTACATGTTTTCCTACATGGTGTTATAATTGTAGGCTAGCGTTCCTATGTTAAATAGAAATTCTTTCCGTGAAGGACAGCACATTCTATTTTGCCTACAGAATTTTCCAAAAAACGTTCGCACCCTGTAAAAAAATCCTACATGTAGCCTCATGTAGGCCTACATCCAGTATAGGCTGGCACCTTTGCCCAAAGAGTAAAAATCACCTCTCATTTGTAGTATTGCTTTTCATTATCTCGCTACAGGGAGTACTGTGCGAACATGATCACAAATTATGGAAAAGGTTGGAAAGGCACCGAGGATTTAATTTGAGAGGTGTCAGAAGATTTTATTTCGTCTTTTAAAATACTAATGTAAGTAATTAGAAAATAATGATTGTTTACAATGTTAAAATTCTTCAGCGTCGATATTACCTAACAGGCTTTCTTGTAAATTGTAAGCATATAATTTTCCTACAATAATTTTGTCAGTAACTTTTCCGGAAAACGCCTGAAAGCACATGAGAACTAATGATTGAAGTATGGGAGCCTTTTTTTTTTAGAGAAGGTTAAAACTGAGTTTTCGTAGGAAAGTCTTCATCTCTTGGAAATAGACTAATACTGCAGGGATAAAATTCGGCAATATAAATTCAGATTAATTAACTGAATATTTTTCACAAGGCGGGTATGCTTGCCTGATTGAAACTGAAGGAATAATGACCACAACAATACAAGAACATATCTCTATTTGTAAAAACAAAATTGACAATATCAACCCGGATCCAAAATTTTGAAAAAACGAATATTGGGATTCGAAAGACTCTCAATAAACCGCAATAACGAATCATCTAAATTCTCTTGGCTTGACGAATTTTAGAGCTGACGACAAAAGAATAACGAATGATTAAGTCATATTTTGAATATAAATATACAAGCATATAAAGCGCTCTCCTGCTGAACCAAAGGAGCAAAGGATATGAAAAATTAATATACTATAGTTGTGAACACCCTCCTGACCCGAAGGCTGGCGCTGGCATGAACTACACCGGTGTTTAGCTTTAACAACAACTCTGGCCAATACTGTGAAAGCACAATCTGTTACGCGTCCACGGCATGGAAATATGATTGAAATGGTTGGACTTTTATGACTTGTCACGTTGTCACCCAACCATCAGGCATCAAAGCCAGCAGGTGCCTGCCTTTACGTTGCTTTGGTTCCAGAAACAGTAGTACTGGCTTGGTCGTAGATTTAGCCAATGTGACTCGGGAAAAAGAGATGAATGTAATATTTATAACAGACACAATACCCTGGTTTTTACAAGAGGTACAGAATGGTCGTTAAATTCTGCAACTGGGACAACGCTACAAGAATTACTGTTGCGTATTTTATACAAAAATTATTGTTAACACGCGGGTATAATCTTTACCCTTGTGATAATTTGTTTACAAAATGTAGTAAACTATGTTTTTATATGATTTAACATTACAATTATTATTTGCTAAAAATTCTAACAACGACGTTATAGAAATTCATCAACTGCTCTTCCTTGTCCAAAATGTTTGCGCACTAAGCAACAATATTTTTCAACCCTACTTTGGTCATGGCAGAGCGTAAATAGTAAATAGTCTTTATTTTGCCTAGTTACACAAACATTATTTTTATATTAGAGTTTTGAAGATGCCATCATTTTATGACAATTAAATGATGTTTCTGTAAGCACAACGATTAAAAAAGTGTCCACCAGGTGACGAATAGGATTAGGTCAAGACTTGCGGTTGAACTTATCGAACCATATATAAAATTCAGGATTTTTTATTTGAGACCTCAAAATATTTTCTTCCTTGGATGATCAGGACAGGTTAAAACAGTCAAGGAGATTGATCTCTTTCAGATTTATAAGCTAAGCGGAAGATGCAGGAATAAAGACATTTCTTAACCTTATTCGCCGGATCTGGTATTTATAAAAGTATTCATGTATTAATAAAAGTCTTTCAAAACTTTTAACCTTGTAATAATTTTGATGGGGATACAATATTTTTATTTCGTTACTTATGTCAAAAATTGTGACCACATGTTCCAAAACTGGTGAATATTTTCAAACAGTTTACAGATGAAAAAATATTTTTTTTTTCATTTTAATCCTGGATTGAATCCTATTGGTTCCATTGGCAATATTGTTTTTTAAAAATGATTTCTCGACGATTATGGCCTTCTCAATTCTTGATCAAAGCAAACCGGACTTTAGTACCACTGGACAAAATTAGCTGGAATTTGCGAAATGTCTTGTTTTGGACGACAGAGCTATGTAAAATGCTTGGGCTTTAACTACAAAATACGAAATAAAATACCTGAAGTAAAATCATGAATATACAATGTAAAATACCTCGGTTTACTAAAATACAAATAAAAATACAATACGTGGTAAATAGTCCAAATTACACAAATAAAAAAGACTATATTTTAAATACAAGATACTTTTCTTAAAATACCCACCTAATGATCGCTCAATTCAGTTTCTAGATCATATAAAGCTTTAGCAAGCAGCCCTAATCAGATAGGGAACGCTTTAAGTTCTGTAGCACGGCACCAAATAAAATCTCGTAGTACATACCATCACAAGTCACGCCGCAGAAACTGATTTTAGTTTTTTCAACCAATGTCAACCAATGGTATATAACCCGAAGTCACGGAATAGCAAGCGAAGTCATTAGGTAGCAACCGAAAACATTTGCCAGGAACCGAGTCCACTTGATATCAACCGATGCCGTTGAGTCACTATAGGTAACATGAATGTGGCTGGGTTGAAACCAAAATTATTTGGTAACATTCATACAGGTAGGTAATTGGAGGTGCCCACAACTGGCACTCCCTGTCGTCGGTCAGTCTTCATGAATGTACATATATAGTTGATGGCTCTCAGCTTTATGGGTGAGGCCGAACAGCGGATTTTTCGTGCTTTACCCTTACCCGGCTTCAATCTGATGACGGTCACACAAAGTTTAAAAGGTTTAGGTTTATTTATTTTCATTCACAATTTTTAAAATAAGGACTATGGGCGCAGTCATCTAATACGTAACGCATTTGGTAGATAGCAGTACGTTTATATTTCGTTATACATTATTCTGGGAGGTAGCAGTTCAAACTCAGATTGTTATGTAACACCTAAACTGAAGGCATTCGATTCGCAAGAATTGTCGCGCACGAATACCTACTGTGGAATCAAGCTGGTCGTAGCGCTGGCTCATCAAGCTCAGGTGAGCTTAGGTAAGAGAAATGGCGAAGAGGAAAAATTGTTCCAGACCACACATTTGTGATCGGGTGGAAGTTCTGTTCGCGCGATAGTCCTCACGTATGTATGTGCATGCTGTGTAAAAAGCCACACGTGCTGTAAATGTAGTTCCTTTGGCTTTTGTTAACTGTGGTTTAAGTTACAACTTAACTACTACTAAAATGAAAAATAATACTTGTAAAACAAATAGAAAAAATGAAGTGCCTCCACTACTTGTGTCAGTGATGATGTCGTTTGTACAGTTTTAGAATTTTTGAAGGATGTCAAACACGATATTCAGTTTGTTAGCTCGACCAAGTCGTGAATTCTTGAAAAATTACGACAAACCATTTGAGAAAATTGCAGAAATATTAGGAATTAGGGGACTTAACAGTTTGGGCTGAACGGTTTTTTTTAATGGCCGGAGCAGTCTTATAACCGTAACCGGATCAAATCTTGTGTATTCCTAAAACCTCATCATGGGTACTTAAGCATGACTATCTAAAATAATCCCCATAGATGTTTCTACTGAAAATCGCATGCCAATATGCAGTTTCATTTAATCAGATATTAATTTTTAAATAGCCTAAATAAGAAGTTTCTTTTCTCTTCTGAGTTTCTTGCGGAAAATTATTTAGGCAAATTTTATCATCTTTTTAATAAAATGTTGGCTATGTAGATGAAATGGATACTCTGAACTTTCAGTTTTTGAAATAGTACGAAAGATTACAGAATATACTTAATTTTTTGCACCAAATATACACATTCACTATAAAATTTGTAGGTCCCTAAAAATTTACAACAAATATGAACCTCACAACCCTCAAAAACTGGAGCTGGCGAATCGGTCCATCAGCAAAATCTAGAAAAGTTAAATACTGTAATATCGACCTACCTGCTTACAATTAGCATTGCACCACGAAACCGGGATTTTTTCTTAGCCACTCCATCTTGCTAATAAAATACGTAGTTCTAATCCTCACGCGTTATCCCTGAAGTTTTTCTAAATGCTTCACCCCATCTATCTGCTGTACATACGTCATTTGTAGCCAATCACCTGGCAGCATGACAGAAAAACCAGAAAGTATGGAATCCCTTCTTGGACCGGAATTCCGGGAGCCAAGCGTAGGAACATCGTCATCTTGTCGTGAAATTATTTCAGTTAAGAGAGGTCTCACGAAGATACAACCTAAACCTACGAAAGTCACATCCAGCTCTTTGAGGACAGGGGAGTACAAAAATTTGCTGAATAACACCTTCGGAAAGAAGTGCGGTTTATGGGATGTGAATGCCGGGCTAATTCCTTACCTCTCTGACATGACCGATTGTGAGAAAGGAACCGAGCTAGAATTCAGTCACTTCGAGGGTATACATTTAAATAACCCGTCCTTCGATTACAAAGACACTAATAATTACAACTCAAGATACTCAGAACATTTAGTTTCGAGAGTGTTCAAAAGTAAAGAGGAATTTATTAGAGCTGGAAGCAATAGCATCTGCATTGAAAGTACAATAAAATTGAAACAAAAAAGAATAATCGCTCGCAAGAACTACTTCCGGTTGAAAAGGCGGCTCCAGCCTAGAATCAGTGCAACAGGTATTTACATCACCTATCTAGGAATACCAGGTCTCATATGATATACGCCTTTCCTCTTATGCAACAATGTAGTTCATTTTCAAGTTTGACCCGAACCGTATCTAAAACGCGCCCAACACGGAGGGTCATATAATTCTTTCCTTCTCTTAAAATAATCCAAATTGAACATTCAAAAATCATTTTGCACTGTATTTGGAAACACTTGTTTAATTTCTAGAACTCAATGTGCCCTCAGCATAAATAATACCCTTCAAAACTTGTTGTTGTATAAATCTTATTACAACTTTCAGAAACAGTTAAATCCGACACTGAGGGAGAAAATGTTCAGTTGCCGATACAGGAGCCGGATTATAAGGATGAAAAAAATTACAAGCTAACAACTCATTACTATAGCCAAGAATTAGGGAATAAATCATTTCGGCAGTACATGATATGTAATTTTTGCTGTTGTAACCCTTGTTGCAATCCATTCCCGAACTGTGGCGGAACTTGTTGTAGTAATGCGTGTAACTTATCTCCTTGCTGCAGCAACAGCTCTTGCTGTAATTGCTGTGATGAGTGTTGCTCACCCTGTTGTTGCAGTCCTTCTCAGTCCCGGAGTCCGACACCACCCCCAAGAAATCCCTGCCACCCTTTTTGTAACCAACAGAACTGCCGATACCCCTGTCCACCTCCATGCCCAAATATGAGCAAAGAACCGCCAAAAGTACCATGTCGACCTACGAAGCCAACTGGTAGGAAACAACCTTCTCCTAAACCACCTAACTGTAAGAAGCGGAAAAAGAAGAAGCAAAATAATTGTTGTTGTTGCCCAATGATCTGTTGCTACCCAGGATGCTGTCCTTCTCCAAACCCACAAATGCAACAAGGGTATGGGCAACAAGGGTTTGGTCAACAAGGATATGGGCAACAAGGGTTTGGGCAAAAAGGGTATGGGCAACAAGGATATGGCCAACAAGGGTATGGGCAACAACAAGCAGCATATCAGAACTATGGAGGGCAACAAAATTATGGCTACCAGATGGCTCCACCTCCAATGAATCAAGGAAACCCATATCCTCCTTACCCTCAAAACGGTTTACCGTACCCTGGTGGAGGAACACCACAACAAAATCCTCAAAAGGCGCGGAGAACAACTCCCCCGCCACGGACTTGTGGAAATGCAGGGACAACATTTGCTCGATATCCTTATAATGCCAAGAGATATGGCGGCAGCTCGCAAACAAATATTGACGCTAATCGGAACAACGCAAGTGGGTCTCGAACACCGTGTACTCCAAATGGGTAATATAAATGTTCGCATGCGTGCATACGAGTAGCAGTTGATTGAGCTTCGGTATTTACGTGCACCAAAAAGTTTATACAGATAAATTTTAGGAATTCCCCTCGGCCAAACTACTCAGCAAGATCAGCAACTAACTTGAATCGGAGTGGACACGATTCCAAGACCCGTATGCAACCATACAGAAATCCTAATCCCGGCAACAACAGCTACCAACAAAATTACTCCAGTCGTTCGCCGTCACCTTATTCTCCAAGAGTGGATTTCTCACCTTACCGGTACAACTCACGGTCTCGAACCGATTTCTCTCCTCAGCCCCGTTCAGGAAGGTCATACCCGAATATACCTCCTCCTTATGGAGGCGGTGGGGGTGGATACAATCAATATCAGAACAATGCAGGTTGTATGCCAGATCCTTGTAACCCTTGTTGCTGTCCTATTTATTTATGCTGTTGCCCCTGTCCGAAGCCAAAGCGACGAAAGAGACCACCAAGAGCCCCAAGCTTCATTATGATAAAACCCACGCCTCCTTGTTGTGGTCCTTGCGTTGATTGCTGCTGCGACTGCTGTTGCCCTGGAAATTGTGACTGCTGCTGTTGAAAATATCACGACACATTGTTCCAGCCTCATTACCGACTTTACCTCCGTATACTCTTCAAGATCTTACTGTGCTGGTTATGTGTACATTCAACGAGGTGTAACTATTTTGCTTCGAATAAAAAATATAATAATTATCTCATCAAAGCCTCTTTCTTCTTCGTGCTTCCAACTATTCCGTCTTTTCGACCTCCAAAAATAGCTCCTCAATGATTTTTGAACCAAACACCAGTCTAATGTCCTTGTTGATTACAATAAATTATTCTCCCAATAAAATTAACAAACAAAATCTTACAAATATTCAGCCCAATGCAATAGTACCACTAAAAGTAATTTTTCTTACTCGCTCATTCATAAAACTATTTTTGAGTAATACAGCCCGTATTTAAAATGCGTTCCTTTCCCGCCATCTATAGTCATACTTGTCATTAACAATAAATTATCTTTATCATTAGCGGGTAGATGTCGCGTAAACCAGTTGCAGCATTAATTGATACATTATTGTAAGGGTTTTTCAAAATTTGATGGTATTTTCATTACAACTAGACACAGGCATTTTAATTAATTTTTAGGGGCGAAAGCTGAAAGTCGATGTGGGGGTGACTTTTCAATTTTATTATTTCAGGGGGTGATTCTTATTACAAAGAGAGGGTACTTCATTATCGGAGGCAGACTTCTGGCAGAGCTGGACGTTCTGAGCACAGTAGCTGCCCATAATTGCCAAGGACGGGAAGAACCCCAACTGACAAATGAGCTCAAAGAAGGGATGCCTGACACAGGACTAAATACTGAGCATTGGAAGGCGCCTCTTCTTCTGCCCTCCTCCTCTAAAAGTTACGCGCCAAGCCTAAAATGTTTACATTGTTTTGTTTGGCCAGTCACAGAGTGGAAATGGATATTGAGTGAGCGTGCCGTGCATTGTGCAATGTGGATGTGCATATATAGTGTGAGTCTCTGAGTTGTGAGATATGTGACCCACCTTTCGCCTTTTATATTGTCATCCTTTATTTGTTTTAGCCGTTGAGTTTTTTTTAGTGTAGTTTAATCTATATAATAATATTGTGGGAATTGTGGGAGGGAATTGTGAAAAAAAAACACAAGTTTATATTTCTGTGAATCCACTTCCTCCAAAATTCCAATCATCCAATTCTTCAGCTAGGATAGTATTTAATTTAAAATGTGAAATCCTCTAACTTTCTTTCAAATTTTCCAACTTGGGCTTGAAGATTGTAGAAAATGTGCAAAATACGGTATAAATTCCTTCAGCTTGGTTGTTCTTTGAAAACCTACGCGTAGTCATAAGTTCTGAAGCGTTGTTCATACTTGGACAAGAAAAATTCCAAAGTCGGGATTGGTATATCTACACGTAAAATTTTATTCTGGAAATATTAAGACAGCTTGAAAATATTTACTGGACAAGATCATGGAACCTGCAGAAATAAGTCTCTTGTTATTACGTAAGTTTTTTTCTTGTTTTGAGGGGAAACATGATAATTTAATGTCGGACTGTCCCATGGGGATCGGATGTACGCTGGGGATTTTTTAATATGACTAGTAGAAGCGTTTTGGAGGTGCTTAGGGGATTTAAAAAATATCGAACTCAGTTTGTCCTTTTCTAATTTAGAATTTATAAAAATTATTGTTTACAACTTCAGGTCACTTGGCAAGAGATGGATGCGTGGAGACCATCCGAACGTATGTGAATGAATGTCCGGCTGTGATGCAGTCACTGACTGTTGCCTCTGGGGGAGCTCATCCTGACCTCGAGTTCTTTCGGCAAAAGCTTCTTAATCGATCTGTGAACATCAATTTGACTGATTTGCTGTCGGAGTATGGGAGGGCAAAGTCCATGAGTACGATTCTACAATTTGTTTCTTTATTTGGTAATAGTTTTTGATACTGAGAAATTAACAGGTGCTCTTTTTA
The DNA here is from genome assembly GCA_947179485.1 of Allacma fusca. Taxonomy (NCBI): domain Eukaryota; kingdom Metazoa; phylum Arthropoda; class Collembola; order Symphypleona; family Sminthuridae; genus Allacma; species Allacma fusca. The sequence continues at coordinate 10,477,804 of OX359250.1, forward strand.
TTGCAGTACAAGACCTTGTCTCAAAACTTCTGTTTGAATGGAAAGCTCTATCGACGTATTTTCTAAGTCCACATGATTCAATGGCAACTCAGTTGGCGCATATTACTAATCTACTTGAGTCCAAATGTAAATCATGTCGAACGGATTCTAAATGTGTGGGAACCTCGGATGATCATACTTTTGCTGGATTAAGTTCAGGGTTGGGACAACATTTGAGAAAAGATGGAATAGATGTGGGTGTTCAAACTTCGGAGGAAGAAGCTGAATCCGCTGTCGAAATTGCTGAAGAACCATCTGATATACCTACAATTGTTTCCTCGTTGTTGGATCCTCCTATGATCGAAAAGATTGTGGAAATTGCTAACAAAGAAAAACTAAATCGATCGAATCAATCTGGTAAAAATAATTTGGGGTTAATATTAAACCATTATGATTAATAATTTTAGGGACATGAAAGTAAATTCAATTTTATTTTACTTCATGCAGAAAACATTCTTGCAAATGATACGGAAACAGAGATTGACAAAATGCTGCTGGATATTTTGCATGGGATGGGAGGGAATCCTATTCCCAGCAATGCACTTAATTTGGGATGTAACAGCACTGATTCGGCTGCTAACGATCAAACATCTGTGGACCCGCAACTGATGGATCTATTTCAGTACGCACAAAGTACAATTGTGCACACACCCGTTCCAGGTTTGTATACCTACGAATGATTTTACCTTTGAAATTTCAGCTTTTTACATTGTGATTATATTTGCTGTATTAGGAACTTTAGTTCGTCTGGAAGATTCGGTGTCTAAGCAAAAACCATGCGGATCATTTTTAGACTTGATAGACACTCCTTTTAAGTCAGCCTTTATTTCGATTCCAAATACACCTGTGGGAAAGGTTATTACCCAGACTGAAGTAGAGAAACCTTTGGAGAAACCTATCCAACCTGTGGAATTAAATTTTGGACCCAGTATATCGGTGACCCCTGGAGTGCCGGATGTGAGCAGTAATACTAAAAGTGGTTTTATCACAAAACCCAAACCGGAGCCGAAATATTCCATAGTTCGTGGTTCAGAGTCTCAAGTTCCAGCAGTCTCACAAGAATTATTGAGGGTTCGGAAAAAACGAGACATTACCCCTAGGATTCCACCAACTGTCCAATTTCAGGCAACTACCACTGAAATTGCATCAACTTCTAATGCAAGTTTGGTACGTTCTACAAGCAAGCGAAAATTCAACACACCAATGAAGTTGTCTCCAGTGAAAGCAATGTTAGCTCCGTCTGTGAATTTCTATTGTCCATCGAGCTCTTTAGATAAATTAAGCAGTTCCTCTAAAACTGATGTACAAACAAGCTCTATCGAAACACCTCTTAAAATACTTCCAACTGTCGGGCTTCCCAGTATAGCAACTCCTCTCCCACCGACGACAATACCTTCATCTGGCCCTGGAGATTCTGAGTTAACCATTATTAAATCTCCGCTTGCTACAATAAACTACCAAGATTTGATGGATAATGCGAATCAAAGTAAGAAGTCTTCAACGACCAATAAAGAAGTAACTTCGACAACTAAACCAGCAACTGCTGATTCCACCAAAAAGCATACACCAGTTTCGGGAAGTAGTAAATCAATGGCTGCCAATATGATAACACCAGAATTGGGTTTACTTGAAAAGTCTTCAAATGAAAACCCCGACGTAAGCCCGACGCCAATGTACAGTCGCTTGTTAGCTTCTGTACGGCACGCAAGACCATCCAGTATGCTTCTGAAGCAAAAGAGCTTCAGCACTCCCAGAAAAAAGGGACACATCCGTAATTTGATGTTCAAGACTCCTCCGAGCGCTACTAGTGAAAGGACTGAAAATAGCAGTATCAACTTCTCTGGAAACTTATCTGGCAAACGGAAGGCAACTCCCAGCCCCCCATTAGGGAGTAAATCCAAAAAACGGCTTAAATGGAATAGTCTTTTAGGAGAAACCAAGAATAATAGTAGTAGTGTCATCGACGAATCTGCTCCAATTCTTCCTCCAACAAATCCTTCACCTCCAACGAGTCAGATCATGGCAGATATCGCTTCTAGAATAGTGGGGCAAAATGTAGTAAGTACCCGCAGTCGAAGTGCAAGGAATTCACAAGCTAATGTAAAATCAGCACAAAAAACAACTAGACAAACTCGGGGGACTACATCGAAAAAGATTGAAGAAAGCCCTAATGTTGCTGAGGCTCTTCCTGTAGTATCAGTTGTTTCACCACCATCAATATCTGTCGTTTCACCTCCGGTAACATCTAGTAGTCGGAGAAGTTCCAAAAGATTGGATGACCAAAGGGCTGCTGATGCTGCAGTTATAAGTGCCATTCCATTAGGAGCTCGAAATTTTCCGTCTAGAAGCCGTGTCACTAGAGGGAAAAGCAAGTTGAATACTTGTGAACAAATGGATCAAAATCAGCCAGTGGATCCAAGAGGCAGCATTTGGATGGCGCAAACTGATGTGAAAAATGTTGACACTATTCCACCACCGTCAGGCTTTGGGGACTCATCCAGTATTGACTCGCACCAGCCAGAAGCTATTTTACACACTATTAAAATTCCTGCTGTTTTGAACCCACAGGATGCGCAGGTTGGCAAATCTCCTATAACTCCCCCCAAACTCAAACAGGAAGAAGAACTGAGCATAGTTGTCGATAAAGTTTCGAATAATCCTGCTGCTCTAGCTTCTGTATTAGTTAGCCCACCACGGAAAGAAGTTACCAAGGATTCGGTCAATGACAAGAAGCATCGAACAAGGGTCAGGAAAGGTTCCACAGAAATTCAAAATAAAAATGGCAGTGAGGTTTCTAAAGAGTGTGTGAAGATTAAGCCTGCGGATACAATATTGTCAGAACTGGTTACTAAACCTTTTGCCTCCACACCTCTGGTCAGTGCAAATGAAGGACGGAAATTCGTTCACCTTGGTGATCATCAGAAGAAAACTCCATTTCCAAATTTAACATCTAGTTTAAACAGTACCCGTGATGCAAATGTGGCTGATACTGTTTCCAATGTTGGCACTACATTAGTCACTGAGAATATAACAAGGTAATGCTGTTGTTTTATGTGTAAATTTAGTACAGTAGATACTTTTATATAAAATTTTACTTGGCTATTCAATTGGTTAAAAGTTTTACTTATTTCTGGAACTTAGGATCAGCATGTCTACTAAACCGTCACTCTCGCCTTGTAGTCCTTCAAGAGGAAGACCTCGAAGTCCTAGAAAATCACCTAACAAGAATCCTCGAAGAATTTTGCCCAAACCAGTTCCTCCGGATCACCCGCGTCCTGTTTTCCCCCCTCCGAATCAAAATTCCGGTTATATATTGTCAATTCCGTCCACTTCACCAGCAAAAGACAACGACGACTCGCTAACCGTACCTAGAACTTTTATTTCTCCACTAACGCTAGTATCTGAAACTCCTCTGAAGAAACCTGGCCTTACGCTTTCTAGTAGCGACTCTAGTTTGGAATTGAGTAATTCTGTGCCAAAAACTCCACGATTAAAACATGACTCATGTGAAGATACGACAACAAGTAGGTTATTTCTTGGAATCAGAAATGATTCTATATCAGTGGGGGCTGGTATTCCTATTTTTTCATCAACACCATTGAAATTCCCTCCTGAAACTCCCGGGAAAAATCTTCCTGTTGGCGGTGGAGCCGTCGTCATTGAAGGTGACAGCTCTACCAGGACAAGTTTATTTGATACCCCTATTAAGTTACCCACTCCGCCAAAGGCAACATCTTTTGGGCAGCAAAATTTGGAAGTTAGTATACAAAAAATTGCGACAAAAAGTGTTGAATTTTCCGAAAATTTAAGTAGTCTGTCTGTGATACCTCGAAAAAGTCCTCGAAAGTCTATTAGCCCTTTAAAATGTCGAGTGAAAACACCAAGAAAAGCAAAAACTCCCATAAAGTCTGTTCAGAAACTTCCAACTAAAACGTCTTTTGAATACAAACCCACCAGAAGAACTCCATATAAGTCACCTCTATTGAAGAAGAAATCTGCCTCGCCATGTCGTAAGTCATTTGATGAAGAGGAAAAGGTCAGTGTGTCCAGTGAGAATCAAATCAAAAGTTCTTCTGACAAAAGTGCAGCGAAATGCAATACAACTTTTGCGACTTTGTGCACCAAGTCAAGGAGCTTCATGAGATTGTCAGAGGTTGCTCGACGAGGGAAATCAAATTTGAGTGCGAATTCAAATGTAACCTCTTTTCCTTCTGGATCTTCTGCTCCCTTTGTAACAGTGCCTGTCTTATCAAAAGAAGGGAAAAATAATGGCAAGCCAGTCAAGCCTGCGGATGTTCATTTCCAATTTGCTGTGTCAGGGCGCACCAAACAGCTTTCGCTGTCAGAACATGAGAGTCTCATTGGCTTGCTTCAGATTGGCTCGATTAAGTCACAACAAAAGAAGCAGCCACGATGTATTCAGGTATGCGTAAGTTTGTGTTTAATAGCCTCAAATAAATTATTTTTGATGTTGCACCTAGGTCTATTAATGGTTTTTGTTTCTGCAGAAATTGGATGCTGACTTGCTGAGTAACATAGACTTGCACAAGTTTTTGAGAACTGTTCATGCCGGTGAGTGATGATGAAGACGTCAAGGGTGGATAGAATCGTTTATTGTTGCCATATTTTAAATACGTATGAATTTGTAGCATCTATTACAGTATCTCAATTTTGCCACATCCTTCTGCAACTTACAGTCCAGCCTTGGCAATTCAAAGAGTATTCGTAAATGTTAACCCTCTTTCTCCGTTGAAAATTAGGTTTATAGATATTTCCCACAATTTAGGCATTGCTGGCATTTGAACTGCTGTATTTTTTGTGTAGATTTGTATTAGATTGTATTCCATATTCAGTTTCAATGTATTTAAAGCCGTTTATGGTTTGCTATTGTTATCTGTAGTCCCGAGCAGGGCAAAGTTCAATTCTTATAGGATACTATCGACTAATTTTTAGAAACATTTTTAGCAATCTTTGATAATTCGTTTGTATATCCTTTTAAATTATTACAATTGTTTTTATACCACCATCACGTGTTTTCAGTAAACTGTAATATCTTTTCCGTGTACATCCGCGTTTATGGTCAAATTCAGCGTAATAAACTTTTGCAATTTTCTAGATTATGTAGATCCTGTTCACATGAAATTTATCAACAATAATAATTATTACCTATTACATTTTAAATTATGTAATTTTAGTAAAAGTACACACGGACGCGTTAACGATGTTGCTGCTACCTACAAGTTTCAGTCCTGAAATTGTAGTTTTTCTAAACAAAATACGGCTCTAGTTGGTAAAAGTAAACGGTTTATTCATTTATTTTGGTGTAATTTTTTTAGTATTATATTTCTTTTTTTTCATATCTTTTATGGGACCTTTTTAAGCTGCTTCCAGCTGGTAGAACAAGGTAATGAAGTGCATTGTTCATGTACCACCTTAACCTAATATAGCTTAGACCAGGAAGCAGTTATTGACCGGTGTTCTGTGAGGTAACCTAACCTGTTAACCTGGACTAATTTTGGCATGACATGCCATTAATCATCAGCGTTAACTCGGAACCATGTGCTGTTTAACTTGCTTGCTTGAATTAAAGTGTACAGTGTGGATATTATTTTGGATCCAAACATGCTTCCCTTTCAAATGCAACAATGTTTTTGCCGTCAGTTGGCTGCACTTGGGATCTGCGGTAATTCTTTCATTCCCACGTTAAGCTTTCGATTATTTAGACCCTTGTTGTATCTCGTTTTTCCATGATGAGCAATTTCCTCGTGTTTTAAAATATTTTTTTTTTGCAATCTAAGGGTCAGATTTATTCAAGAAAGCATTTGTAGTAAGGTTGCCAGAGTTCAAATAAATTGCAACATTTTTCTGAGAATTTACTTTGGCGTAGATATGTCTACTACTTGCCGCCATGTTATCCGACGCATCTCATCCGCGGGACTTAGCTTTCAACGAGAACCTAAAAGCTAACTCCAAGTTGTTCGAAAAATCAAGTGAAAAGTTTTTGAATCTCACCAATAAAAAAATTGAGCTGGGCTATTTAGTTAGTAGATGGGATGGTATGTTCGAAGAAGTGCGACCGCGAGGGGAATTTCAACCATTATTTCTGATCGTATGCCTTTTAATCGCAGTAATAAACTTTGGTCTCTATGCAACCACTGTTCCTGTGATGATCAAAGATTGCATTAGCGGTGAACATTTTTACAGGAACGATTATCGTTTCTACAAAGGCGTAAGGCTGCTGTATGTACTTTATCTCTAAAAACATTTTGAGATCATTTTGTACTCGTTACCTAAGTACAAGTTATGCTTTTCTCCCCCAGAAAGAAGGATTTGCATTCACAGGGTGCTTCGCCCTGGTCTCAGTTGTCTTAATAGTTGCCGTGATGATGGAATTGTATGATGTTGTAAACACAGAGATGATTTACGAGCAATATTTTCCATACTGCATTAGAGATCGGTATCTCATAGATAGGTTTTGCCTCCTTTCCAAACGCGAAATTGATAATGGTGAGGACTGGTGCGATGATATCAAGCTTGCATTTTCCAATTCTTATTTATGTACAGAACACAAGCTTAGAATCCGATCAGGTGTAAGACCCGTTCTACAATAATATTTTTTATTATATTTGAATTTTCAAAAATCGTTTCACCTCTGGCATTATTGCAGTAGTGCATATCATAATTTAGCCTACAAAATTCTTTAATGCAAAGAATTCTGAAAAAAATCAAATATATGTACTAGGAATTTGATTCTAGGGCTTTGCTTTCCTTGCGGTTCTCTTCCATTTAGTGATCATTGCAGGCTACGCACAAATGTCCTACAGACCATGGTCGTGGGCAAACATCAAGAAAAGACATGCCGAGGACGCTTTGGTAGGAGAGCACCGAAAAAAGCGTCGTAAGGACCTGGCGAAACTGGCACCCGCAAAATTGCAGATTGCAATAGAAAAGAAGAAAATCAGACTTGCAGAGCAGAAGAAGTTAGAGCAAGAAATTAAAGATGCTGAAGAAAAAAGGGACATGAATATCCGGTTGAAAAATGTCAGACGTAGATTAGCACATCGAGCAAGTCGTAAAGAACGCAAAGAAATGAAGCAGAAAGAGAGACAAGAGCGACGGCAACGGAGAATGAGTGAAGAAAAAAGTGGCGTGTAACAATAATGTATCAGTGAGTTTTAACAATCAAGATGACTACAGTGAGAATTAAAAGATCAAATTATAATCGTTTATTTCCAGTCAATATTGATTCTTGACTTGTATAATAATTCCAATGTTGTCCAATCATAGTGTTAACATGTCAATGCGGCTGCTAATAACAGTTTGACTTCGGTGTGTACAATTTAAATAGAAGTAATTTAGTAGTTAATTATATTTACCATTTATATAGTTTCTCTTTATAGTAATGTCGTTTCAAGTATACGGTCTATAAATATTTTGGCAAAAAGCATAGCAAGGGTGATTTATACACGATGCTAGCATACAAATTACATCCTTCAGATGTATATAGTTTCTGCGTGTCATGTTTAAATACATGCCTCAGTACTGAATACAAATAAAAATGTATCCTAAGTAGACAATGGTAAATTGAAAGCAAATTGAGACCAGAAAATGAATGATGTAAAATATGCTACACAATCATTTAATGTTGTACTTCACCAACCTTCTGTGTAATATGTAGCTAATTTTTTTAAGATTTTTTAAATATATCATTTACTTCCCACTTACGAGGAAATAACATCACCATTATTTGTCACTTTTTTAAAATTTAATTCTATCTCGTAAACATCTCAATATTTTTTTTCTTTACCTACATTTTAAGTCATAGTCATCGTATTTCATATTCACAATTGAAAAACACCTTTACGTTTTTACATCTCCTGTCCGTACATTTTTTCTTTCACTTGCTGTACAAATTGCAAGTATGTATAGTAATATGTGTATTTATGTGCAAACGTTATACATTATTACTTAAATAGATACTGTTATATTTTTTATTGTAAAGTTAGTACATGACCAACGAGTCTACTAGTGTGTAATTTTTTACGTAAACGAGTCTATTACACAATGTTACTATAATTTAGTTCCTAGGGCTTTTAAAAATCTAGTACAGTGGTGGAGGCTGTCTCATTAGAATATGCGTAACGCATGTAATAATGATACGTTACGCCGAGGTATAAATTAGTTTCACATTAATTTATTTTAGCAATATTAACCGCGCATCCACGTGGAATAATAATGGAATAATTTTAACATATTTTCTCCGTATTTATATATATATATATTATATATCAGAATTATTACGATCTCTCCGACATACTTTCTACACGAGAAAATTAATAACATTCCACTTTACTATTTCTTTCGAATACACAAACTCCCAGCAGCATATTACTCGGATACATAGATACTTCTATCCGGTATTGGTAGTCTGGTAGTACTCAACTCATAACTCATTGATCTATACAAAGATCATATTCATATACGAAAAAAGCTAAGCTATCTTTCCAGGTTCAACACAAATTAAAAGATAAAGAGACTAATTAGTTCAAAGAACAACTTACTGGCTCATTTCACATAAATACAGTAGTACAGCTACTCTCATCCATTCAGATAAAAAGTACACTTCCTTGGGCAAGTGGTCTACATCGGATTAAGATCACGGGAGATAATCCTTTCTAAAATTACTTTTTCGACGTCACTAAATGTAACCGTACGAAGTTTTAACATACTCATTTAATACACATTTATTGATAATGTACATGAAGGGTAAATTCTGCTGGTCCTGTTATTTTCTGACAAGAGTATTAAAAGATGGCTTTTGCTCCAACCAAGTCTTTTGGTCTGACTATTTTCTCTACTCAACAAAACGAGTAAGAGCCCATAACCAGTTTCGTGCACACAACTTCTCATAGGTAAAGCTCTATAACTATACTGATATTACTGCTGAAGTGTACGAAGTTCAGTTGTCACATATGGTAATGTAAAAATGTGAAATCTGACGATGAGGACTGATGTAACAGAACTATGCGTAATTATATTTACGTCTGCTTACTGGTAGCGCAAATCTCTGGAAATAAACTCACTCTGTTCATAAGCTCACACTTAAAATAAATATACAAACGAAATTACAAAGGGAGTTGGCAACCAAAAGTTAAAATACAATTCGAACATTCCTCATTTCAAAATGTATTAATCGTATTAAATTTATCATATACAAAATATGTTTTCAACAACACATAGTTTTCCTACGTCATTACAACATTACATATTGTACAGACAAAATGATACTGTAAAGCAAATTTTACATAAAAAAACTTTTCCAAGATCAGATTCATGTTGCAATATGTATATCGTGAACTATGGTGAAAAACTGAATGCCACACTGTTCGTCACTCAATATCGCAGAGAAAGCTCACTATTGTCAAAGGTAAATTTTCATCATTTCATTAAGCAGTACGCCGTATTACATTTTAACCAAATGAACTAAAAACTACTTATAGTTTTTAGTATTCTAAATTAGTTTTAAATATATTCAGAGACTGAATTATTGGCTCACAAATTAAATTTACTTAACTACCACTTAGTAATCATTTATTAGCTTAATAGTACTGAAAACTAGTAATTAACTCGCTACAAATAGAAACTCAAAAGTAAATTACAACTCCGAATGTATAAACTTCACTTCTTCGACACAACAAATAACTACAATAATTATTGTAAAATCTTCAATAATCATTTATACATGACTTTTCCATTACTTCATTTGTACCTGAGCATACTTAACAGCAGAAGCATCAATGATCGGAAAATTCAAGGGTGAAATTGCATTACACAAAACTAGGCTTTACACCTACCTTGCTCATGGATTCCGTTTTCAATAATAATATTTGCATACACTGATAATGATATTTCACAAAGCACTCGGTAGCTACAAATACATACACCGTGTATACTTGTATAAAAAGAATAAAAGATGAAGGTAAGATAAAAATTCCATAATGCACGACAGGAAATTGCATGAAATATTACATCAGGAATGAACAATTATTCACATAAAACGTTGTACAATGTGCCCGTGGCGCTACAAATATAATTTCTACGATGAGATACGCTACTTTATTACAAATAATTACATATAAAGCATGTGATTAAAAATATTCCCATGTGATTGTACAAAATAATTGTCATAAAATAAGTAAGTAAGATTAGAGTTGAATACAAAAAATAAAAGCAATAAGCCAATGCAAAATCAAAGTAGTTAATGGCAGCAAAACGTTGTCAATTGTCTTTTCCACAAAAAATGGCGGCGGAGAGCCTTTCTGAGATACAAATTCGATGGCAGAAATCCCAACTCTCAGGAACATATTTCCTTTTTTGAACTAAAAGAGTCAAATCAACTATTGCTATTGAGTCACATTGCTATTATACACGCATACAAACATACGTTCGAGAACTAAAACTTCCGCTAAAGTCATAATAATAATTATTATTTTCACAAGAAATTGAATCCTGTCAAACAGGAAACTTGAACATCACTTTCATAATTCTGAAGCTCTTAAAAATCTCATGAGCTTCAGTTTGAATTTCATTCAAGATACACTTCATAAAATTGAATAACTTTTCTTCATTGAGGCTACTTTATTTTGGCAACTAATCCTGTTCCTTATTACGAAAACGAAAACTAACGTTCTAACGAGAAAAGGAATTACTATAGCAAGAATGTAGTTGGTACGGAAATACAAACAAGAAACAGTCTCGGATAATAACGTATCCAATTTAAGTACTAAAGCAAAATAGCATCAAGCAATGAGGTACACCAAGAAGGTACGCAATGGCGTTATACAGTCAATCTTCATGAACAGCATTTTTGCGGCTGAAAACTAGATAACAAAGCAAGACTAAAAGTCTTTGCGTCATTAATTTGGCAAAATCGTGAGAATATTTGTTCCTTTACCGTACACAGGTTCATTTGCTAGTAGGTTTAATACAGTCAAGGGAACCAGGGCTCGGGGGTGTAGGTGCAAATAGCACCATGCAAGGGAAAACGTTTGAAGTATCTTCATCTACATTTTAACCTAACCCTCAGCCAACAAAATCCGTAAAACAGCTACAATAATTTCATCACCCAGTTGTAGTAAACCATTGTAGCAATTTTTATAAAGACTGGTCTTTATGTATGTACAATGATGCGGTCCGAAGATAACGTAACTGCACAAATGTATAATTTCCTGCGGACCGACTACACTGACATGTACTTACTTAGGTATGTGTCATTCCATACAGCAAATAAATACCAAAAGCAGCGACAAAAACTAAAAATTAAAGACAAGGAAAATATTTTGACAAAATTCTAAAGGAAACGCAAGTCCGACATATTTTAAAATACAATAAACAAAGTTAACATACTTAACATTATTATTAGAACTGTTATAAATAAATTTTGAAATGCTTTCAATCGTGAACATAATTTCGACATACTAAAATGTTTGCGTTCAAAACAAGCTGAAATGGATATTAAATTTTTTCTCTTGTGCTGGCACGAATGAAAATCAGCTTCAAATGGTAAAATTACCATTAGTATAACAATAAATTCATCAATAAGTAAAATATTCAATTAAGGAAGAGGGTCCAAATCCAATCGAATCATGGTCGACCAACCGTTCACTTTGGCGGGAGTGTAAGAATGGGGGCGACGGAGGAAAAATACCTACTCAAATATTAATCACCCCAGCACTATTAATGATTCCCTGAGTTGCCGTAGATACCAAGAAAGAAACGGAGATACAGAAGGACACGACGAACGGTGGAAGATGATAGTCTTGGAAGAACAAATTGAATTGAATTCGATTAGATTGTATGTATTCGAGGTGATGTGGAGGAGAGACCAAGTACATATTATCTTGCTATGTCGTAAGGTAGCCCGAAGTGGTATAAGGTAACAAGGAGTACTGCTTTCACTTTTTCATTTGGTGTATTTCGTAGAGAGGCTTCAGACAGAATGGCAGAATTTCACATGTAATTTGTAAAGTCAAGATGATGACGAAGAAAATAGGATTTTCTTTCCTTCTTCCCTTCGCTTTATAATAGCATCTCTCTCTCTCTCTCTCTGGACCACTGACGCCGGTAAAAAGGAAAACTTTGTTAGGTGTGTAAATAGCGTGTAAGAACCTTGAATCAATGTGTTTTTTCCCCATGTTTTACATACATGTAAGAAAAAGAATGCGTGTTTGTGAATGTCTATAGTGTTTGTGTGCAGTGTACAGTATACGGGTATTACGTTATTCAAAGTTAAATTTTTCTCCTAAAGTCGTAGCTTCCTGTTTTCGGGAGGCTTCGCCGACTCTCCTCAGGGTATAGTTTGATCCCTTCCACTGTGTATATACTCGACTCTGGAAAAAATTACAAATAATACCAACATGTAAGACTTGGCAAGTACACAAAAAGATCACAAGCATAGGATCATGTATATATACAATGAGGGGTACACAGGGGTCGATCGAAATCATACGATTATTTTCCTACGTAACCATCCACTTGACTCTAATGGGACGGCTCGTGATTGAAGATGGCTTAAGTTCATAAGGACTAGTGACAATGATCGATTCCAAAATAACATTGAAACAACAGTCACAAATTCACTTTGTGCTAAAAGTTTCCCTGGGTAGTATGTAATATGACTGGGGCTTACCGTTAGGTAATTCATAGATTTTTGGAGGGAGATCAGAAAAGTATTTGTGATGCAAAGCTTCGTCAGCTTCCAGTCTTTTATCCGGGTTCAACTGTTCAAACAATACACCAACAAAAATATTATTACTGTAATAATAATTCTGAATTTTTACAATCTACATCTACAACTATAACCGACAAATTATTACAGCAAAAAACAAATAACTACACCGGAGATTTTCAAGAATTATCCCCGATAAAAATCGACAACATTTTTCTTATGAATGATGATCAAGGGAACTTCACAATACCTGAAGAAATGCGGAGGCAACGTTCTCAGCATAAGCGACATCGTACAACCGTGGGAATGCGAGTCCTAATTTTTGCGGCTTATAAAGTCTCTTAACTTCTCTACCGTAATTTATTAGTTGAGTCACCCCTGTGGAGACAATGAGCAAGGTTAATAGCTGCGTCAAGTGCAATTTTTTCCAAAACAGAAATACTGTATTTCACAGAACATTTGAAAATCAGTTTATTCTATTCTTAATTACAAAAAAAAAACTTTATATCAAGATTTATGATCAAAGAAACTCCAGTTAGTATGTACGTGCTAGTATGGATATTAGCTTATGTACCTGTCCAAGTTTTTTCCGTAGGGGTTCCAAGGTAGCGAAAAATTTTATCGAGCTGATCAGAAACATCCCTCACACCAGGGAAGACAGGGGCACCAGTGAGCATTTCGACAAATATACAACCGACTCCCCAAGTGTCCAAGGAAGTTGAATAATCGGTAGAACCCAGTAGGACATCCGGTGGCCGATACCAAAGTGTCACGACCTCGTGAGAATACGTATGACTCGGTACAGACTTGGCTCGTGCCAACCCTACAGTAAATAGCCGACAAACAAAGTCATTTCAAGAGATGAGGAAGCGGGAGAGTGAGATCCCATCAGAAAACATAAAGTTCCTAAGGAGTCATCAGCTGTCAAGATCTGGACCATTGGACCCATTCATTAAAGACTTTTCCCAGAGATTCAAGTGAAAAAAAATCCATTCTAGGCTCACTTTGTCACCTCGTGCAATTACACGGTCCTACGTATATACTCCTCATCATGACAAAAACAGCCAACTCAGGTACAGTAAAAGACGGTAAAAGAGAAAGAGAGTGAGGGAGAGAGAGAGGAAAAAGAATTAACGAGTATACTCCAGAATACACTTGACTCACCAAAGTCAGCCAATTTGAGCTCTCCCATTTGACTTATCAGAAGGTTCTGAGGCTTCACATCACGATGAAGTATTCTCCGTCGATGGCAAAAGGCCAAACCACGAAGTAATTGGAAAAGGAACAGCTTCACATTACGAGGATTCAGACCGCCTGGGTGACGCTCCAAGTATTGTGAAAGATCTGTATGCTGTTTTTAAATATAAAAAAAAATCACAAAATCATTCATCTTCATCATAAAAACCTGTAACAATGGCAAATAATTCTCGAGATGAAACGGAAGCTCCTTTCCATATTTCACACATGTCCACAATTTTCCCAATTTTGAGACACGTCCAAACAACTCAAGTATTGTTAATTCCTTGTAACCCTCCAAAGTGTCATTGTCATTTTGTCAAAAACAGTTTCCATTTTTGTCCTGGCATCCAAACAGCTTCTATTTACCATTTCTATTTCAGTTTTCAACCCAAACACGCTCCAGGAGAGGAGAGTATAAGGTACTGTTGGCATGCTTTTCAAAACGAATCAACATCTACACTCCAAAATTTCACGGAAAAAAAAAGTTAGTAAGCGGAAGGGAGGGAAACTGAGTGAGAGAGATGAGAAGCAAAATATATTGCACATATGTATGTATGAAAGCAAGAGAAATAACGACAAACAAACTTACAAGATATTCAAAAACGAAGGTGAGGGTGTGTCGAGTATGTACAATGTCGTGGAGTATCACGATGTTGGCGTGCTTCAAATCCTTTAGAAGTGAAGCCTCTCGGATGGCTGTGAATGGTGTTCCTTCCTCCTCCTGAAGCCGAATCTCCTTCAGTGCAACCACTTGATTCGTCAAACTACAAATTTAACACGCAAAAAATATTATTAATATTAACGCATCTCTCATCTTGTTACCCATTCATAACTTATAACCATTTCTCGAGCACACACACCAAACTCCATCCCATGCCAGAACCATCCCTAAACTAACCGTTTATCTTCTCACAAGCATCCTAATAAATTATAATTCATATTTTCCCTTTTCTTTAATGATTTCCTGCACACTTCCAGCCCTCTCGGGCCAAATCCTGTCTCGATCCTTTTCCCAATACGATCTCTCAATTTTGCTCATAACTATGTACATATAATTACATATACTAACATTCCTATTATTATACCATGGGAAATGTACAGAAGCATTTCTCCAGAAGGACATAATTTTAATCTACAGTATACAAATAGTGTGCACAGGCACACACGCGTACACTATTCTTGAATACACATGAAGTGCAACAGCATTCCCATTACACAACATCCAAATAATTTATTTATTTCATCACAAAAAATGTTTCCGTGCTCACTTTCGTATCCTCTTGGGCGTCCCTCATGGGGCCAGCTTACAAGTTACAAAACCGGCTATGCACACCTCAAATAAATACATTCGAAAGGATACCAGATTTGCTCAGCCCTTACCCGTCAAGCTTTAGTACTCTTGCTCACATTCTCTCAGAGCAGAGAGAGAGAGAGAGAGAGAGAGGCTAGATGATAACAACCAGGACCAAATCGCTTGTGTCAGTGATTGATTTCTTTTCACTTTTCCAACCTTCTCCCATACATACTGCCTAGATTAGCTATGCTCATGGCAAAAACCGTTGCCATGTGTGTGAAGATTTACGGGTAAAATACATGAATGCATCACATCAACATGTCCCACTCATTCTTCCCAAGGCTCGGGTCCTGACTGTTATATTGTACCGTAGTTTTTGAAATTATATAAGTACACCTACTACCACTACCACCATTACATTATACACCACATGAGAGAACCGTAGAAGCTGAGTGGAACATCGGATTTTCATCCAAGCTCTGTACCTATAAGTATTTCTTCTTTTACACACAACCTCCGAGTCGTTATCGACTATAAGCTTGCACATAATAAGTATCGAGCGTACTACATCAGATGGAAACTTACAGGTTTCATACCTATAGGTATGTATATATATAGATAGTCATCTACTACACATATAGTCTCTCTACGTCTAAAATGATTTTACAGTAGGCACATCTTCAACCACAGAGATATCTACACATACTGTGGAAACCGTTGTTAGATAGGTATAGCTATAGTAAGTACTCGACAGAGAGCCAAATCCGAAGCCAAGCCTTGCATTTGAAATTCACAACATATTTTACCATATTTTCCTCATATGTGTCCGTCCTTCGCAATTCCTGTTATTGGTACCGTCATGGCATACCAAAAATAATACTGTTACCATTTCCATTTCCTCCATAATCATGCTACCATATCCATTCTCATCGCCATCTCCTCCCTTTCTCCTTACCCAAACGGCATCCCCGGCCTCATAGAATGAGGAGAGACAAGCTCTCCAGTTTTACTACAAGATTCCACACGGGAACAAATTGCATGCCTATTTTGTCAACCCAGGAGCTATACCTTGCAAATATGCAATAATAACAAAACTTTGGGGAGCGTACAGCAAAGTCAGGACATTCCTTTAAATCCAGCAAAATCATCATAGAATTTCATTCTTTATTTTATATGTAGCTATACATACGTACAGTATGACAGGCACATATGTGTTGTATTTGCATATATTCGGAGAGGTATATAAATACCCCTCCTCCCTTGTATTTCAAAAATATGGTAGCAATATCAGTTACTTCTTGTGAGCAATGAAGACAGGACCATCCTATTTGATAAGTGAAGTATTTGCTCTCTATGCATACTGTAAGTACAAATGAACACTAAATCTTCTCGGCAGGTAAATAGATACTTTTGTTCTCGCGTTCCTAGCTCTCTCCCTCTCTCTCTCTCTCTCTCTCTCTCTCTCTCTTTCCCTCTCTCTCTCCACAATTTACGCCGTCACGCTCTTCCTCATACTTACTGATCCCTGTAGAACCACATAGTAATCTCCGAGTAGATACCCAAACCCATATTTTTCGTATGAGTTAGTATAGTTGCTTCAGACAGTCTACTATGTCGATTCCATTCTTATCCAGGAACTGATGTACCCCCTCCTCTCTATTTACATTTCAAATTGACTCATTTGGAAACGATTTCCATTCCCATAGTGATGTATGGATATCTAAAGAGTACACTGTGTGTTTAAACTTCGTTCTGACGGTTCAATAGTGGTAAACATTTCCTGATGATCCAAGTCCTTACTGTAAACATCAGGTTTGCTTACTCGCTGACACTATTCCAATACCCCCCCGAGTGCTTGTAGGAGATTTAACATTCACAAATAATATGCACAAATATAAATTCTGCTAAGCTCGAGAATTCTGCTGGTATGTCCTTATTACATATGAACATATTCAGCAAGGCACAGCTCCTAAATATAACTATATTTAGTATCTACGTACACATACAAATGCACACACTGAAATTGAAACATTCCAAAATGGAAAGACTCCTTATGACATTTCATACTACAGGCTTACAGTGTGTGTCTGCTTCCACATGTCTGTGTGATCGGAATTGAATTTAAACTTTCATGACAACTTTCTACCTATAATATTATTTGTATGCAGGTGGAATGGTAGGAGTCGACGGTTCTTTCGGAAATACCAAAAATCCTGACAATCAGTTTCCTGAGAACATCTCCCGTGACGTCAGTCTCTCTCCGACAGACAAGTATTATGTACATAAAAACATGCGCTTAATGAGACTACATTTTTCCCAAACCTATATATTATGAGTACGGGAGGGTGCAGATACTTATATGCGGGCATATATATATGTATCTGATAGCTCAGGTTGGCTGCGAAATTTATAGCGGAGATGATAATCTCATTGGTCTCATCATGCATGAGTATGCCCGCTAACAAGGAGGAACATCAAACAACTAGACACTGACAAACAGGCTGGGATGATATCGATCGGTTAATGTCAATGTACACATTATACATGCCTTTATTTGCTCAATCATTTAAATTTGTGTTCTCTCTCTCTCTCTCTCTCTCTCTCTCTCACCCGCTTCTGTCAGTAGCCCTTTTTCCTCATCATCTCACATCAGTATACACTTTCCAGTTGACATCCTTCATCCTTCCTTTCATCATACTCACAGTATATGTAGTACACGGTGTGCTATTATAATGCCCACATTATTATCTCACAATTTTCCCTGCAGCAGATAGAAGCCCGTGCATAAGTCTCATAAGAAGATATGCACATTATGCAACCCAGTTCAAATGCGAGCATTACTCCAAGGACGAGACCACAAACATTTTGAGAAGAACAAGAACTGATGCAGAAAAAAAGGAGGAAATAATTGAAATGTCATGCATTTTCCTCAACGTTACCTTCTACAACCCACGTATGACAGTAGTTTTCGCACAATTTTCCACCCTGGATCATTTTTATTCGCACATAAGTATCTATATCTAAGATATATCTACATATGTGCATAGATGCCTATAAATGACATAAGGTTATATCCAGTCCGCAATAATGTAGCTATACAATCATATACGCGGGATTTGTTTTCCTTTCCACAAGAAGAAAAAATTACAAGTACTGTAGGAGTTCAAGCTTATAACAACTGAAGCGTGCTAAAAAAAAGGGTCTCCAGGAATAAGGAAAGACGGAAAATCCATACGGAACCATAAATCAAGAGGAAAAACCTCCCAGGACAATTATTGTTATTATTATAATTCATCTCGTATTGTTCCACAGTTTTCTATTTACTAGGAGCGGGCTTGGGTAAAACCTTATGGTAGTCCGCGTTCCGGGCAGAACTGTCAGAGATAAAATGTAATTGTTTCATATACTAGTTCTAAGCTTATAGTATGCATGTATGTATAAAAAAAAAGTACGAGGACGGAACAAAGTTTACAAAGGATCTAGTTAGGAGCATCTAGTTGGTTAAAAAGGGATTGTTTTGTAGGAGACGCCAGGCGGTTCTCAGTCCATATGTACATACATATGTAGAAAACTCGGAGGGAAGTGCATCTGTGGGGTCCGAGTTGTTATAAAAGAGACTCTAATATATATGAGTTCACATAATGAGAAACAGTCGGGAAGTAGAATAGTGTGAAGAGATAATTAATTATCATGAGCACACCCATGCTCAGGTTCAGTACACGGCTACTTTGCATTAGATATATATTCCTTCAAGAATTTCTCTTGACAGGTTCGTATACTCATGGTGTGCCTCGGCTCATAGTTAGAGTACGGACGAAGAATGTGAAGAGAAACGACACGAGAAAGCGTCAGTTAAAAAGGGAGAGGGAGAATGAGAGAGAGAGAGAAATTCTCCAAGCCGCAGAAAAGTTTGCATGTTCTAAGTTATGTGTCATGTAAACCCACCTAATTATCGCTTATTTATGGCCCGCGTATGGATTCCTATTTTAGCGAATAAACTCCGACTTTTACCCGCTCCTCGCCTTCTTCCGCCTTCCTCAAAACTAAACGCATGATGCATTTTCAAGTGCATCCTCCTCCTTTATAACAAATTTAGAAACAAGCAAAGAGAGACGACCGACCGACCACCCGAACATAAAACATGTAACATTTATTTCCAAAACAAGCGTACTTTCCATGTAACTTAATGATCCTCCGGAGGAGCTACAGACAGTGCCTCGGATTCAAAATCCACACACATCACATATCTCTATACAGGCAAACACACACGTATATACATACATACATACATAAGTACTAGAAACATAGACAACCCGCAAAGCTCCAACCCCGCCTTTT
Source organism: Allacma fusca (assembly GCA_947179485.1). Classification (NCBI taxonomy): domain Eukaryota; kingdom Metazoa; phylum Arthropoda; class Collembola; order Symphypleona; family Sminthuridae; genus Allacma; species Allacma fusca. Next base: position 10,497,441 of record OX359250.1, read on the forward strand.
ATTTATACGGAGAAACAGAAGCGAACAACCTTCCGAAAGATATATATCTACACAAGAAAAAAATCCCACGGAGTACATTTTATGTACACTCGGCTAAGCACGCTCAGCATTTTCAGATATAAGTAATTGCAGCCATTTCAACTTACTCCGACAGTAACCTCTTGCTTGTATGTCTACACGGGAAAAAGTAAAGGAATTCTGTCAAAAACCTGACTACTACCATTTCTTATTAGTAAACTGTAGTAGTATCACAACAGTCATGGAGTCATGTAGTGCGTTCATTCGCTTACTCAAAAGTCTTACCAGTATCAATGTTATCAAATAGGAAAAACCATGGAAGGTACATACTCCTTTTCCCTTACAAGTGTAACGTTAAAAGTAGAGTACTGCTCGCTTACTTCCATATAAATACATAGGTATACATATAGTTAAAGGAGCATTCATACAGAGTACATGTAAATTCAGGCAGGGAATGGAACAGATCTGGAGGAGAGAGAGACAGAGAGAGAGAGAGAGAGAGAGAGAGAGAGAGAGAGCGGAGGGGGAGGAAAAATATACATATCCAGAATTTGACGCATCTTTGCTACTCAAGTGCCTCTAAAAACCTGTAAATCTTAAAATAGCTTAAACATACACATGAAAAATAGAACCCATTAATATACTTTTTGACATCGTTTCCCTCCGTTCACGCAATTTTTTCACTCCAAAAATTAGCCCCATGTATATAAAGATCCTCCAACCCGGCATGCTACTACAAGTTCCTCTACTCATGTAAAATTCATGTAACATAAGCACCGGTAATTATTCATGAGTGCTCCCGTAAGAACCCGACTCCCTACATACTCCCCATCACACATATCAATGTAGTAATTGATGAAAACTTACAACAAGTAATTTCGGGAAATAAAACCAAGGCCTTTATTGGAAACTACATCATAGGCACGAGTTATATTAGGAAGTAAAAGTCGACTACAAATTACAAACACAATGGGGTAAAGCCCAAGTATACGTAAGCAAGTGGAGTTGACGTCATTGGACTTTGCTCAACATCATGCTCACATTAATTTTATTTAATAACAACATAATCGTAATGCTGGGAAGACAGAAATCATCTCTCTAAGCGATACTTTGCATGCACATAATCCCCTATACACATAATGATACATGGTTTTTCCTCAAACTATTCCCGAGTAATTACACCGGCAAAAGTAGCAAGTCACGACCTCCAAACTAAATAAATAATACAATTGTTACTGTATGGGCGAGCCCAGAGACCAAAGATAAAGAGCGGAGAGAGAGAGAGAGAGAGAGAGAGAGAGAAAGAGAGAGAGAAAGAGAGAGAAAGAGAGAGAGAGAGAGAGAGACAAAAAGGGAATCAGTGGAATTGCTATTGCGTAATCAGCACAATTCCGTAAGAGCAAAAGTGTGTGCAAAGTCCAGGACAAAAGTCCGACGAGGGTCCGGGAAGGGAAGTAAACGTGAGAAGTTACCAGTTATGAAATTACAACTAAACTTTCCAATCCAATTGAATTTCATTAAAACTCCTGGACCAGGGATATATTTCCTAATACTACTTTCACAGCAGACCTTAAGAAAGACTAACATAACAAGATCAACTTTCCCATAATTACATACAAGCATGAGGGATATAGTATCTACACCTACATATGTACATACGCAATATCATGCAATCCCAGAGTGTCTATGACAGAGCATCAAAGTCACTGAAAGACAGGGGGACAGCTACACACGGCCCACGACATTAGAGAAGATGCATTGTAATTTATCTGCCAACAGAAAACACGTCAGGACCCATATAACAAAGGATCTCGATGGACCACACTGAAATACAGGAAAGAGAGAGAGAGAGACAGTGAGAGAGAGAGAGAGAGTGCTATAACGCAATCCCTGGTATTAGAATTGCATAACTCTCACCATCTCCAAATAGTACAATAGCCCTCCCAACAAACTCACTGGATCTCTCTGTGTAGCTCGACGGCTGCTGTATGTATCTCCATATGTAATTGGGTATGTTCCCACAAGTCAGAGAGGCGAGACGATAATGAGTTCAATTCTAACAAACTCTCGGGTGATTATTATCAATTGTCACCAATTACACGAGACTCGTAAAATGGGGAGAGAAGTAGGTCTTCATGTGCTCATCCTAGGGGTCATGAGAAGACATTTGACTCATTGAATGAAACGCTTTGCTTCCCTCTCTCCTGTCTTCCTCTCACCCCATCATCATCCCCAGCTTTCACTCAAAGACCATTCAACGTTCAAATACTACACCATTGTTTCCTTTCGTCTCCCTCCCTTTTACAGCCTCTTCGACTTAAACTCATCTCACACTCACTCCTCTCCCGCTATTTAAACACTTCAACCTCCTATTTTATTATGATCACAAAAGGAAACCAATCTCAGATTCTTCTAGGAGGGAAAATCCCTCATAATTCATTTATTGAAATTCTCAAATTTCCATAATTATTTCCCATCTTCATCTCAAAAATTTATTACTTCTCATGCCCGTCCGTCTCCCCCTTTTTCTTTTCTGTAGTTTAGTTACTTCTCTATAAAAGTCTCCTCTCCTGGGGAGCTCTGAACAGAGTCAAATAATGTATAATGTAAAATTCAGTGACATTTAGCCTCATGTAAAGAATCGTCCCTGAGACGAAGAAATCCAATCAAAATTAATTCAAGCATAAGTCTCTAAACCCATATTTCGTACGACTCAGGTCAAAGTATATTCACACACAGAGACACACACAGACACAAAGATCCCTCCAGGAGTATCTATAGAACAAGGGCTTAAATAAAGGATGCCTGGGAGGAGGTACATAAAAGGATGACGTCAATGACCAAGACTTACTCCTTTAAAGAGTTACACACTTGAGATGAATTCAAGATATTATTATATATAAAAAGAATTCACCTGTGAAAAACATGACCATAAACTGAGATGATAAAAACTACTCCTGACTTAAGTATGAACATAATAAGACCGCCCCAGTCGAAACTTGTATGCACTAGAACTACGTACTTGGAAAACATCTCAAGATTACACACTATGGCCATCCATTGTATGTACATACAAGGTACTCACGAACATCGTGGGAAATAAGTATGTACTACATACTCCATTCCCTACTTAAAGGTAATTTTAGCACTAGTCAAGTCAGAGCATATATGGGTACATATGTACATACGTACATACATGGGAGGGAAAGGAGGGGAAATCAAATGTTGCAGGATGCTTTCTCCGTCACATCCAGCATTTCTCCATGCACATATAAATTACATATGCACCCATATGCACTTCCCACTCCCATAATAGACTTTCCCCATCACATAGGGATGTTTACACTTGGCAGACAAGTCCATATGCCAAAATATTATCATATACATACATAGCTAGGCAATGTTTTCCTACATTACAGTTTTCAAACATACCAAGGCCCCACCAAAAAAAAAAAAAAAGAAGTGCTTCCCATGTAGAAAATTCTTCAGTGCATGTATGTAAATATTTGTACCTATATAGATGTGTATCTATACATGCATATGTACACATTCTTCCGCATCCCCACACGCTTATAAACACAAATTTTGCTCGTCGGGGGAAGGCACCACTCCGTCGCAGTATATATCAGTTTTCAATATCTACAGATAGCTATAAATAAATACACTTATACTTATACCTACACATTGAGCTGCATATGCATACGCAGGCAGTAGTAAAAAATGCGTGTACTTACATTCATACGCTGATCACGCTAAAATAAGTGCAGTGTATTGAGTAAATCGCATATATAAGTGTAAGCTAAAGGAACAAAAAAGATTTCAATATAGCTTGAGAACTTGTAGCTATACCTAAAACATTTCCAGCAACGGGGTTATATAATAAAGAATCGCAACTGGAAAATAAGGGGAGTTGTTCGGGTTGAGTCGGAGTGACTGAGAGCGAGAGAGAGCGAGAGAGAGAGAGAGAGAGAGAGAGAGAGACCTCTTAGTGAACTAACAGTGAGGGGCGCTTCTTCAATGGAAAAACTTTGGACTGGTTTGCTTTCCAGTGCAGAGTCCCGAGCTCACACATCCACATCCACACACACATACACACACACACACACACATATACACACACACACACATACACACAGAGCCTCATCCGCATCACATGGACCGACCGCATCACTTTGCAGAAAATCGATCCGATTCTCCATGCACTTTATTTCAACAGAAGTCACTCACACAAGTTACAACATCAACATGGCCCTGTGTACCACACCACCACTTCCTCCCATTCAGAGGCCTTCTCCATGACCACTGTGTCCCTGTGACTTGACTCACCGCTCTATTCCCAATCACGTCTGTCCATCCATCTGTCCAACTGTCCATCGCTCCCGCTTCTGTTCTTCTCATGGGGGTAGAATAGAGTAGAGAGAGAGAGAGAGAGAGATACAGTGAAAGAGTAGGAAAAAATGAGAGCTATTGTCTTTCCTCCAACAGAAACACACACGCACATACATACATACATTCACATACAACGACAAAAAAACAACAAAAAAGTCTGGAACCAAGAGCCCATATCCATGGTATAATATAACAGATGAGAAACTCTAGGGTTTAACTCTTTCAAAGAACTGAGACCTATCTCACATGAAGACAAGGTTCTAATAGAACCATCACTCACTAATCGGGAAGAAAGTGAGCTTTTTTATACGGTCAGTTAGTATCATGTGCGGTTGAGGGGCTCGAAAGAGGAGGGCCAAAGAGAAGAAGAGGAAAAAAAATCAAATCTTATCACTTACGGTTAAGTCAAGTTAAGGAGGGATCGGGATCTTTAGAGGTACATTGTACCACTAGATAGATGTAAGGTGCCTTTAAACTCAACGACCTTTCTTATGACTCCTCTTTACAGTGAGATCCTCAAATAGGTCTATATGTAGCCCACAATATAGCATACACACGGTCGCTGCATTCTCTGAACCTGGGTCTAGCTCACAGTGAGTAGTACTTACACATGTGCATTAAAAAAGGAGGTTATACACGCAATATTTGCTCTGAATGGTAGTACAGGGGTACAAAAAAAAAACGAACAGCTGAAAGAGAAAGGCTGTGAAGGAGATAGGACTGAAGTAAGTCATCGGGAATGGAGGAGAGCTATTCAAAAAACCATTAGTTTCAGCAAGTATGGGTCCATACAGCCAAGGTCTCTAAAGTTGAGCATACGTAGAGTCAGAGTGAGTCTCAGCCCGGAATGGACCAAGTTACTTATAAGTATAGATATACATACATATGTACATACGGACCTCAGTACTAAAATCACGTCTCACACCATCCCGCTCACAATTGTTCCTGAATATCAACATTAGCTTAATCAAGTGTCAAAGGTTGTTATCGTTTCGCATTTAAGCAGTCAAGTCACATCTTCATTTCTCATCATTTTGTTCCAGTCTTGCCTCCCTGGTCTGGAACAGACCAGGGAGAAGAATCTTTCACATGCACGAAGAAAAAAATGTTTTGTTTTTCCCTCTCTCTCTCTCTCTTTCCTATCTTCCATATAGCATCTTCCCTTCCCATCATAAATTTTCCTAGAAAATTCCCCAACTTTTATCCCCAATAGGAGCTGGAGAACATGCGATAATTTCTCCACTAGGAGAAAAAAAATACGAATCCTTGGCACAACTTTCTACACATAACTCCTTAGAAGAAGTCTCATCCCCAGATTGTGAGTTCTCCAAGGGTTGGAACATTTTCTTATATGGATTGTAGCCTAGGGAAAAAAAAATCAAAGGCTCATCTCCTTTCAAAACTACCCAATTAAATGGCATGTGTAATCGAAAAAATTGGGAAAAGGAAGGAGAGAAGAAATAGTTCGAGACAAGTTCAAGGCTAAACTAACACCCCGTCAATTACACGGTTACATAATTGCTCCTAATAACCAGAACATTCAGTGTGTGGAGTAATGGGGAAAGTAGGGACGAGAGAAAGGAGAGATATGCGAGTTATACCAGAAATGTTGATTGGAAATGGGCTAGACTATGGTGAGTTGCCAAGTTTTCCCTTGTATGTACAAGTGGGGAGTTGAGGAGCGCGATCAGTAGTAAGTAGTTGGAAGGCAAGATTATGTCGCACACAAAATTAAGACTCGTTCCTTCTCCGATTAGCTTCGTCAACGAATCCCAATGATGTTCCAATCCATTCCATAGTTATAGATATATTACACAGTCGGAGAGAGATAAAGTGAGAAGAGAGAGCGAGAGAGAGAGAGAGACAGAGAGGAAGACAGACAGAGAGAGAGAGAGAGAGAGAGAGAGAGAGAGAGAGAGAGAGAGAGAGACTGGAAGTAAAGGAAAAGGAGGAAAAATAAAAAGAATGCTAGAGCACGACCGTCTACATTTCTATTCCACTTTAGAGGATTACAGAGGATTTCGAACCGTTTTCATCTAGAAATAAGAGAAAATGAAGGCACAGACACGCCCTAACCCATTCCTCCTGGTAATTGGATGGAACTCCTCAAATCTGCACAACTCAACTCGCCTCCTTGAAATTAATTAATCTTTAATTGGATCCCTTCATAAATAAAACGCACCTAAGCTCCTTGTCTCCCACTCCGCAACAACAACAGTTCAAAGCCTGAGCTATATACTTGGCTACACTCTGTACCCCCCTCTATAACTTTCCATTTGTACCGATTAGCAGTCCCTCATATACTAATGTCAACTTTATGTAGATACCTGGACTCGCTTCACACAATAGTAAAGTCATGCAGAGATACATACTGTGTAGGTTCTTATGAAATCCCAAGTAAGTAGGAGATTCTATATAGTAATTATATGTACATACAATCTGCTAGAACAGAAGAATGCAGATACCCACACACACACACACACACACACACAAACACATACATACACACACACAAACACATACATACACACACACACACATACACAAACAAGCCCCACGCGAACTAATGAATAATAATATCTGTAATCGTAAGAATTCAAAATCTTTCCCATTCGAATTCAACTCCCCCCTCACACAAACTATCCTCTTTTTCCTCCCAATCAAACCCAATGGCTTACAACAACGTCTCTCATATATCTATAATTACCCACAGGCCCAGAGTTACAGTCTACTCTTTTCTACTCATACACAGGAATGACGATGGAGTTTAGTCAGAAAATTCAATGCAGCCCCACTCGACCCATTAATTGTTCCAATTGGAAAATAAATTCGTAAGTGTCATAAATGTCTACAGTAGTATAGAGATTATTTAAGAATAATTTACAGAGCTGTACTCAACGGAACAAATACACTTACTTGCTAAATCCTTTGAAAACGGTTGCATAGGATCCTTCCCCCAGTTGTTCCAGTTTAACATAAGCTTCAGATTTCCCGAAAGGAGAGTCTCCCTGTAGAGGAAAAAATACAAAGAAACAATATATTGATTAGTTTCCATTTATAATTACATCCACATGATCAAGGCACTAACTCTTATATTTCTATAATAATTCACTCTTATGCTCAGCTCATTTCTTTTGAATTACCGGTACGATGCACGTACCGTACGCACTCAGAAATATACCGACCCACGCTGGAAAACTTATAGATTTAAAAAAAAAATGAGGAGCGCGAGTTACAGAAAAAAAAACTTTCCAGGGGATTCATCAACAACAACAAAAAAAATTAAAATGTTGGGGAAAAGCACTGCCATACTTTCCCCGTCATAGTCAGCGTGTTCATAATTATGCATGTAGATATGACATGAGATATATACATACACACACACAGACGCTAGATACTGAAACTCTAGTGCCTTTATATGGAGACTTATGTAGAATGTATATATATCTATAGAATATATCTTGCAAGCTCAAAGCGAGAGGGAAAAGAGAGAAAAGAAGAGTGATAGAGAGAACATGAAAATTCCTTCACGTGTAGCTTTCACCTACTTTCCTTTAATTTTCCCCTCCAGCTGCACAACCTTACATCTTCTTTTTTTTTGCCTTAATTTAAACCCGGCCTGTAAGCCCATGTAATAGATATAATTCATACGGTGCAATAAATGTATACCTACATAATTATACAACTATAGATACATATGTTATATCCAGATACCTATAAGAAAAATTAAGCCGAGGAAGTAATTACGCTCTTGGTAATATACACGCTTCCAACTTTTAATCATTGGAACATATGTACTCCCGTCAGTCCCGTCCCCTAAATTATTTCCTCAACCAACCTGGACCAGGGGACTTAATAAGATTGGACGGTAATAATTAAGGTTAGCCCAGTAATTTTTATTTATCTTTGTACATTGGATTACTTTAGCAATAATTCTTCCCATTGTCGTACGACCGTCTTTTCCAGTATCATTTCCTCTAGCAAAAAAAAAATGAGTCCGCAGGAAATTACTGCATAAAGAAATTAGCCCGTACTATAATAATTCCAGCTCAAATTCCTACGACTCCACAATTTTTATTACCTAGGGAACAAATTACTATTACTTTATTCAAAATAAAATTTCCTCCACATAGATAGATACTTGTATGTATGTATGTAGATACAAATGCTCCTTCCTTACATATCCAGTACCGCATATTCCAAATGACAATAGATTCAAATTCAGAGCATAACTAACTAACTATATTTGGGGTGATGCATAATACATATATATGTAGTATGCAATAATTATAGAAATAGGGCTCAGCTCTGGGGAAGAAGACGTATTTTACAAGGCACGTTCCTTCTTCCTCGTTTATTTTCTTTTCATTATCCCACATCAGAGTACATCAACAAGGAACCTCCGCCCTCTCATCTATTACAACAACCATACGGTAACAGGAGCATAGGAGCGGGCAAAGACAACGGGGCGCTCTGTGTATTTTGTCTGCTCCGTAGTGTAATGTAATGTAATGTAATGCCTAGATACGTAAGGGTAAAAAAAACCGGGTGGATTTCCAACATTCTTCCCATGCACAAACCATACAACTCCACGTCTCTTCCTCTCTCTCTCTCTCTCTCTGTCCCTGCACTTGACGACTGGAGTGGTGATAGTATTGGACAGACTTTTTTTTAGGTGGGACGGAAGAGCCTTCTCAAATCCAGACCCCCACATGCACACACGTCCCCATGATATTTTTCAAATGGATGCAACGGTCCATAGGGACGACACATGATCATTCCATTACAATGCTCTACCAGTGTCACAAGAACACGTTTGGAATAAAAACGACTCTTAAAACCTCCCAAACCCCCACCAATAACCCTCCAAAACACCGATGATTTTCATAAATTTAAGATTTTCAAGAGGAAGACCGCCCCCCCCCCCAAAACAAAAAAATTCAAGCACAACTCCCAATGGAAAGCTCCATGTGTTTTGGAAATAAGGCTTTCTCTCCGAAATCAAAAATTCTCTATCAATACTTTACATTTCATTGTCACTTTGTCAAAGACGGGGAGATGTAAATAATCCAATGTCAAGCAGCATACCTCTGTACCTTCCCTCACATTTACATTTTAAGTGTTCCAGCCCCACACCTGGAACACATACACAGACATAAAAAATCTAAAAGGAGCAACTATTTCCATCCCAACGGAAATCTGGAGTGCATGTACATATGTAATTATGCATGTATGTATGTAATTACATATGTATTAAAACTAGTACACTTGCTTTCCTCCTACATTACTCCCATTAGAGTTAAACAAAAGGTGAAATAAACCGGAATATCACATGTGTAACTCCAATGTAACGTAGGCGTTTAAAATGATAATTTCCAGTAATTTCCAGAGGAAAGTTAAACTAGTCCCGTAATTATTTACATACGGCTGAGTGAGTATCTATGTAAGTCCCTATCAGAATAAGTGGGAATTCTGCCTTACAGTATATTCCCACCAACCATGACACAATTAGGTATGGATGCATTATAATTGTATACGACTGACTGAGCACTTTGCTAAAAACCCCAGAGAGAGAGAGAGAGAGAGAGAGAGAGAGAGAGAGAGAGAGAGAGAGAGAGAGAGAGAGAGTGAGTGAGAGACAGTGCAGGAGGACAGTGACGCCATAAAAATTTAAATTGGATTAAAAACCCCGTCACTTAAGCTCTTTCTACACAATTCTCATCTTCAGAGCAAGTATTCGAAATGAAGCATTAATGTTCCGAGTCATACAGTTTGCCTAAGTGTTACAAAGGAGACGGGTCTCGTCCTACATTTTTAACTCTCATTTTAATAATAATGTAATTCGAAGAGTGAGCATACGTCAAAAAGATACTCTCCTGTAAAACCCTCACGTCACATCCACCACCATCATCTATGCATATATGTATTTCTGTATGCATAAACTTTTTTACTCTAAAAATATCCGACGGTGGAGGAGGTTCAGTAACATGTAACATCAGAGACTCTGACTCTCTGACGTTTCTCTCCTCCTTTATTTTCCACATCATTTATAGTCTGAGAGGAAATTTTTCACTTTATAATCGCTCCATACATTGACTCCACATGTCTAGATATAATTATGTATCTTACACGAGTCTATAGACAGTCCTAATATTCCCATCTTAATTTTCCATTCATAGTATAGATACTCATCATGTAACCACATCGTCCAAGCACAAAGATTACACAAGCTTAAAACCCCGGGCTTATCATATGTACATGTCAAAGTCGAGTCTACATTCGAAAATATAGGATACTTACATACACAGGTACTCCAAATTATTACTTACAAAAAAAAGCTACCTCAGCCAATTAGAGAAAGTGTTACACATATATCTATGGATATTTGAACTCATATATACATACATAGATATGTAATCGCATACGTTCGGATTTGAAAAGGAAACTTTTCCTTCTAGTACATCCCTCCTCTGCACCTTAAGGGTATTAAAATCTCCGACGCAATAATCCTAACAGTACTTGATGAGATGTCTCAACAATCTTAAAGTAGGAGAACTGACTCTCCTTGTAACTTTGTACAGAATTCCAGGAACTCTTCATTCCAAAAATCAAGTGACACTACCTGTCCAAACTTAGTCTGTCCCATTAAATTCTCACTCCATCATGAAAAAATCAAGAGGGGAAACTTTCCTCAACCCTTTCACATGAGTTACATCATTCATGTAACTTAGTCTTACAGTCGAGTCATTTCAAACCTCAAACATCATATTATGAGGCCTTTCTGGGAGATAGGAGAATTTTTAGTTTCACTAAAAAACCAAAACTTTCTCGGTTCATAAAATCATGTATACAAATATTATGTATGGAGGTATGTATGTATCTATGTATTTTTTAGAGAAAACTTTTCCTTATCCAAATACTTCCACTTCCAAGGAGGCATACACATATATACAGAGAACTATGAGAACCTTTAAATTCATATAGTAACCTGCCAAATAGCCACACACACACACACACACACACACACACACACACACACGCTGAGAAAAAAAAACGAGAACTTGACATTCAAACTGTAATAAACATGAATATCATATCAAATTTTTATTATTATCTATACAATAAAGGAAAGCAAGCTGCTCCAACGATCCTTGTCAAGTCATGTACAAGTGCACTCATTCAAAGAATCCTGCTCACCATGCAGACAGAATTGCACCCTCGTCCTAGACAGACCCAACTGTGAAGGTTCATATAAAGAACCGACGGAATGCTATCATCTGAACCGCGACGACCAACCGAATACCCAATGAATGTCAATAAGACTCAAACAGTGAAAAACGTAATGCACTCAACTCACATATATGCATACATTACCGACCCAAAATTCAATAATAAGAGAGGAAGAAAATGTAGTAGTAGTAGTAGTAGCAGCAGAAGTAGATGCAGAAGTCTCGCTACCTTCCGGGAACAGGAAGGGAAAATTCACTTCGTATAAAAAGAGTAGGGGAAAGTGCACTATTTTGGGGCTCCAACCCCAAATCAAGATAACCTTCGGAAAAATGCATCAACTTATACACAGAGTAGCACATAGCCCGAAATATCTCCATGAGATAGATACATCCCATAGACAGAAATGCAAGTGTGAACAAATCCGGGAGAACTAAAAGATGCAAAGAAACAAAGCTGACGTCTCCTGTAACAACCTTAGTGCACCAGCGAAAAAATAGCTCTGCAAAGTATGTATGTACATGTGTATATGCGCATCTACTTGTGAGTGAGACAGAGAGGTGCAAAAACCTTTAGAGATTTGAAAATAGAATTTTTCTATCACGCAAGGACTTCACACCGCCCTGGCTCTTTCTTTGAATTATATACAGACACAAGCACATACATACACACACACACACACACACACGGGCACGTTGCTTCACCTATAGATAGATCCCTGGACTCGAGGTTATATATGGTCCCAAAATGAAGGGAAATGCAGACAATATTTACTAATAGACTTTCTCCCAGAAGTGATGACATTACATTTTATACTACATGCAAAACTAGGCGGAAAGAAACATTACAGCTACATTCGAGGCAATAGGAAGTACTCCCATTGTGATGTGAGTGAATCCAGAAGGCAGAAATGGAATGTAGAGAAATCAGGGAGATACTTACACGCTCCAGAGTCTTTACAAGACACCCGACTCTACCCGTAGTATGTGTGTGTGTGTGTGTGTGCATATGCTTAATTCTCCATTCCCTTCCCTCCCTTACACACTCCTTTCAATACAATTCCAATTCTCAACAATGGAGCACAAACTACAACAGAATCACTTTACCTTAGTCCTCACAAAAGTATTCAAGTTAGACTACACTCCATACAACTAACAACACGGGCACCTGCACAAACACCCAGCACAAAACTCCGCAAGTAGTACATGAAAGACAATTTTCCCCTCTCGGATCCCAATGCAGCATTCTCTCCCATTGAATCCCATCCATGCATACATTAACTAGGATCTCTGGGAAATCAGGGGAAATCCGTAAGAAAAAGTGCAATGAGAACTTTCTCAAATATAAACTGGAACAAAGGCAGGCCACACACACACCTACAATACACATATAAAATACAATTCTTACACCAGAGAGAGGAGATAGAGAGATAGAGAGAGAGAGAGAGAGAGAGAGAGAGAGAGAGAGAGCGTGCCAGAGAGAGAGCATCTCCGTAGATACATAGAAGATAACAACATCACTGGGGACATAACTATCGATTTCTGATTTGTTCCTCCCAACAACAACTCACACAAGTAGATACTCAGGGCAACAGGAAAATATTGGTAGCCCAGGTTGAAGGTAAGAGGTATAGAATTACAGGGAACAAAGCCAGGGAGCAAGGAATGAGTGAGCGAGTGTGAGATGCTGCGAGAGTGAGAGAGAGAGAGAAAGAGAGAGAAAGGGAGACAAAAAAAACAAAAGAAAAATAAAATTCCAAGAGCAGTTACACAAACTAAGGAGTTATACACACCGCAACAAAAACAAAGTAAGACTAGTCCCAAGTATAGGTCCATTATGTAGAGTCCCAAATGTATGTAGTACATCTCGTCCCAACATAAGTACTTACATGCATAATAAATGTCATGCACTTGGAGCTGCCTTGCACTATGGTGCAAGGAGTGAAGAGGAAATGAAGAAAGCCAGGAGAAGGAGCAAGTTAAAAACATCCCGATATTCTTTTATATAATACCATGGCGTTGTTGGATGCAACGCATATAAATTATTCAAAGGGGACAATTCCATACATGAGGAGTCTCAGAGAGAGAGAGAGAGAGAGAGAGAGAGAGACAATCACGCGGGGTAGAAGATGTGAACGAATGAGAGTGTGTACAGTACGAGACACAAGGAATGAGAGAGAACGGAGAGAGAGAGGAGAGCAAAACATGAAAAATACCAGAGGAGAGAAAGCATCAAGAGAAAGTAAGCTACAATGAACAAATCTAGACCAAATGAGCCCATTTTCTCCATCTCCTTTCCCTACGTATGTAGATATGCACTCTCGTAACTTCAGGAAAATTTCCTCTCCTTGCCCTACTACTATCTTCTTCTTCCCACACACACAGTCACACACAAACTAAGAACTAGCAGTAGAGCCCATGCCAAGAGAGGAACTAATGTCAAAAATACTAGCAAGTAGAGGAGAAAGCAGGGCATTCTCTGTATCTTCTTATATTCTATATACACACATAGTCACCCAAACACAAAAAGAAAGAAATCACAACTTTTCCTCCCGAATTCCCATTCTATCTCAATTCATTTCTTTTCTTCCCACATCATCCTGGGAATAAAAAGATCACTATAAAATTCCCAGACACCGCACACACAAGACACCATGAGGAAACCCGTATCAAATTGGCTCATTCATAATCCCAGAAAACATCTCTCAAAGTATATTCCCTACTTCACTACACACAATTTTTTACCCTCCTCCATTATTCAACTGGAGAAGGATGCACTTTAGTAGGAACCAATACTTAAGCAGTAAACAAGAGGGACAAGTAAGAGCACTAGACACTGAAGAGAGATAGACAGGAACAGAGAGAGGGAGAGAGAGAGAGAGAGAGCAGCATGAAAAAACGAAAAGTAAAACAAAAGCGAAAGGATCACACTTATTACCGTAGTAACTGTCTGTTCTTACGTAAGCTTTTGACTATGTACAACAATAATTCTCTCTCTCATTCTCCTGCTCTCCCTCTCTCTCTCTCTCTCTCTCTCTCTCTCTCTCTCTCTCACTTGCCTTGTCTCCTTTCCTTTACTGAAAAATTCTAAAAGCAAGGGGGAGCATTTAAGCTCCTATGCAGACTAAAAGAGAAAAAAACCATTCTATTCCATTAAACACACCTTAGCGCATTTGTGCCGACATCTATTTGAATTTATCGTGGTAGCGTCTCATTCTTAAATCTAATGGAAAACCCATTCTTTTAAATAGCTCGCTCTCCAAACGGCATTAAAAAACTAATTTTATTGAGACACACATTCACCTCTTGTAGACTCAGTCCATGTTACTTCCCCTCCAATGATGCTCAAATACCCATGGATACATACAATTTTATTATTGTTATAATCTCTCCAAGAAGTATCTATCTATAGATACATCCATACTTTTCACACTCTCCATTACACCTTTATAACTTATTACCTCCGCCCAGGAAAATAAATTAATACTCACACACTCCACTTTCTCCTCTTGGTAATATAATGGCAATATTAAATAACCTGATGGAGTGTTCACTGCCAGAGTCTAATGACAGCAGTGATTTTTCCTTCCTTCCTTCCCTACCCTCCAGTTCCAATTTATCATTCCTAATAATAATTATTTCTCATCCTCACATTTAGTATCTACCTGAGTACTTATTTGTTTCCACGGCTCTCATGGAATAACTACTACCCAGGGTAGATTCCATGCTTCAGTGGCTCAGCTCCGTCTCCCCCTCCCAACTTAATTACTTATTTGCTACAGGTAAAAGTAAATTCCTAACTACTCACATCTTAATTGATGCGTTACATTCAAACCCCACGGACATTAAAAACTCCCGGGCCGTCCAAGCTCCAGTATACACTATCACTCGTATAAAAATAGTTCATTTTCTGTAGTCATGTGCATATATACATATGTAGAGACTGGAGACACATACATACATAGATACATAAACGTGTAAATATGTACGATGGGAAAAATCCCCAAGATGTCAAGTGATCTGTCGGGGAAAAATGACGGATGAGTTAGTTTCAAAGCCTCAATTCCCTCCACAAGGACCAGCCAATGTGGAAGGGATATATAGGCAAGCCTACTGAATACCAGGAGCTAATATCGATTAGTGGATTTCTTTGACTAATAGGAAAACTGGTCGGGCTCACAGGATGTGAAACCAAGTGTGACTAAAATGTGAAACAAATCAATTGATGGATTGCACATGAACCTTAATACGTGCAGAGTATAGTTTTAGTTTTCCCTAGTAGATATATCTATCTATACATATATGTACCTACATTTTGCACCAATTTCTATAATAATTATATATCACAATAGTAGTCCAAGCCTGGACATACATATTATGTGTGTGCGGATCCAAAAGGAAAGGGTTAGACATGGAGCTCAGAAAAATCGATATTTCCCATCAGGAATCACACATGGAATTACTCATGCCTGGATGAAGAAGAAAATGTATACATAAACAAAAACAAATAAAAAAAAAGTGTACCAAGTCTCACTTTCCTCCTCATATCCTTCACACAGACCTATCAATGTGTTACAAGGCTCACAAAAAAAAAAAAAATAGCTGTCCCACAAATAAAAACAAAAACTGATACTATCTCCAAGGCGCATATATATCCCATGACAATTTCCAAATGCACACATCCTCCCATGAGTAAAAGCAAACTCCCAAGCCCAGAAATTTAAACTGTGTTCTTGTCCTTCAACTTATATTTCACACACACACACATGTAAGCATCTATTTTTCCTCAAGGATTTCATCACTTACGGGGATAGTTTTATAACCAGAAATACAATTTTTTTTACCTGAAAACAAAAAGGAGAATCTAAAGGACAACATGAGATTTATACCTTGTTGAAACGAACTGTCACCATAGAGTGAGGGAAAAAAGACAATTTCCGTGAGACTTGGGTGGGACTGGAATGTCAGGACTTTATAGATACTATCAACATTTGAGGATATGGAATAACCCAAAAAACAAAAAATTTTGTGAGAGAAGAAAAATAAAGTCCCTTGAAGAAGCTAAGACCAAAGAAGGGGGAAAAAAAGATATCCGTCCCCCATACAGAGCTATCGTTGTGCATTAAGAGGATAACTATTCCTTCATATACATAGATTGATATATCTACTTATCCATATCTACCTTGTACACATCTCACCTTGTCTCAGTAGATTTGAGTTCAAGGGGAATTTCCTAAAATAGACTATCAAGAGAATTTTAATAGCTCAATAAATTCCTTCTCTCTCTCTCTCTCTGCTTCTTAAGTAGCTCCACTTTTTTTATTTTACACTGTACTCCTTCCTCTTCTCACAGTTTCAAACTGACTTGATAGCCACAATAGAGGAAAGTGTACGTAGGGTCTCTTCTCACTCCTTCCAAATGAGTCATTTCTCTTCACGGCTTTCCCTTTTCTCTATTTCTATCCCTATTTTCTCCGTACTAGCATCCAGGTCGTCACAGGATGTGCCCACTCTTGTGGATCCTATATATATATATCTATGTATGTATCTGCCTACCCTCATTACAGCCTATATATTATATAGACAGTATAAGTATATATACTATATACTTACTACTACACACCTCCCGAAATCCTCTTTTTAAAAATTGTTCTGCTGCCTTTCTCCTCGCTCCGTACTTTTTTTTACTTCCTCCAAATATGTACGCCCATTGCACCACAGAAAGGAGTAACGACAGGACGTTTTTTCCCTTGAACAGTTACGGCCTGCATTAAACTTACATTTATACTTGTTTTTCCAGGCAGTTATTCCTCACCCTTCCATAATATAGATACTGGTTACGCCACCCAGCATACATATATATCTATAGACATGCATATTAGGAAACTGAGGAGAGATACATATACCCCAAAGTTCCTTCATACCAGACGGGATAGCCCTGGGAAGAACACTCCCATAACGGAATATTTATCCCTTTAAAAGCCTTCCAACTTTCTACCAGCTTGTCAAATAAAGATGCAATAATTTTGTCAAGACAGTATTAATCAGGGTATCTTTGAGAGGAATAAAACCTTAAACTATAGGAGCTAACTCCTTCCCAGAAAATATATAAGATCATAATTTACTTACATTTTTTTTATACTGAGCATTTACTATTTTATGTCAGTCATAACATATAATTACATATACATATCTATATATACAATACTGCAGAAGTCATCTTGACAGAATTGGATGAATTGAATTTCTCCAGGAGCTTCCCCAGACAAAACTGAGTGCAGAAGCTAGTCACAAGGAATTTCAAAGTAGTGTCACTCAGAAGTAGGGAATTATTTTCCTAGGAAACTTTGAGCTCCTCTTAAAAATGTAATTACATAAACACATAAGTATAATAAAAATGTGGAACTATAGGGTATAGTGCCAGAATACGTAATTTAATTTAATTCACCCAATACAAATAATTATTACCTAAATGCAAATAAGTAAAAAAAAGGTTGGTTGCGAATAAGGTCACAAAAGAAAATAATCAGATCAATGGGAGAAGATGATGATGATGATGATGATAATGATAAAATAGGCAAGAGTCGGGTTTGATTCCTTCCAAAAATTAGCTGCTGGATCCCTCGTCTCGTAATATATGACTGGGTTATCGATCAGGTTGGGATTTCCAACCCCGTAAAACTACAAGTGTACATAACTCTTGGTAATAGTTCGGAGCGTTAATGGGTGCTAAAATGAGAAACTCAAGACTTTGACAAGATAATAAATGATATTGGGGAGCTCTTTACAGGCCTATGCTCCTCTCCTCGTCCTCCTTTTACGGCTTCACATTCCACAAATTTTTAATGGGACATTTCCGAAATACTAGTTACTTTCACAGTTCTTTTCAATTACTTCCCCATATATTTCACATTCGTCTTTTCCTCGCACTCTCTCTCTCTCTCTCTCTCCATTACTGTTCCCATGGATTTTTAGTATATACTTATAATACAGTACAAGGGGGAAGACATAGGAATGCAATACATACTCACACACACACACACATACACACAGGAATAGGCAATCTTTATTTCGTCACGTCTCCTCTGGCGTCATTCTTTATTAACTTTAATTCCCACAGACTTTCTGCCCACTAAGCAAATCCAAGCAAATGACTGGGTTCCCTGCACAAGCGAGCAGATGCTAATAAAAAGCACATGTAGGGAGGGATGGGAATCGCTACAACTGGGAACTACTATTAAATTAATAGCTACACATGTGTATGTATGTATTTCGCACACATTGCAAAAATAAAACGCAAACATAGATATCTCGATCATTATATCTTCAAAAAATAATTGTTAACACAATATATGAGCTCCAATCCCTCGAATCCCACGCTTCAGTAACATTACCTTCCAAAGCAAAAAGCAAAAACAATGAATCGATGGTGTCAAGAGCTATCCAATCCCCATCCTCGAAATAATTACATACACAGTCTACTATGAAGCCAACCCAAGTACAAGGACATCTAAATCCCGTGTAAAAATCCACGTTTGCAAAAAAAAAAAATTCTTTCAATATTAATGTAGATATAAATGGAGGTAATAATCCCAGCAGGCTCCTTTTTCCAGCGGAAGCAAAACTAGAACGAAGTTAAATGAGCTAAATTTTGTGCTCCCTGTAGGGAAACCAAGGTAAATCCTCCTCTCTAGAAATGAAGCCTTTTTGTACTGTTCATTCCCAGTTCAGGGAACACACACACACACACACACACATACACACAAGCAAGCCAGCAAAACTAACTCAACAAATAATCACATGAAGCTTTCACTACTACTACAAGCCGGGAGTGTTGAAGTAGAAGAAGAGTTCCCTGAACATCGCAACACACCCGCCACTATTAGTTGATGTATGCCCTTTATGATGAAATCCAGTAATAAGGAGTGCACAGAGCCCAAGGTATTAACTCACTCAGGGACTCATAAAAGCGGAATACTTAATGGACGAAGCCTTTATTATGAGTGGAGTATTTTAAACCGTGTCGTAAAATCTGATCCATGCCTGAATTAAGTCTCGGCATATCCACACATTAATCTCGTGAGCTAACGAAAGAAGTGTTTTATGAACCTCCAGAAGCGCTCACACGTCCACACCAACACTACTATGTCATTTTACATACCTACTGTTGATACATAATATACAATCTATATACAGCCCAAAACATGTGTCCCTATACGTATGTAACTATAGATGAGAGGGCAAAACATCCTTAAATATGAGTGGGCTCACTTTCACTCTTACTTCCCAAAATATCCACAGGTATGTTATATGTATCTATCTATGTATGATGCTATAGGTAAATTTTTAAAATATGATCTCAAATACATGTTTACCAATAGGTTTATATAGATATAAAAAACATGTAATTATGTAAAAACATTCTACATGTATCTAGATATAACTACAACAGAGTACTCACCAAAAAGTAAGTGAGGCACTTTTGAAATAAAATATAAAAAAATATAGTGAAGTGATGACGTGGGACTGAAGCGCATATCTCTCTCACTCAACCGTTTATGGATTCCTAAGCTTTAGTTTTCGTTCACAGAAGTTAATTTACCACCCCCAAGCCTCACACCTCATTTTCTACTTAGACCCTTTGATGACAGTGACAAGAGACGAAATGTCTCATAAAGTTGATCTGACTTTTAAAATCCACAGATACATAAATATAAGTATATTCATGTATGTAGCTATTAAACGACAGGAGTTTCACAGTATATAAGAAGATAAAAGGGTGACAGTCACGTTCAAAAACCGACCGGCAAAATTAACTTGAGAACGACTCCCCTCCCTCTCTCTCTCTCTCTTTGAGGATAAGAAAAGGAAGACAGAAGAGACAAGCTATACATCTCACCGCCAGTCATATTAGTCTCATCCCAGTATGGAGATGAAAAACCAGAAGCCACAGAGTTAAATGTGTCCCTACTACGTGCACCAAGCCAACTTCCACTGGGCTCCATACAACAGGAATGAGTTAGTCGCCCTTAACTTTTGTCTAATGTAGATAGCAAGAGCAGCTGTCAAGGAGGACATCCCGCTAACGGTTCCACTCAAATAGATGCATAGCCTTTTTTACCTCCGGTCGTCCGTCTTCTTCGTCTCTCTCTCTCTCTAGATATACATATGTAGATAACATACTACCCTCAGACTCTCTCTCTCTCTCTTCAAAAAACTTTTATCCTCTCCGGTATAAAATCGAGAAAGTGCAGGCATGCAGTGCACTAGTGGTAAAAGTCATACAGAGGGATTTAACGGAGGAGTGGCACACTTGCACATAGTGGGAGCCGTTAAATAATAGGGAAAACAGAGATCTTCTTCCTCATATGCATACATACATCCATCCATACATATATAACCATGACTAGCATGATGCACACAAGCACATTCACGAGAATACGTGATAGTAATTTTCGCTTGTAACATGTGTAGGAAATGACCCATGGCGTCCAAAAAAGAACAAGAAAAAAACTTCCCAAATGATCCGTTTAATGTTGACGATGCGTCAGCTACTACTACTACTACTACGACTACATACACAGACAGTTACAGACACATCCAAAAGCATAGTACATGCTCTCCTTCCAGCTCCAATAGTACTTTAATACTGACACTAACGCTAAATTTCACAGCTTCACCCTTACCACGCTCACATTTATGATCTCAAAAGCCTCCTCGCCTTCCTCCTTCAAATAAGTTACGCCTGCCAACCAAGTCAACACAACATCATCATCATGTAAAATCGGAAAGCTAAATGATTTTCATATTTCCAACACTTCCTCCACAATCCCACGTCCAGATGTAGTCAGCGGAATACCACTTAATGTAATCAGAGAGAGAGAGAGAGAGAGAGATGATGTAAGGAGGAACATAATAGATATGCACACGACATATATAGATAGTACCTTTACACACATACTGTACAGAGGCACAAACACTCATATACACACCACGACACAGACACAAGCATAACACACATTCAAATAAATTATATCAGTAAATCTGCCAAGTCTTGACATGGTAGGCTAGCAACTTACATTTATCATGTGGAAGTGTTGAGAAAGAATAATACTTTGTTCATTATCAGAAAATTACATACATACTCTCTCTTAATTCATCAAAAGGATTTTTTACCCCAAACTTTCAGGCTTACACGAATCATTATCAATCTTATTGTTAGATAGGGACTCCAACTTGACTCTCTCCTTCACGGAGCTCGCCCAAAAACGACAATAGTCGTAACGGTAACAGGTAAGGGGACGGGGATTCATATGGTAACAACACACTCTTACCCCCACACGTACTAACAATCCTAATAATTATATCTATGTATAATAAAAAAAAAAGAGGCAAATACATACGGAACCTCCGTAACTTCCCTAATCCTTTCACAAAGAACTCAATTCAAAGTAATATTGTAGCATCTAATTCTTCGAGCATGGTTCATTATCCCCGTCAGAAATTTCCTCCACATACCCACAACTCACTCAAGCTCAACTCCATCTGAAGAACTCATACACTTGGAATTACTACAGAGAAAAATCTCGATTAGGAGTACTACATATCTACATATACTGTATACTTATGAGTGTAGTCTATGTATGTATGTATATCTATGAAGTCATATAGTAAGGAGATGAATCTAATGGGTAGATAAATGTAAGTACAATGTTCAGGGAGGTATGTATATGTATAGGCACAGGAGGTTACATAAGTGAGTGAGCAAAATGCGTCTACAAAACGTCATTCAGTCAGTCAAAGAGCTGGAGAGATAAAGAGAGTAAAAGTACCTTCATGGCTAATTGACTTCCTACTAGGAGTTACTAGCTACTGCTACTACTATTACTACACACACACCTACTACAGTACGACTGCTCCTACCCCTCCATGCTACAACTACTACTGTACAACAGGGGTCTACTCCTTCATTTAGTATGTGAGAGTATAAGAAGGATCCTGTGATCGATGTGACTGCCAGACATCTCTCCGAGATGAAATATGCCTGTCTCCTCCATGCATCGATCATTAGGAGGAAAAATTAATTGCACTCCATAGCAAGCAGCAGTGGTTATCATGCCCTCGGAGGATTCTCCCAGCAAATCGGGTAGGAAGTTGGTGGTAGTGGAAGTGGCAGCATTAGGAACAGTTATAAACAACGGCGGAAACCAAGTGGTTTTCAATGACCGAGTCAACTTATTTCACCCGACTTTCAACATGCTCATGCTAGATCCTTCCCCTTACATCCTTACATTTATACTGTCAGTGTTCGTATACTACATACTACCTTTAAATATATCAGTAACTATCAGCAGTCCATCTATGTATACATACAAAGCTCCATCTAATAATTACATACAAGCCCAGTTATTAATATCCACGTCACAGTGTCACTTCAAGTTTCAAACTTGGAAATTCATGCATTATAGTTCCATCATACTGAAATCAAATTTCAACATGATATAGATATACATATGTACCTATTTACATATAAAAGTAGATTCCGAGGTGTAACGTCCCAGAGTTGCAGAACTACTTTCCCATGTAACCGCACACGAATTTCAAATTAGCAACAATACTAACTAAGTATGAACTTCCCACTGGAAACTTTATAAGAGTCTAATATGTGGAGAGAGCTACCTATAGATATAGGAAAATATACGTATAGATACATTTCATTATAAAATGCTACTGTATATGAACTTGACAACTAAAAGATATAAATACAGGGAAATTCCAGTGAATTCCCCGTCACACGTGCCATACATAATTACATAATAATACATATGGAATAGTAAGTGTACATATCCCAAATTGATCCAACAAATGCAGAAAATTCCTTGAAACAACATTTCTCGCACTCATGCCTAAGGATGTTGGAAATTTGCATAAGATTCAAAAACAGTCACACCATATTAAGCTTACGCTCCTGGAACTTTGCCCGTAACAAACCCGACTCTCTGGCTCTAGCCTACATATTTACTTTAAATATACACTCACAATACATAATGACGAGATGTTTGTTCGTACATAGGAACAATTACACACAATCCACTTTATAAGACATTTACTTCCCAGACATAGAGAGTGAGAGAGAGAGAGAGAGAGAGAGAGAAAGGGAGAGAGAGAGAGAGAGAGAGACGCTTGACACTGCGCATTTTGTTGTCGGCACATGTTAATTTCAGAGTGAAGTCCAATGTCTACTCCAGAGCTGTCATGTGCAAATTTAATATTAGAATTCAACTAACGGATTGATTACGTTCCAGACAGCTCTACTAGATTATGTACTTATTCCATCAAACTACTCCAACTTGGAGGGTATTTGTACAAATGAAACAAGCTGCCTGTGCAGAATAAAGCGTCTTTAATTTAAACATCAAGCGCAACATATTTTTTTTTTTGCCGTACACAAAAACACCAGTAGTTAACTTACGAGGAAAAGCAGCAGTCCTACAACTAAATTGAACTTCATCCCCCCTTATTTCCTTGAGTAAAGGAAGAAGTAAAGTTCGTGTCAATGACCCAAAGCCGTGAACCATTTTATGAGATTCTTGAGATACGTTTTCCTTAGAACCTACCCATCCAAGTGGAGGAAATAACGGAGGAGAGTAAAAAAAAAAGAGCTCGACAACACGTTTGGGGCTTGCCCTTCACAATTCCTATATATGATTCCAATGGTCTCAAATAGTACATGTCTAGTAGTATGTGAACTGGACAAAATGAAGAGAGAAAAACCTTCAAATGGTAATATCTACAAAGAAAGGGAGTATCCAGTACACATGTGAGAGTAGAAGACAGAGAGAAAGAGAGATAGAGAGGGAGGGAGGGAGAGAGAGAGAGAGAGAGAGAGAGAGGGAGGGAGGGAGAGAGAGAGAGAGAGCAAAAGTGCGAGTGGGAGAAAAGTGAAATAGATTTACGTTGAGAGTGAGAAGAAAAAAAAATTGGAGGGGAAACAAACAATGATATCATTGAGTTGGAAACGTAAGTATAGGGCTACTCCTATCAAACAAATGTTTTCAAGCATCATCGACTTACCCCGAAAGCCGAGTATCGTTTCGATCGTCGTTGATCCTTGGATAGGAAAACTTCCGACTTGGGTCGTGGAGGTTTCTTCTGTCGAAGAATAACTTGAGGCGCTTCTTCCGTCTCGGGTGTCTCATCCAAAAGTTTAGAGTCACTAGAAACTGAGAGTTGTCTCGTCACTGGTTCATTTGTACAGCCATTGCTTTGATGCCAATCTATAAAAGGAGAAAGTAAAGAAAAAAACATCGTATCATTATCATCATTACCATTAACAGCTCGAGAGCTCAAACTCGAGAGCTCGCAAAACAACGATATAGCTAAACATCACTCCTTTCCCAACATTTCCACCCAAAATGTCCACACAGTACATTTCTCTTCACCCACAAGTTCAAACATAGAGACCACCGGAACTCAACCTTTCTCAAACAGAGAATCAAATAGTGGAGGGATCATACAGAGAAAGAGAGAGAGGGCGAGAGGAAATTATATACCTATAAAAATACAGTGTGCACAACCCCTTTAGGGCTCACTTCAAATGTACATCGACTAGCCCTCAAGTTTAAGTGCACGGAGAAAAGTATTTTAGTCCAAATGAGCACACAGACATTCAGTGTAGTGTGGAGGACAAATATAAGGGATCCCAGCGACTAACACGTCCCAAAGCCAGAGGATGAAAAAAAGACTGGTGCAAAAAAAAAAAAAACCCGCCGTCACTTTGTCAGTTTACACAATCAAAAGTCATCCGGACAGTACTGGAGGAGCAAAGAGACGACGGAGAGAAGACTCACTATAAGTAAGTATACAAAGAACCAATGCTCATTCAACACAAAGACTTAAGTACCTTCTCCTCAAGGAGTTCAAGAATTCATTCTATTTTCATCGGATGTTCTTCTTTTGATGTGGTTCTGCAATGTCTTCAACAACCCCTCCACAAACACCAAGACTCCGTGTACATTCTACATGCATACGTCCGTACATATAGGTACATAAGTCCCCATACAAAAACATTACCTAATCCTCCCTCCATCAACTTGACTTTTTAGGACTTTCAAATCAACAAACCAACAGTAGTAACAACAGCAGGAGCCGCCACAACAAAAACAGGACTAGTGTGTTGAGGAGCATTACTAACTATTACAGTTCAACAACTTTACCCCTCCAATCCATATATCTATCTATACAAATACATACATATATATATATATTTACATGGCACACATCAAACCCTACTTTCCAAGTAGTATCATAAACATTAAGCCAGTGTACATCCATTGTACATAGGTTGTTCACCATTACATAAAATTCTTCCCAAAGATAGTTGTAAGTAATGTAAGTAATAGGAGTTGTACATTGCATTACTCCCCATGTACTACCCAAGAACATGGTGAGAGTCACCCTCCGAAACGGCATTTACATACAAATGGTAAAAGGTTGTCCACGACCCCTTCGTCCTGACTTCCTAAACCCTCCACTCTCCAGACCAAGTGCAGTAAATGTTTTCACATGTTCTTAAAGTTGTAGAATCCAAGAGAGAGAAAGAGAGAGAGAGAGAGAGTGAGAGAGAGCGAGAGAGAGAAAAAAAAATCACATTTTCCTTTTTTACGTGAAGCGATTCCAACAGCCCTAACCCGTTATTGAGAATATTTTTCCTCCCTCGAACCTTGTATCCTTCACCTATCTACATCCTATTAATCTTGAATTTCTAGAGGCCTGTGCAAGTTCCCCACCATCCTCTCATCTCCTCCATTACTTCAAAATCAATATCCCTGTCACAATTCTCATTTATAATTTCCTAGAAAATCCCACAACCGAACCCGATATTTCAAATATAATAATAATTCATGAACGAGAAATGAATACTACATCTGATTCCCGGGACATTCCATGATTCCAAAAATAGACCGAAGGTTAGGGATTCCTGGGCTAAGACTTCACAGAAAGTATCCACCAATGATGAAACAGAGACAATTTAAACAAAAAAAAATATGTGCCACGCCTTGATTTCATTATCAAGGAAAAATCACCATCGGAAGAGCGAGAGAGAGAGAGAGAGGACTCATCAGAGAGAAAAATTGGTCCTATCTCTTCTGGCCTCTGCTGCTTTATAACCCTGTCAAACTAGTCGATTTATTCTTGGATTAGTAGTCAGTGCATATCTACCTGATCTAGGAGTCACAGTATGCCTGCATTAGTAGTAGGAATCCCTGTAGATCGGAACTAGGAGCAGGACAGAGGTTACCATCCGAGTGGGTCTATATCTACCTATAGAATTAAAAGTAGGAATATCTATGCAATAGAAATACCCGGTTAAAAATTGTCTAAAGTATAAGTATCTAGTCCTAGTGCCGGCGTACTCATCAAATTGTACTGGAGGAGGAGGAGGACAACAACAATAATAATAACAACAACAACAACAACAACAACATGAATTTTCAACAGCTCTTGCTTGTAGCCATGCTCCTAATCCTAGAGAAACTTTGTCCTCGGGATTGTCAGATCATTTTCAATAAACTCAAGTTTTAATGAGGAAATATGAGAGGCTGTTTCTCTCCAAGTCGGAGTACAAGCTCCAATTCAAAGATCATGAAGCCTCCCTGCCGCTCTCTCCTATTATGAATGTTTACTCAACGAGCCTGATCAAATAGTAATCCTAATTAGGACGAGACCATTATATATTCCAAATAATGTCATACGCCATTTTCAACCCACTCCTATACTTCCAGAATACTAACTATTACTTATGTTGGAGAGGATGCGAGGAAGAGGAGGAGGACGAGGAGGAGATGGAGAAGGTTGGATCATGATACCATTCCAGATACTATTTGAACAAAAAGTGTAAGTATATACAGTAATAGTTAACGCTCTCTTTCCTCCTCATCTGCTTTCGCCAGAGACTAAGCATAGATAATATAGATATATCAGTAGCAGAGGGAACTCTGGCCGTCCAGGTACCCCCACCTGAATTGTAAGGATTACACATTTATCCATCACATTGCCCAAACATCCCAACTTGCAAATGTAACTGTAGTACATGTCTCTCTCCGTCCCAGGCACCATAAAGTTATACATAATACAGCCATCACTCCGAGGTACTTCCGAATCTGACTCCTTTCCTTTACCCGACTTCCCAAGGAAGGGTAAAAATTATTTATGCATGAAAACAAAATATCATAAGAATGATACGAAAACTTTTCCAATCCATTTCGGGATGCCTTTTAAAACTAAGTACACCACCAAAAACTGTAGGAACCAGGGCAAAGTCATTCCCTGACATTTATTAAAATATGCTAAAACTCTCCTCTCAAATATGTATGTATGTACAACTAGACAAGGCTTGAGGAAAATCCCCTATTTAAAAAAGATGTAACATCATTCACCTCAAAGTGGGGGTATTAATAGTAAGCATAATAACCAACACCTTCCCGCATCCAGCCCGGGCTCTTCACATTTATTTCCCTCCATTTAGGAGGCATTTACATGAAAACAAAACCTCCGTCTAACATCATGTTACTGGATTTTTTATGGGCCCCGAAATAGCTCACACATGAAAAGAAACTACCAAAATACTTAAAAAAAATGACTATTCCAGAGCATGCATGGTGATTGCCCTCCATGTAAAAAATAAGTCATGGGAATAAATTATACCAGTAGTACGGAGTAACCATCATGTCAAATAAAATTTCCTTTGGCTAAAAATTATGACCAACTTAATCAACTTGAACTGATGCTTGGAATGATCGGAGCAACAAGTAAAATTCAAGACCCAATTCATTCATTCCTCATTTCAACTCAAGGAGGAACCAATGGAGTTAAAACCATCTCTGTAAATTGCATATATAGATACATCTAAAACCAAATACAAAAAAACACTCATAAATATTTATCTCCAGTTTCAATTCCCCCAGGAACTCATGTAACATTTATGAAAAGTCGTTACTATTAAGAAAATAATTGTAAGGACACACCCACACCGACACCCACACACACACACACACACACACACACACACACACACACACACTACACACACATCCTTTCAATAACAGCTTCTGTTCCATTAAAAATCGATAAGAAATGATTGTATAGCAGAATTAGTCATAAATCACTCTAATCCTAGGATTAAATGTCTGTGTAATCATGTGAATGGAAATGGTGCAGGGGAAAACATACGAGAGGAGAAGCAACTGGTTCTATAATAATTATCAAAACTCAAGGTCAATTGTATTCACGCAAATTTATTTCCAAAAAGATGATCCGACAGGACCCATCTCCCAACACCCACATCCCTCCCACATCCATTAACGTCTGGATACGGAGTGAGCGGAAAACCACACAATGCTGTACAGCCTTAATGTACCCACATTAATCCATAATAATAATTCCATCCCGTGTAATTCTACAATATTCCTAACTATCCGAACATAATATGTTACATATCTAGGCATGTCAAACATTAAAAGCCAAATGCTATACTCATTTGTTTCATAAAGTCATGCATCCTCGTAGATTGAATTACAACTCCCAAGCACTCTCATTACATCTACATGGATGAATTTCCACTTGGAATTATACACTAGCGTGTGATCAAACATTGAAAGATCCTCTGACGCAAAGTTTCAAAGGGCAATGGATAGAATGAATCCCAGTCATTTAAATAGGTTTTAGTAGGAGAGCGGGTCTCCGAATTAGTAAATTACCAGGATTTGAGACTACATCTGTAGGACAAGCACACTTGAACTAATCTTCATTAAATTGCTCATGTACTAGATACAAAGAGAGTAACTTCATTGAGCGCTTTCATTTCATTTGATATCCCACTTTTTTTCCCCCTTTCATCTTTTCAAAGATTACACTGTCATCTGATGTTTGTATGCTCTTTCAAAATCCTACAACCTCCTGTTTCTCTGCATCTATGCTTAAAGCCAGGATTTAATATAGACTGTAAATTATATGTAATTATCTCAAATGTTGACGGAGTGTAATATTCCAGCTAATTATTTATTTTTGAGGCAACTCAACAAATAAAAAATTGATTCATTGTTAGATATTTATTAGGGAATTGGAAATGATAGGATTTATGTCACTGGGAATGTAGATGAGATATCAAATAATTAGCAAACGAATTAGAAATCAAGAGGGGATACGAACCCTTCAATATTTACATAAATCAAGCAAGGTCTAAATAGCACACTTCGTTTGACTCAATCCATACACATAGGTAATAATTACTACTGTCATACTTGAAGATGCAGGGAAGACCCAGGGCTGACCGATAACTCAAGTGTACATACCTTGGGTTACAGGAATTAATTTTCTGCCATGTACATATGTATATATATATACATTACATAGATACTAGAAAGGGACAGACAGTCAGGCGTCGACATGAGAGTGTGCTGGGGGTGTCTATGGGATTTCTCCCTCGTAATTATTATTTGGTGTCAGTACTACAGCCAGATACTAAAACTGGACTTCTCAAATCATAACTCACAGATGCTACAACAACGCTACAAGTAATCATCAGGAACGGTTTCAATTCAGAGTGTGGCTGGAGGCAGATTTGAACTAACTGAATATTCCTCCGGACGTGCATCTCTGTCAAAAATGACACTCTATTTAAGCTCAAATTTACTTTTCATATCCCTATCACTCTCCCCCCCCTCCCGACTCCCATATCTACTTGTAAGTGCTCATATAGTCTTTGATATTATATGAACTCATTCCCCCATTATGACCTCCTCCTCACCACCCCCCCCCCTCAGCCTCCTATGAGCCGCTAATCTTCCCAAGCTACGTGCAATCCCCATTTCATTGTCCTCTGCCCATATCTACATAGTTACTAAATTACACCCTGAATATTACAGATGGACACAGTGAATAATTCAACGTAATTCTAATTTAAAGCGAGAGGATGCTTAGAAACCCATTGAAAAATTATGCCGATCACGATTCCCCCAACCCAATAGAACACACCAAGTTCGTTCCCAGCAAATGGGATTCCAAATGGCATTAAAACTGTAAAGGTGGTAGGTCCTTTTCATTCCGAAATAATGCCTCCATTTGCAATCGATGGGGAAACAATAGGAGAGTCGAGGACCAAAATCCAGAGACAAAAGTGTTCTCCCTCAAGAATCGCCTCCTCCTAATGGAATATCAAATGAGTCCGCTTGTCCTCCATCTCTCCATCCCCACTAAAGGTCTGTCATAATGGGTAAGTTTAAATTTTCACTAATAAGTGCTTAGCTTAATCTGAGAAATCTCCTCGACTAAGCCTTCCTCAATCTAGGTTACACAAACTAAAGAAACTGGCACGAAGACAGAAAGGATATATCTACACACATGTACACACAAAACTGAAATGAAATGGTGAGAACTCTACTATTCGCATTGTACATTTCAAGGAGAGAGAAATCTCATTTATTGAAGAAAAAAAAACTAGCGTCTCAGCGAAAAAGGGAGGGAGAAAAAGGGATAAAAAAAACTCGGAGACAAAACCCGCTTTTAGCTGTAAGCTGTTAATTTCAAATCTTTTCGTCCACTTCCCTACACTTACTTGGCTATAATTATTATTATTCCAACTCACAAGGAAGTATACGGAGGACAATCTGCCGGGAGGACGTATCTATACTTATGTACATATAAATCCTTGGGTAACTATATATAGAGATTCAGGGACACGCTTCAGATCTCAAGATCCTTTACATAAGGGAATAAGGGAACTAAAGTAGCGAGCAAAGCATGTTTGCTTGAGGCAAACCGGGAAAACGGAAGAGGGATTAGGAATCACCATTAGTAGAGCCTCTCACGAAAAAGGTGCGGGTTCATTCTGTGGAACCAAACCAGGACGAAAACCATGGGTGATAATGGGTTCCGAATCACCACATTAATAACATGGGAGAGTCGGACGTGAATATTTTACAGTATGCACTTGTCATATGTATGTACACGTATGTAACTACATCCCCACTATCTTCTTCCATACACCATCATTATCCCTCATGATTTCCATGAGACATTTACATACACACATACATACATACACACACACACACACACATGTACACCGAGGTTACGTCAACCCCAAAGCACGTTCCTACATGTCACCCACAGTTCAAACCCTCGATCTCTTTAACCATATTACACACCATCCCACACTCGCAACGCATAAATTTAATAAACAAACACACATACAGAGAGAGAGAGACAGTTACCTTTACATGTGTGCCTCATTACCAACATGCCATAACTTCAGTCAAATGTAGTCACCACAGTGTATCAACTCAAATGTAAAAGGAACATGAAAGCCTTAAGGAGCTTGTGGTACTCGTTCATAATCCAACGCGTATCTCTTTGAGACATTAACTAAATAATATCCAGCACGTTCCTTCACACAAATTATAAAGACGATGATTTAGTTCCCGCCGTGCATACTATGTATGTATACTGGGGTAGTGAGCCATCCGGAGAGTCTCGGTCTATGGACTGAGTTTATATGGCGGTTAGTGCATGCACGCATTCCACAAACCACCACTCACACAGCAAATCTCATACAAAAACATGGAAATAAATAATTACGTATGTATAGACATATGTAGATACATATGTGGAGACATGCATAAAACAAGAAACAAATTAAATGTTAAAGGATATAAATATATATGCTGAGAGACTCCAGTTGATTTCAGTCATTCCAGGAATCTCAGAAAGGATGGATATGTGTTGAGAATTGTCGGGGAGAGGATTATTTGGAAAACCTCTGATTGAGGTCTGAATCCAAAGTCTTTGCTTCAGCTCTCGCGGCTCTCATTCATTTAGGTTACATTGACTCCAGGACAGGGAGGGAAGGAGAATATAACGAGAATGAGCGGAAGGGTCTTGTATTCACAACTCAAACCCTCACCCCCACCAAATCAAAGGGGAATCAATGGAGGGACTCAGCTCAACTCTTGATTTTAAAACAGCTCGTTATAATCAGTATTCCTCAATCATATTACGAAACCATCTAGCATCCCTATAATTTGACAGAGAAGAAGTCAACCCCAGCAAAAGGCAAGCCCCATTTCCCATTTCCCAGGGAAATAGGGAAAGTTGGAGAGAAGTCAGTCATCCCGAGCAAGTACCTTGCTTTTAAATTAATCTCCATGTAATACACACGGAGGGAATTTGTCCGCAAGGCATATTTAATGTTAATTACACAAATCCTCGGAAATAATAATTACCGAAACCAGGAAATATCATCAAAGCAAGGAAGATGACTCATGATCTCCAACTTTCACCATTCGCTCCTGCCGGAGCGAATGAAGCGTCTGTTGGGAACTGATCGTTCGTTTAAATCGATCCAAACCTTCCAATGCCCATAGAGGCCCACATAAAAACCTATAAACTGTATACAAATACTGGGATACACAAACATGTATATCTGTAGATACATACATACGTATGTAGGGAAACGTTGGAAGAGGAAGGACTCCGATCAGGAACGTGCAAGTTCATTGAGACGCATGAAACGAGAGTAAGGAGCAGAGAGAGAGAGCCCAAGAGCAAGAGAAAGAGAGTGAACGAGAGAGAGAGAGAGAGAGAGAGAGAGAGAGAGAGAGAGAGAGAGAGAGAGAGAGAGAGAGAGAGAGAGTGAAAAAAAAAGGTCAAACAAGGTAAAACCAAGCCGTGTAAAATAATCCCAAATGTTACACTCTCGTAAAGTACAGGAGTATAAAATCGAGATGGAAAGGTGGGATATTGGACCTCTTCGGCCCCACAGACGAGAACGACCACGTACGAAATTTCACATTAGCCACTCGAAAACTGATCCCAAGAGTCTCTATAATTTGCACGGGTTTACCACTATGGTCAATAGGCAATCATCGAATGGATCTACAAACCCGTACACAACCTCATTTCTTTCTATTGTGTCTCCAGGTATTTCCATCAACCAAAATAGACTACTACGATGACCAGTCAAGGAAGAGATAAGAGAGAGAGAGAGAGAGAGAGAGAGAGAGAGAGAGAGAGAGAGAGAGAGAGAGAGAGAGAGAGAGAGAGAGAGCGAGCTCTCCAGAAAGCGAGATGGAGTGTGTGAGAGCCAGGGACAGGAAAGAACCTGCAGGAAATAAGATCATACGAAGGCGTAGTAAAGTACAAACGGTCATGTGAAACGTAACTATTACTTGGACTCAAGTGTATTCCCCGAATCAGAGATCATTTTACACGTGCAGATCAAAAATACATAAAGCTACATAATCTTCGAGTGTCCCATCAAACGTAAACAACAATTCCGAGTCAACCACCAAAAGCTCCATCGAAAGCCCACCAAAGAGGTTCCACTCGGAATAAATAACATGTCCCTAGGAACAAGTCTTGTCCTCTACACTACAATAGACTCTCATCCTTCCTTACAAAACCCTCCACAAAACACACCCGAAACTCTCCACACTCATGTGCCAATAGCTCCTGGAATTGAACAAGTCCCGACACATAATAATCCACACCCCCCAAAAAAGAAAAGGAAGGAGAAAAGAAGGTCCGGGAAAACGACAAAAAGTCAATTAAGCAGCGTGATAAAATGGGAAGGATGTGATCTGAAATCTGCTATTAACAGAAATGGTAGAAATCACTTGCTCACTTCAATTCTATCACATCTCTCTTCCTTACTCTTTCAAGATCTGTCGAGGAAAAATCCCCTCCTCCAACATACTTACACACACGTCATCTCCTCCACAATCCTCATATATATATGCATCTCTACCACCTACCACCCACCACTTACAGTCATGTAAATGCATATCCCATAGCCATATTGCACCAATCCCAATACTTTCCAGGATCCTGATCCCATTGACAAAAAAAAAACTAAGATCACCCACACAAGGATCTAGAGACTAGAAATGAGATACTGTGACTCATTGTCTCTTGTATAGGGAGAGAGAGAGAGAGTAAGTCAGAGGAGCCCATCATTTCCGAACCGCTTCTCCAGAGAATTAAATGTAATTCCTCATCCAAAACTTTCCCATTTGAAAAGCAATCGTGAACCTCAATCCTGATTCCGGATTGCTTATATTTTTAACAATTCTAATCTTTCCCGCTTCCTTTACACACTTCAACCCCCACGGTCGTGTGGCAACCCAAAGCGGGAGGAGCAGTAGTAGCATCAGAAGACGAAGAAGAAGAGATGATAAACAAGGGCCCATATCTACCCCGAACAGATGCACCCCACATACCCATATCTTCCTTGTATACTAATATATAGAGCAAAAAGATAGAGTCCCTGGAGTCCGACGAAGCTAAAATGGCATTACGCATGGATCGCTTCATGTTAGTTTTTACTTTTTCTCCATATAATAAATGTAGAATTCTGAAGACTCTGACTCGCACTTTACCAGTCCTGTAGGAGAGCGAGCGAGGAGACCAAAAGGAAGAGGCTCAAGCCCGGCTTCCCCATACTTTTAAATACCTATATAAGATACATACAGCACGCCACTTTTAGTACACACACTAACTCCCAATAAAAGTCAGTACGGAAGGAAGGAGCCGACTACTGTCTGTATCTTCCATAACAACAAGGCAATATTTCACCCATCCATATGCACTGAACCAGCCAAGTGCACCGTCATGTATTCACAGACACACATACATACACACACACACACACACACACACATGCATTAATATCTACATTGGATGCACTCCTCTCGCCGCCATTCTTATCATCTTGAACCCCTCGAGTCTTAATTTTTCCATTTCCTTTTCAAATGTCAACCTTAATTGCATGCTCACTTTTTTGTCGTTAAGTGCAACACCCTCTTTCAATTGGGACGTCGCTCTCCTTGGCACTAAAACCTAACAACAACAACACCGAGCCCAACAAGAACAACCAAAAACAGATTACTTTAACAACGACCAGCTTACTTCATACAACATACAAATTCCCATGGCATCTACAGATAGATACATATGTAACTAGGTTTAAGTTCAACTCAAAATCCTAACCCTCCTGGTCTCCCAAACAACCCTGTAGTCACTTATAGATATATATTTATATCTAGATACATATATTTAAGTATATATATATATATTAACTATAGTGGATAAGTACAGTCATAGGGAGTTGGTGATCTCATGGAAAAAGCCATCATCGAGGAAATTCCCTTCATTTTATTATTCCATGCATCTTCACCCACCAGAACCAATAGATATGCGACACTTTCCCTCAACAACACTACCAGTTCCTCAACAGTCCATTTAGAACTACAAACACCCTTTAACTACATAATACCCCCCTCAATATAATAGCAATATAGTAAATAGTAACTACTGTAACACCACACACACCGACTGTCACCCAACCCTGAACCCTTTGGTAGTAAAAATAAAATTTGTAAAGTACCAAATGACTACTATATAGTAACCACCGCACCCCATAATACCATAATGAAGACGTAACATCCCAATATCTCATGTAACCTTCAATTCCTACCCCTTTTCCCTAAATTTATGATAATCACTGATTACACTTCCCCCATTGTTGGAGTTCCCGGAGTGGGCAAAATTCCTATTCATCCTGTATCTATCTACACTCCATGGCTATCAAGACCACAACTACAATGGGCTTATCAACCTCCAACTACAACTGCTCTGACAGCTGCTTTTCAATTTTAACACCAAGCCCACATGCAACAACCAACCCGTCGAGGCCGGATGTCAGCTTACTAGAACCTCACCAACCACGTAGACTTTACATAAAAGTATAGTCCTATTTATGTATCTATAGAATATAGCCCTGACTATACAGAGATATACAGAAATACAAAGAGATATATATTCAAAGCCAAAAAACAATAAGCACCGACTTTCCCTGATTGAATCCATAAGTCTAAAAACAGGGAAAAGGGGAAATCCTTGAAAAAATATCCAGTAAAAGCATTGACCCTTTCAATTCCTCCAAACTTCCATCCACTACTTTCCAGTTGAAGTCATACCCTACCGATCAATTTGACCATAGTACATAAACATACAGAACATTGGTGGGATTGTCTATCTAAACCCCTTCCCCTCTCCCGAATGACCACATGTAGTTATACAAAATATTACAAATACGAGAAACTACACATAATGGTGAGAGGAAGACAATGCCTCTATCCCGCATTACAATTCCTTAGGTAGAGCTTGAGGGAAATCTAATGGAATAAATAAGGCCAATTATGACCATTGAGTGAAAGCTCCATGAAAAATACATATAAGTACAGTAAATTTGTCATGTACATAGAATACAGTCTCATAAAACTAGCCTCCATTGGCATGCTTTTCCCTCATGCAAAAAAAAAAATAACAGTAATAATTACCCATGGAGTAGGAAATAGTGTCATACTATAAATACATATCTACATTGAAGTCTCACAGCCTAACAGGAACGACGACTGACTGACT
Organism: Allacma fusca; assembly: GCA_947179485.1. Taxonomy (NCBI): domain Eukaryota; kingdom Metazoa; phylum Arthropoda; class Collembola; order Symphypleona; family Sminthuridae; genus Allacma; species Allacma fusca. The sequence continues at coordinate 10,534,556 of OX359250.1, forward strand.
GACTGTTGCTAGGTCCCCAGGTCTCAGATGGGCTGACTGATGCTGTCATATCACGCTGCATTGTGTGTCTACCTACAATATAAAAGCTCCCTTTGTTTTCCCAACTGTAACTTTCCCTTTGTCCGTACCCATGGACACTGATGTGGTTGTCTCAATTCTCCTCAAAATATGGGATACCATGACCATGACTCTGCTGTGTGGTGTA